>OX422141.1:97883267-98328680 GCA_949129095.1 Volucella bombylans | reverse complement strand
CTACGCACTTTCGTGTATGACAGTGACCATTGCGGTCTCAGCACCGAAATAACTGTTCCCAACGAAATTGCGGAATTGGATGAGTTTGTCCAAAGGCATTCCTACAATTATAGTAGGGTGCGTTCTTCACCAGAACACTGACTAGAGCACTCTCCTCGAATTCGCTCTAACCACCGTCCAACAAAAATCTGTCAAACGAGGAGATTGACAGCAATCTAAGAACGAGACAATCAAACGAACAATGGACAAAACCATACCTCGGTACCAACACACTGACGACAAAGACTTATTCCGCAACGCAACTATTGACGTACTGCACCGACATAAAAGTAGACTGCTGTCAAGACTAAAAACCTTGTACAGACAGTTTACTGACAGACATAACCCGGAGATTATGACGCTAAAGTCGTCGATCAAAAACCTCCAAGTTTTAATAAAAGAAAATTACAGAGCATCTGTAACTTTGTATTGGAACAATAACATACGGGCTGTAAACACCAGCAACCCGAGTATGTTCCCGCAAATAAATAAAATATTTCGGAGAAAAAAATCAAAACGATCTTTCGTGTCTTAAAATCGCCCGTTCGACGGACAACGAGAACATACTTATAGCAGCAGGCAAAGATCCAAATGAGGCTGTTGATGATGACAACTTCTTTGTGATCGAGGATCCGCAGGAGAAAGTGGTGGCTATAGGAGCGACTTTCCAGGAAGTGTACAAGGCGAATGTTATCATTGGCCCGAACCACGATCTGGAGAATCGAGTCCTTGTGCACAATTTCTACCTTCGAAATGAAATTGTGAATTGGCGCTTCGAGAGCTCGGGTTTCACCCAGTTCAGTGAAGAGAATATGGCAAATAATGTCATCACCAACGATAGGGTACTACCCCCGTTCATTTCGAAGGAAGAGCTCCAAACGATCTTGGAATCACTTAGAAGTAAGAAATCAGTGGGAACCGATGAAATACCGAGCATTGTGCTTCAACATCTCCCACTAGAAGCGGGGGACATTTATACCACCCTGTTTAATAATGCAATGAATAATGCACATTATCCAGCGCATTGGAAAACAGCGGTGGTACACCCCATCCCCAAAAGGGATAAAGACACTTCCAATCCGGCGAATCTGCGCTCGATCAGTCTTCTTCCAAACATCAGTAAGGTTTTCGAGAAGGTAATCAATAGAGTCCTGACTAAGTGGGTTGAGGACAAACATATAGTTCCAGATAATCAATTCGGTTTTAAGGTGGAACATGATATCATTCATGCTGCGTCTAAATTGGTTTCTGATATCCAATGGAACAAAGCCAAGAACCAGTGCACTGGTGCCTGCCTGATTGACATGGAGAAAGCCTTCAATACCGTATGGTTAGAAGGACTCTTTTTCAAGCTGGACAGGTTGGGTATTAGTAAACCACTGCTGTATATTCTTTTTGATATGCTCTCTAGTAGACAGTTCATCGTGAAGAATGGCGATGTGACTTCTGCTGGAACATTTAACATTAAAAACGGTCTGCAACGAGGTGCGGTAAATTCGCCGATCCTATTCAACATTTACACAAGTGATCTGATAGGTTCACTTCACCATGCCATAGCGTACGCAGACGACTTAATCGCGTACAGTTCAGGTAAAAAGATTGCGGTCATTAATATGCTTTTGCAACGTGACTTCGATAAAATTAAGCGATATTGCGATGACTGGAAGTTGAAAATCAACTTTCAGAAGTCGGAAACCATTCTGTTCAGGACGCCGTTGTCTGGGGCCTCTGGGGATACCAGAAAGAATTGGCGAAAGTTCTCGATCGTGGGGCAGCACTAGTGGCTAGATCAATTTCTGTATTTTAACAAACATTTAGAGGTTGCTCTGGCTAGAGGCAAAGGTGCTTTTGCCAAAGAGACTGTTTTATAACAGCCAACTCGATGCCTGGGTGAAGGTGATCTGCTACATGGCCCTTATCAGGCCCATGCTTGTATTTGAATGACCCGTGTGGTTCAACGTGAGAGCAAGTTTACTGGAAAAGATTCGGGTGTTTGAGAGGGCTTGTCTTCGCTTATACACATATATATACACATGTATTTATATATCATGTATATACATGTTATGTATATATATATGTATTTATGTATGTTTATGTTTGGCTATGTTTGTGTAAGATGTAAGTAGGTTAAATAGATTAAGATTTATTTTTAGGTAGTTTGTAGGCTTTTAGTTTTAAGTTTTATAGAAAATTAAAAAAAGTTCCATATACTAAGTTTTTGCTTAAAATTTATTTTCTTAGTTTTAGTAGTAAAAAATGTAAAAATAGAAATAAAAGTAGACTGTAAGATTCGTCGAAAGACATAGTTTAAGAGTTAGGTTTAACTTAGAGTGCCCGCATGGGTTCAGTAATTTAGAATAAGATTATTTGTAAGTAATTTAAGCTAATTTTTAAGCGTTTTTTGTTTAGCATATAAGAGTAATTTAAGTTAAAAAAATAAAAACTGAAGATGTTGAAGCACGATGTTCGGAATACCATCGATCCCACCGATTTCTTAGCCCTGATTGTGTCGAAGATCTCACGGAGTTCTTCCCTCGAAATGAACGGGGGTAGGTCACCCTCTCTGGCAATGACATTATTTGCCATATTTTCGTCGCTGAACCGGGTGAAACCAGAGCCCTCGGATAGCCAGTTCCCTATTTCATTTCGAATGTTGCCGTCGTGCACCAAGACGCGATTGTCCAGGTCATAATTAGGGCCAATGATATCAATGGCCTTGTATACTTCCTGGAAAGCTTCTAGCCACCTGCTGAATGAACGGTGAGTGAGTTAAGTCAATTTAGCCCAGTTATATATGTGCATGTATTTGCCATTATTATTAGCAATTTCTCAAATTCAGCACTGCAAAAGAGTTTAAACTTTAAAAAAATTCACTTACAATCATTAAAAGGGATTGCTGGAATCTCAATCTGGAATGAAATAATAAAAATATATGTCCATCTTAGGAGACTCGTTTCAACAAAGCTGTTTCGCAAGGACACTTAGCAGAATTAAAAATGGACTGCTTTGATGCTGCAGATTTAGAAAAAATCGTTTTGTTGCACTGTGAAAGAAATCTACACAATTAAAAAGTACTACTATTTATAAGCACTACCACCCAGAACAATATGCAATGAAAAATAGGTGGTAACGCCAAAACGATGCACAGAAAGAGCAAACTCCTGCAGAAATGTATTGTCCGATCTATCTGTTTTGTTCCCTATGCCTATTACAATAAGTTTCCACCTAGTCCTACTTAATTCCCGTGGAAGTCCGTCTATAATCTACATATTTGTAACAAGTGTTCCTTGTCTTATGTCTTCGCTACATTCGTTAAATGGGCTGCGATCTGACCATAATACGGTTTTTTCCCAAATTAGTTGGCCGGGTTTGGAGTAAGTGCATTACTTTTAAGATCTAAAAATCGCAAGCTGGAAGAATTTTCACTCGGAATTGAAAATAAAACCTGGAAGATCATTTACAAACCTAGAAAATACTCTTATACTCGTACCAAGCACAGGTGATGTTGATTTGATTGTTCAAGGTTTTTCGGAACAAATTGTCAGTTCAGCTAACAACAATATCCCAAATGATCCGATAAAATTCCATTATGTCAAAATACCAGTTCATATTTTGGAAGTGATTAGAATAAGGAATATAAACAAAAGAAACTTGTAAAGATTCAGGCCAAAAGAAGTTGGTAATCATCGATCTATAGCGCTCGCCGTTGACGGTGATGGCCTGGCCAACGTTGTTCTCAAAGAAATATGGCCCAATGACGTCCAAAATCCACACCACACAGTGACTCTATGTAAAAGAATTGTAATTTTTCACGCAGATTACGAAGCTGTCAAAAAAAATAGGGGTTCCCATTAAAAAATCAAAAGTGACCTTAGTTTGACCTTGAAAATGGGACTCAAGGTCAAACTCGTGGTCACCATATTGTGTCCCCTTCAGAACCTAGTGACTTTTGTGTGAAACATTTTTCGCGATATCGCGTATTTTTCGAGTAACTTGGATGTCTCAAGTTAAAAAACTCACCCAGTATGCATGCGCAGTGTATATAAACTGCTGATGAATTCTCTTTAAACAATTACTACACAATAAACAGTACACAATACACAATCTACAATGGGCACAATACACATCAAAAAGGGGAAACACAACAGGGTCCAGTAAGAATAAATATAAATAAATATAAGTACACATTAACATATTTTATAAGAACACACCACATGGTTCATTAAAACACATTTAACAATATATACATATATATACATATATATACATATATATATAGAACGAAACACATTCAATCAGACTAAAACAGGTACTTTTACCAAAAGTATTTCCCCGAATTCATTAATGAAATCGGAAATTTTAAAACAATTTCAGTTAACCGGAAAAAAAGGGAAGAAGAAAAAAATATTCGTATCGTACTTATGTGTTGTCGCGGGATCCAAGCATGCATCCCATCACATTTCTGACGAACAAAAATAAATAATCAGACTTCTATCAGTAAACAATTGTTTTCAAGACCACCCGCCGGTATAGGTAATTTGTCTTGCGCCCCTCCGAAAATAGTTCTTCAACACAGTTTTAAAATATCGGTCCGCCGAAGAAGTCTTAATTTACACAGCCAATAACTCATTAATCTTCGTCTCGTCTACTACGGATACTACCTGCTCTTCAGATAGATACAATAGGCATATCAATCATTTACTAATTGCTGATGGAATACAAGAATGTTGTCTACGTCTATTTTGGCGGCCATATTACAGCTCCATTCAAAACAATATTCTTTTTTTATTGTTTTTCTCTTTTATGTTTTTGTTATCGAAGTGAGGAAATTTTGGAAAAAGTATTATGCCAGCTGTTCGCAGCAGAATCGAGAGCACTTCTCAATCAATTCGCGCCTTGAAGTCCGAAGCGATTGTATTTCTAATATATCCGATATTTCTGATATTTCTGCAATATGACTAGGTACGAGTGTGCAACGACCCTCTTAGTGGGATTGAGAAAATATTGATTTTCCAGTCAGTGATTTGTTTATTTGTAATGAAAATAAATTTCGAAATCTCGAATCGTTTCGAATCGTCGTTTCACCACAGGCACTATATGCACTTTTAGAACTGTCAAAGGTAGCCTACATGAGTCTGAAATATCTATCATGGGACAGGAAACTGTTATGTGCAACGTTGATTGTGTTTATTTGCTTAGATAGCTCATGGGGCGCGAGTAGCAATAGTTCGACTGAATTGAATGATTATTTTCGAAATTTCCTTCATGAATATGCCTAATAATTTTCCGATTAGTCTGTAATGGGAACATGCTGGAGAGTCATCGTGAAAGACATGTTTATTGCCGTTTTGGTGTATTATTGGAAGTGTCAGCATCATTCAAGGAAATTGATTGATACTATCGATGACGGGGAACAGGATTATAATTCTCTTGGGCAGTGTTTTTTATGACTGCAGATAACCTTGGTACTCATGAATAAACATAAGTCAAAACCTTACCTTGACGTACATGGCTTTTATATGACTATAATTGGTGTGTCCCTTCGCCGATGTTGTTAGCAAAATCAACCATTCTGCTCCTGTGTAAATCCAAACATACTTAATATTCATTGTAACAATAGCTGCGGGGATGCAGAGGATAAGTATTGATTGTCCTGCGATTTTCACCAGAAGAAAAATTCATCTTGACTACAATAGTTACTAATCTTTAAAAATCCCTGAAAATTATCCGAAAGAGCAATAAACATGATCTTAGGGTTGGAATTGTTAAATGGGTCTACCCAAATGATTAAATTCATACTTATAGTTGCTCCAAGGTAGTTGTTTATGATCTTAAAGTCGCAACAATAAGTGTGAGGGCATTGAGATCCTTCAGAAACTAGAAAAACAATCGAAAGTATTTCTTATTCGTAGAAACTTCTGACTTATCTTTTCTTTCTGTCTTCAATCTCTCTCTTTTTTAGTTGATCGACAATTTTAAGCTGTTGGAAAATTTGTTAGTTATAACATCATACCTACCATTAAACGATTCCGCGATTAGAAGATGGTAGCAGGCGATGCTTAACAATTAGACGCAATTTATTCTTCACCGAATATTCGCCAAAAGATCACGCTAATAGAAAAACACTATTTCTGACTTTGACAAATTGTCGTAAAATCAGTCATCAGTCTGTACCTAGCACGATATGGTTTATTCTTGTGTTCTAGTGATTTATGAAATCACAAGAGTCAACACTTCAAGCCTCTGCCCATCAACTCCTACTCTCAACTTCACGTGGTAAATATGACAGCCTAGCAACTGTGACTGAAGTAAGAAATCCAATCCCAGACTGACGTCATTGATGTTTACAGACGACAGATGCGGTAGATAGTTCTCACACTATGACACTTCTCCTTCATATTCAGATGAACGGCGGCATCCGCTCTAGTCATTTCGTGCTACTTGGCGCCCATATCCCCTTGGAGCTACTTTTACGATCTCGGGGCCCAGGTATAAAAATGCTCCATGACTGTGTCGGGAGCCTGGAGTAAAGAAAGCGGTGAAGAAACCTCAATATGGTAACGGCAACTCTCATAACCTAAGGTAGACTTCTGCCGTCTTACTGTTTAGCAGGAAGACTGATTAGGTCAAGTATACAGAAGTGGTAAATATACACCTGCATATCCAATCAATCACCTGCGATAATATTGTAAACTTAGATATTGGGGTAGAAAATATTAATAAAACACTTGAGAAAGCTTGTACGGCTAACAAAACACCTAAAAGGGCTCAACCAAAATGGTGGAATAGGGAGGTTTAAAAAGGAAACAAGTTAGGAAACTCTATAATAGGCTGAAGCTTTCTATTATAGAAGCGACAGTACATGGAATCAGTACTACGAATGTAAGAAACAATACAAGTATCTAGTTAGAAAATCAAAAAGGGCTTCATGGCAGCGTTCCTAGCTACCTCAGGAAAAATTACGGAACCTTGGCTGAAAGTAGCCAAGAGGTAATTCTGAAGATGAAAATGATGAGTAGACTGACAAGTCAGCTTCAGAAAGTGAAGATAATCTAGAGGAAGAAATTCATCAGAATACTAGCAGCGATTCAGATATTTCGAGAAAGTCATTGGTGTCTGATGAAGAAAATATACGATAAAGTAAGAGGCCAAGAAACCAAATAATAGATTCCGATGAGTCATCGGGTGAAGAGATAGATTTACCCATCATTCAAATCTCAAATGTCCGTAATTCACGTATGCTTCAGCCAACCTCTCGATTCCTCTATGGCAAAAATAAACATAGATGGTCATCTACACCTAAATCGTCTTCTGCACGTACTTTGAGAAGGAACATAATACATTTTATACCAGGACCAAAAGGGGAAGCTAGGGACCTGGATGAACCAGTTGATTTATTCTCTCAGTTTATGACTGATGATATGTTACAACAAGTTGTGACCTTTACTAATGCTGAGATCGAAATTCGAAAAATTAAGTATAAACAGGATAAAGTATAAAGAATTAAAAGCTCTGCTCTGTTTATTATCCAACGATCAGGAACCATATTGAAGGCTTGTATGAGCGCAGAAACATTCAATTTTCTCAGAATATGCCTTAAACAAACAAAAATAAATTTTGCTCACATACGTGAACTGTTGCAAAAAGAGATCGACAACCCTCAAAAGTGCTATATACTGGGATCTTAATTACCGTAGACGAACAGCTTGTTGGATTTCGTGGAAGATGTCCCTTTAGAATGTATATCCTAAGCAAACCTAACAAATACGGAATAAAATTCGTAATGGCTGCGAATGTTAATAGTACATATGTACGTAATAAATGCAATTCCGTTCTTTGGGAAAGGAACTGATCTAGTGAAACAACCATTGGCTACGTATTTCATAAAGGAAATTACATCTTGTTTGTAGATAGATAGATTTATTTTTACGTATAATAAAAACAAAGTGAGGCAGGAGACATTACATCGGTGTTCGAGGGTGTCAATTAACTGACTGATATTAGTATCACCTATGAGTTTAATCGCATGGTTTTGAATCCTATCTAGCAGGTGCAAAGGCGTGGGCATTGTTGTTGTCGATGGTTTTTTGTTGACTTTGAACCACTGATCTTCCCAGAGCACTGTGTGGAAGAGAAGTTCGACGGGAGATTTCCCTAATTCTTCCTAAAAAAATCCTTCTTCTGAAGTGTTTTCCTTTATTAAAAATTGAAAAGATAGATACCTATGTATATTATCAAAGCATTATAGGCTGATATATCCAGAATGTTATAAAATGAAATCTGTGGCCACCTGCTTGTTCTACGCTTGCGAATAAGTTGGTCAAGGGCAACTACCCATGATTTTTTAGAGTTGTAATATATATTTTATTATTTCAGGTTTATTTGCATCATCAGTTACATCTTTATTGTAATGCAAGGTGCTCATGAGAGTGACTGCAATATATTTTTTTTTTTCAGAACATATGGAACAAAAGCTGTATGGTTGTCATTATCAAAAAAGAAATGGGAAAATTTCTCCGGTTTTCTTTTCAAATCCTAAATTTGTGGCTGCAAACATCTTTTATTTTTCCACACTGTTCCAGCTACAGTAAGTTTCGTTCTTAGCAATTCGATTCTTAATTCACGTGAAGTGAAGAAATCATCACATGTAATATTTCTACCTTTCAAGTCTTTTATGAGGTCGATAGCTTTGATTTCGTACAGGTCTATAATTTCTATCCTTACTAGTATAAACTTGCAACGACCAGGTAAATCTTATTGTACTATCGCATAGAGCCAATACTTTTATTCCGTACTTTCCTGGCTTAGATGAAATGTATCTATTGCTTGAAAGAACTCTCTCACGTTGTATTTCTAATTGTTTTTTTGTTTTTTTTTTATTATTTAAAATTTACTTCAATTTTACAATTTCGTTTACAATACAAAATATTGGGTTTCATAAATTACAACAATTCAGTAATTGAGAAAAAAGAAATAGTTAAGTACATTCTGCTGCCTAAGTGGTAAGGGGTGAATGTACTGTTTATAACAACAGAAGATAAAAATTCATAACAAATAAAATTGTTGCTGTTGAGTCAAAAGACAAGAGCCATTTCATAATACCATTCATAAATACATTTTTCACTCTCTCACATCTTAGGAAATCTGGAAGTAGATTGAACAGACGGGGTGCTGACACAAGATAAAAGCGTCCAAAGTTGACTTTATGAACTGGTGGTACTACAAAAAAAATCATGGAGTTAACTCGTAATTTATAATTATGAGTGTTTCGACTGTGTAAAAACCCGAATTTTGAAAAAAATATTTTGAGTACTTTATATCAATACAGATGGCTTAACGGAAGAGTTTTAAGGTTGCTGAACAGATTAAGACTTGGAGTTCTGCGGTTTACCTTATATAAAATTCTGATTGCATGTTTTTGCTTAATCAATAAAGGCTCGGTTTTTGTTAAGTAAGCACCGCCCCAACAGGTGATATCATATTCCAATTTTGAATTTAGTAAACCATTGTACACCAGTTTTAGAGTTGAATGGGTACAATAAGACTAAGAAGATACAGTTGTGTTACTACTCTCTTATGATATTGTCTTAGATTATGTGTATGTTTTCCCCAATTGAGCTTATTATCCAAGATTATGCCCAGGTATTTAAAGCTCCCAACACATTCTATCTTGAAGCAACAGGAGCCCTTATAGTCAAATTAAGGACAATCATCATCAATACTCGACAACAGTATTAAATATCATGAATTTTGTTTTATCACTGATAATGAGCTTATGAAATGCAAACCATTTTCTCAGTAAATCAAGATCATGATCTCTAGAATTACATTTAATAGACTTTTGCTTGAGTATGAAATAGCAGTATCATCAGCAAACGCAGTTACTTTACCTTTGAATGGTAGAGAAAACAAGGAGTTCACATAAATCAGGAACAAAATGGGACCTAGAACTGATCTTTGTGGAACATCGGTCGTAATATTTTTTAGAGAGCTGTAAGTATTGTTTAGTTCAGTTTTTTTTTTCAGTTTTTATGCATTTTTATTTTTTCAACTTAAATTACTCTTATATGCTAAACAAAAAACGCTTAAAAATTAGCTTAAATTACTTACAAATAATCTTATTCTAACTTACTGGCCCCATGCGGGCACTCTAAGTTAAACCTAACTCTTAAACTATGTCTTTCGACGAATCTTACAGTCCACTTTTATTTCTATTTTTAAATTTTTTACTACTAAAACTAAGAAAATAAATTTTAAGCAAAAACTTAATATATGGAACTTTTTTTAATTTTCTATAAAAATTAAAACTAAAAACCTACAAACTACCTAAAAATAAATCTTAATCTATTTAGCCTATTTATATCTTACACAAACATAGACAAACATAGCCATACATAAATACATATATATATACATAACATGTATATACATAATATATAAATACATGCATATATATATATATATGTATATTTTCCTTTTTTATTTATTTTTTGGTTTTTATATATTTCTTTTCTTAAAAATTAACTTAATCCTACCTAAAACTATGTAACCCGGCCAAGGCTAATGAAATAGTCAGACGACCGACTTTGCTTCCTATGGAGCTACCTAGTACGGGAGGAATTGGACAACGAAACTTCCCCTCCTTCAACTAGCCACCAAAATTGTTGGTGCTGCCGAGCGATATCCCTCATGTCGCGACTCCCTACCGCCCAGCACCTGGAACATACGTACTGCACGACTGTATACTCTTTTAAAATGTATACCTTTTCGTACGAAAATTGCAACGCCACCTCTCTGAATGGAGTTGGGTCGGTTTCTCCGTACTATTTTGTATCTTCTGTGCATCATTTTGTGTCTCTTGGTAAGCTTAGTTTCGCTGACCAAAAGCACATCAGGGGCTTGGTCTTTAAGCAACTTAAATAGTGCAGCTCGTCGTTCGAACCTTATCAGTGAATTCACATTCACAGCAAGGACCTTCAGGGTTTGCTCCGCCACGTACGTACCCATTACAGCAAAAGATGCGTTAGGCTAGGCATCAGCGCGTATACTTGAACCACCCGCGCGGTCTGTTCAGTCAAATGACGCTGTAGCTGAGCCATCTGTCCCTGGATAGAGAGCAAGATAGCTAGCATGTCAGGTACTGGTTCCTATTAAAAACATTTTACAATGTGTTCGCTGCCAAAGGTTCGGGCACGCCGCATCGAACTGCGCAATGCAGCCTCGATGCGTGAAGTGTGGAAAGAACCACAAGTCTGAGGAATGCGCTTTGGGTAAGGGCGGAACATCTGAAAAAAGCCAACTCTCTTGTCCTTTATGAAGGAATACGGGACACACCGCAAATTATCGGGGATGTCCCAACTTCCGGTACATCAAAAGAAAGTGGAAGTTAAACGTCCATCCATGTATTTACAAACTCCAGTCGTTACTCCCCATGTTACCTACACCCAAATGACGGCAGGTAGGGGAAATACGGTACAGCAAGCGAAGGTTACCTTCGAAATGAAATTGTGAATTGGCGATTCGAGAGCTCGGGTTTCACCCAGTTCAGTGATGAGAATATGGCAAATAATGTCATCACCAACGATAGGGTATTACCCCCGTTCATTTCGAAGGAAGAGCTCCAAACCAATACCGAACATTGTGCTTCGACATCTCTCTCTAGAAGCGGTGAACATTTATACCACCCTGTTTAATAATGCGGTGCAGAGTGCACACTGTCCAGCGCATTGGAAAACTGCGGTGGTGCATCCCATCGACAAAAGGAATAAAGACACTTTCAATCCGGCGAATCTCCGTTCGATCAGTCTTCTTCCAAACATTAGTAATGTTTTCGAGAAGGTGATCAATAGAGTCCTGACTAAGTGGGACAAACATATAGTTCCGGATAATCAATTCGGGTTCAAGGCAGGGCATGATATCATTCATGCTTCGTCTAAACTGGTTTCTGATATCTAATGGCAGAAAGGCAAGAAACAATGCACTGGTGCCTCCCTGATTGACTTGGAGAAAGCCTTCGATACCGTATGGTTAGAGGGACTCTTTTTCAAGCTGGACAGTTTGGGCATTAGTAAAGCACTGCTGTATATTCTTTTTGATATACTTTCGAGTAGACAGTTCATCGTGAAGAATGGCGATGTGACTTCTGCTGGAACATTTAACATTAAAAACGGTCTGCAACAAGGTGCGGTAAATTCGCCGATCCTATTCAACATTTACACAAGTGATCTGATAGGTTCACTTCACGATGCCATAGAGTACGCAGACGAAATAATCGCGTACAGATCAGGTCCAAAGATTGAGGTCATTAATATGCTTCTGCAACGTGAATTCGACAAAAGTAAGCGATTGCAATGATTGTAAGTTGAAAATCAACTTCCAGAAGTCGGAAACCATTCTGTTTAGGACGCCTTTGTCTGGGGCCTCTAGGGATACCAGAAAGAATTGGCGAAAGTTCTCGATCGTGGGGCAGCACGGGCAACCACTTGCTTGTCAAAATGTAGTCAGATACCTTGGGATCTGGCTAGATCAATTTCTGTATTTTAACAAACATGTGGATGTTGCGCTGGCCAGAGCCAAAGGTGCTTTTGCCCTTACAAAGAGACTGTTTTTTAACAGCCAACTCGATGCGAGGGTGAAGGTAATCTGCTACATGGCCCTTATAAGGCCCATGCTTGTATTTGGATGTCCCGTGTGGTTCAACGTGAGAGCAAGTTTATTGGAAAAGATTCGGGTGTTTGAGAGGGCTTGTCTTAGGACTTGTCTTCGCTTATACAGAGCACCAGAGTCTGAGTACATAAAATTCTATCCTAATGAGATCTTATACAATAGGGCGAACCTAATAAGAGTGGACAATTTCATCGTTAAGTTAACTCGAAAGCACGTTGCAAGAGCAATGACCTCATCGAACAACCTGATCTCCGGGGCTTACTACCCCAATTATATGTATCACGAGAGAGTTCGCTTTGACGGCTTTATTCCTCCAGAAGCGTTCCTCTATCTAGATAATAAAGGTCTGATCCAGGACAGATTGGCGGTGCCGCTCATCTTCCACGTCGCTCGAACAGCTGCGGACAGGCGACTCATCTGCGACAGAGATTCTCCGATTTAGTAGGGCGGTAGGGAGTCGCGACATGAGGGATGTTGCTCGGCAGCACCAACACTTTTGGTGGCTTGTTGAAGGGGGGGATGCTTCGTCGTCGAACTCTTCAGTGATATGTAGCTTCAAGTGAAGCAAAGTGGGCCAGCCTATTTTTTTTAGCCATGGCCGGCTTACATAGTTTTAAGTAGAATTATGTTAATTTTAAGAAAAAAAAAATATAAAAACGAAAACAAAACAATAAATAAAGAAAGTGAAAAAAAATATAAATATGCATATTATGTATATATATATTTATGTATGTCTCTATTTGGCTTAGATGTAAGTAGGTTAAGTGGATTAAGATTTATTTTTAGGTAGTCTGTAGGTTTTTTTTAGTATTAAGTTTTATAATAAAATAAAAAAAAATAGGTTATGTTACTAAGTTTTTTTGTTAAAAAATGTTTTCTTAGTTTTAGTACTAATTAATGTTGAAATAAAAATAGAATTAGACTGTAAGATACGTTGAAAGACATAGTTTAAGTGTTAGGTTTAACTTAGAGTGCCCGCTTGGGGCCAGTAAGTTAGTATAAGATAATTTTAAGTTATTTAAGCTTAAATAATTTAAGTAATTTAAGTGATATAAATAAAAATGCTTAGAAACCGAACTGAACTGACTCTATCGTATAAAATTCCAAGGTCGCGAAGGGATTGAACCTGGGGTACAGGTTGGTCATGCAGAAAATAAAGTCGAGAGGGGGATGGATTGGACTTACGAGACAAAGTCATAGATTGGCATTTGGAGACATTAAGTTCAAAGCAATTTTTTAGACACCAAGCAGAAAACCTATCGAAGTAAATGGATACGGAGCAGTGTTTGATAATCTTCTCAAGATCGTTTATAGTTAAAATAAAAAAGAGGGGACGTAGATGGCTGCCTTGTGGGACACCAGAAGTCGCTAGAAACGGGGTTGAGAAGGCTGACTTAAAGTGAACGCTATAGTAACGGTTCTCCAGATAAGAAGATATCCACTTTAACAATATGGAGTCAAAACCGAGGGAACACAATTTTAAAGGGATCAGTTGGTGTGATATTTTATTGAAGGTCTGAGCGAAATCTGTAGCAATAACGTCAATTTCGTTGCCATTTTCTAGGGCTGAAAGCGCAAAGGATACGAATTCAACTAAGTTTGTAGTAGTTGATCTACCTTTTAGAAATCTGTGCTGACTGGGTGATATAAGTGACTTGCACTGAAGGCTTAGAACTTCATATAATAAACTTTCGAATATTTTATGTATGTGAGGAAGCTTAGCAATGGGGCTGTAGTTGATTACTTCATTTTTTGATCCCTTTTTGCGAATCGGTGTTATGAAAGAGGGCTTCCAAACTTTGGGGGAATTCCCCTTGTGTGTGGGGCAGGTGAAAGTGGGAGGAAAGGTGGTGCGAAAGATTGGAGGCACACTTTTTGAGAAATATTGCAGGGAGCCCATCTGGACCGGATACAAATTCATCATTCAGATTTTGTAACTTTTCTTCGATAAGGGTGAAATCAAAAGCTTGAGAAAGAGAGGGGCCAATGGAGAAATTGAGAAGGTACTTGAAATATATGGAGTCGGGTACGAAGAGGTTGTCTGCAAATGACTATTTATGAATTAAGTACTTGTTAAACAGTGGTCTGTTACTCGGAGATCAAATGATGTTTTTTTAAACACGGTTTTTTTTATTGCGATGAACCCCAACAAATATTTGGTCTAAGCACGAATTTAAACGGGTAGGTTGAGTGAGCAAAAAATCGAAACCGAATGCAGATAGCATCGTTAAGAAGTTATCAACATCAATTGAGTGAGACAATATATTAAGGTTAAAGTCACCAATTAGAATAATATTTTTACAAGTTTGAAGCTCCAGAAACTCGTGAAACTCTTCCAGAAAATATTTAAATGAGCACCCATGAAGTCTGTAAACACAAAGAAAGCAATAGTAAGAACTAGAAATGACGCAGCTTAAAGTTATTATGTCAGAACTTATTAAATTGTAGTTTTTAATTTGTATGCCAGATATACCGTTTTTAAAGACCACTCCGACACCGCTAGCCGCATATGAATCATTACATAAACGAAAAATTTGGAATACAAAAATCAGAAACTTCATTTTTAAAAATCCAAATTTCCGAAACGAAAATTAAGTCTAGTAAATGATCTAAAGAGGAGAGATGAGTGAAAAATGTGTCAAAATTCTTACGAATACTGACGAATGTTCTGGTGGATCACTGAGAAACCAGAAAATTGTTCATTAATTGAATGATCTATACAATAGCAATTGAGATGATTGGAATGAAAAGAAAAGCTAACGTAAATATTATTAAAGCTAGGAGAAGAAATACAAAAAGAATTATTTAAGCAAATATTTGAATTTGACATAATTAACAAAACTGAAAATTACTTTCTTATTCCTCAACTTTTTGCAAATCCTCAAATGAGTATATTTTTATGACGTGATCACCTTCTTTTAGGCGAACGAGAACGGTCGAATGCCTTAACCAAACAAATTTGCATTTGTTCAAACGTTTGAGTTCATTGCTTTATTTAAAAGAGTTCGATTATACCTTGAGAGAGAATCATTCACGAAAATCTTATTTGCGAGTTTCTTTCGATTCAATCGCATTTTCTTCATTATATCGTTTTTCTGCTCCAGTGCTGAAAACTTAATGCACACAATATTGTTCTTCTTATTGTGTCCAACTATAGCTCTTTTCACAAAGCATGAGACAATTGTTTGAGAGATAGGCAGTGCATCAAGAACTTCAAACAGTCATTACATCTCTCTACTACAACATTAGAAGAGTCGACATCAGGAAGGCCAACGATATCCACAGCACAAAGTTTCTCTTTCTGCTCTAGAAAGTTTATTTTATTTTCCAATGACATCACTTTTTTAGTAAGAGAATCATTGCTTGCTTTCAAAAATTTAATTTTGTTTAGAGCAATCAAGATTACATGCTTTAAGGGCTGAACAGAATGTGTATCTGTGTCTGTGTCGTGTAGCGCTGTCAAAGCTCTGCCGCCCGGCATGCAGTTAAAGGAAACACAATGAAAGCGACTGTCAAATTTGCATCTTGGGTTTTTACTTCTTAATTTTATTAGTGCTTAAAAAAGTTTGTTATTATTTGTGGATAATGGATATGGACGAACAAGAAGAAATTGCTTTTATTATGTGTGTTCTGCATATGTGCTATTTAGCAATAAAATTAGTGAAAAAGAGGAAACGCAGATGGTGGGTTCGTCCTCTTTATAAGGAACGAAAAGAAAAAGGATTTTTTGAGACAACTTTCAAACACCTCAAAGAACACGACGAGGACCTTTTTTTTAAAGCAACAAGGATGAGAAAGCATCAGTACAATTTATTGCTAAGCTTGGTAAAAGAAAAATTGAAAAAAACATCTATACGCAAGCCAATTGTAGCAGACTTGTCGTCACCTTGATGTGGGTTATAATATAATAATAATAATATAAATTATGGTTTTCCTTTTTTATCTATTTAGTTATTTGTCTCAAGGAGTTTCGCCAAACTATTTGGCTTGGTCTTTCCGAATGGGAGCGTCAACAGTCAGGGCCATTATCCGCGAAGTTTTTGAAGTCCTTTGGAATGTATTAAGTCCAGTATATATGTCCGTTCTGAATCCTGATGACTGGAAACATATTGCAAAAGACTTCAACGACAAGTGGCAGATGCCAAACTGTGTAGGAAACATCGACGGGAAGCGTGTTCAAATAAAATGCCCACCGAACTCAGGCTCCAAGTTCTACAACTATAAAGGCTATTTTAGTGTAGTTTTGCTTGGAGTTTGTGATGCGGATTATACTTTTACTGCGGTCCATGTAGGGGCGTTTGGAAGCCAGAGTGATGGTGGTATATTTAAAAATTCAAATTTCGGTCAACAAGTGATAAATAACAAGATCTGTTTTCCACCACTGGAAAAGCTACCAAATTCGGACAAGGAAGTGCCCTACTATTTTGTTGCAGACAGCGCATTTCCCCTTAGGGATAATATTATGCGGCCATACCCTGGAATTTTACTAAACCTGCCAGAAGATGTGTTCAACGCACGGCTGTCCCGAGCACGTCGTATTATAGAAAATACTTTTGGCATCTTGATAGCCCGTTGGCGTATTCTTGGAAAAAACCGCAGATAAGGTTATACTTGCATGTACTATCCTGCACAACTTTGTCAAAATCACAGATTCTATGTTCAACATCCATGCATACTGTCCGCAGAACTTCTGTGATAGTTATGAAAATGGTCAATTAATATATGGAACTTGGCGTACAGAAGTCGAAACACTGCCACAAGTTCGCCGATGTGGGACCAATAATAGGTCAGCGAGAGCATTTGAAATTCGAAAATTGCTGACAAACTATTTTATGAATGAAGGTAGAGTTTATTTTCAACCACATTAATTATTAAGTATAAAAAAACAAATATTTTAAACGTTTCAGTTATTTTTTAATTAAAATAAATAAAATACATAATTCAAATAAAAAGACTGTATTAATTTTGTTTTTCAGTACATACTTCTCTTGGTTGGCTCTACTTGGTTTAAATAACTCATAATTTGCAATTTTGCATTGTTTTTTTTAAGTGTTTTTCAGTTTGCACAACATAGTACGGCAAAAAAGTTCGTCCTCGTCGTCAGCATCTGTGGCTGTGCGTGGCCTCTTTGTTAAAAATTCCTTGACACACTCCATGGTACCTGCCAAATCCGACTCTAAATCTATTTGCTTCCTCTGTCCTGCTCGTTGTGACGTAGTTGCATTTCTTGACGTGATCGGAGTCTCCACAGAGTTGTCAAAAAACGGCGCAGAAGTATTGTTCACATCTTCGAAAGGTGATATAGCCTCTTGCGAATGTGAATCAACCAGATTAATTATTTTGTTTGGTGGAACGTAGTTACTTACGGAACTGAAATGGCAAGGAAATTATAAAAAAATTAAAATGGACTAACCCAAATTTGAACTACTTACGGCCTTGGTTTCAAATGTTCTTTTAAGAACTCCAAGCACCCTAGGTACTTCCACCCCGGTTCCATGTCATCTGCGCCCTGGCCAGAAACCTTCCGCTTTGATAACTCCCTGTTGAAGCTGTCGCGTAAACCCTTCCACTTTTTTTTGCACTCATCAACTGTAAGCAATGAAAAAAAAACAAATGGAAATACAATTTACAAATACTTTTTTTTACTTACTTGTTTTCCAAATTCGTCCGATATCTCCTTCCATTTTAGCATTTTTTTTTCCCAATTTTTATAATTTGGATCTGATAAATTCCAAAGAATTTCATTTTTTCGCACGGTTTCGATGAATTTTTCCACTTCCATTTTCAGAACAAAGAAGAGCTTTTGTGTACAAATTCTTAAACGTCAATCTTGTAGCGTAGCTTGTAGTCAAGCAAAATCCAACTTCACGATACACGACACAGACGCAGACACACATTGTGTTGCGGCTTACGGCTTTCCATACATTTAATGTCTTGACAGCTTGCGACACAGATACAGACACAGCTACAGATACACATTCTGTTCGGCTCTTAAGATCCATTATTTCCCTTAGCAGCATTTGCATGGTCACCTCTTTGTCTCTCGCATTGTTGACACTGCGATTGGGCATTGATGGTGTAGAGCTGTCGTTATTGATTCTGGTGGCAGGATGAGAGCAATTGATATTAGTTGGACTCTTTTGATGTACTTGCATTAGCGAGAGGAATAACAGGAGAGTCCATACAAATAGGGGCATTTATATGCTTGAGTACTCTTATCATAAAAGTCAATCTCTTTTTTAGTAATTTTGGCTCACGTTGCATGAAGATATTCACCGCACATTGAATTTTAAGATCAACTCTATCGATTTTTGTTTGACGCAAATAACACTACATAATGATATTGTGGTCTTGGAAGTTACTTCACTTTAAGAAAAACAAGCAATTAAACACTTGAAGAGTGAGTTTAGAAATGTATGCTAAAATATAAATAAATTGAAGAGAACAGTTGAAGTGCACCTCCCCAACAAGCAACACAACACAACACCTAACTTACGAGTATATTGACAAATACGAGTGTTCATCTCATCGCAGCTATTCCAAAAAAATCCATTATTGGAGCGAGTTTATCCCGAGCTCGTCGATCATTCCTGTCACACTTTTTATCGAAACTTTGAAAATATTCTCGAATCTTCGAAGACTCATTGTATCTTGAAAAATGGCATTCCTTGCAGTAATTCCACAAAATTGCTAAGGCCTCTCCATCAGACCGAAAAACTCCAACAAACAAAAGTATTCCAATGTAGAATTCCAGCAACTCTAATCCAGGTTTCCCTAAATAAGCTTTTTCCTAAACACACAAATTGATATTTAAAAAAAATTATAGGAAACTATACACTGTTTACCCTCATTTTAACAATAATATCATGTGGTAGAAACAAATGAAAAGCCAATTTTATATCGGTAACACGAGAGACAGAATAATGAGTCAGTCAGTGTTCATTAGATTTTCTGTTCTACGCCGGCCAAACGAAAAATCTCTTGCGAAAAAACCTATTGGACAATTTTGACCCACGAATACAACGTGCGGTATTTACAAAAATCTTATAATGAAATCTCATAAATGAACAAATATGATAAAAGTTGTATGTGTTTCCTAAAACTAACTAATGTGAAGAAATTTCATATAAAAATATTCAAAAATAAGCAAAATAAGCCCAATGAAAGGTGGGTTTGGGCAATTTTGACCCATGTGTACATGAGTTCGTGCCATGATACAAGTTCCTATTTTTTATTAAATACTTTTGTTAATATTTGAGTTTTTAATTGCGTAGTCCGCTCGACGAATGTTTAGTTACTATGTAACAGTGAATATAGTTTAGTTAACTAGGGGTGATCAGAACGCTGTGTTATTTTTCTAAAAACGTAGCATAGGAGTACATTGTATGAAGCAATAAAAAATTCCCATTCAAACTGACAGCATTTCGATTTATTCGAAAATTGAAATCATTGGCTGCGGGAACTATGTATGTATTTCCTCGGCTAGAAATGCACTCGATGTTTGTCCCTGAATGAAAAAGCATTCTACTGTGTGATGTGAAATTATTTTCACCGCATTTCATCCTTTGATGCTTTGAGTTATTTCATCCAGTACACACACAAATATTATAGTTGGTAAAGTATAGGGGATATACTTAACCGGTAACACAAACAACCGTCAACAGTGGATTGGGACGTTCAAAAGTTCGTATCCCGTGATAGTGGAACTGCGTTTGTGAGCCAAATTTTTATGTAATCTAAAGAGCTCTTCTCTTTTTGCATTTAAGAAAATTTCGTTGAAATAAGTGGCAAAGGAATGAGTTGGCCTTAGTGCATGGCATTCGGAGTGCGAATTGGCAGTGAATAAAAGGACGAATAAATCCTATTATTCGGATGGCTAGGCAAAGTCTAATACCTGGATTGCACTTTACTGCGTCTTTTGTGAGTTTCTGTGTTCCCAGGATACCGAGAAAGCTGGAATTTCTTGTATTAATGCTTTTAAATCGTAGAAATGGAGAGATGATTTTGCATACCAGTAATTCAAAATAAATGAAAAAATGTATGGTCACCGAAGCAGGGCCTGCTTTGAATAATTTTCTGATTGCTGTCGTATTTTCAATTGTGTGACTCGAAAAGAACCACACTTCTGGAATGTTGCAAACTCTACTATTTATTGTATTATTTAATTATTAAATATAATTAAATACGATAACGAACATATCTTTTAAGATATTATCGTGTGGGTTGCCCTAAGATTATCTTAACTGCTTAAATATCTCTTCATGTATACTTGATGTCAATTTATTTTAATGGCTTATTCTGGGTGTCATATTTGACATACAATACTCGAGCAGGGATAACTCATGCGTATGATGTGTTGATACTGCTTCATCTTGGGTGCACACTACAGGCAGCTCCTTAAGTCTTTAACAAAGTTAAATTCGATGACTTCAAGCCATGCACACCAGAGTAGCACTCCATTTGCTCACTGTTTTCATATACGAATATCTTGAAATATATGTGAATGGTAAATAAAATGAACTTAATGCTAACCAGGGAATGTGTTTTTCTTGCACTCTGGTGACCAACCGGGACCAAGACCAGGTCCGGGAATAGGACCTGAGGAACGAATTTGAAGAAGTGGATCAATGGGTGACAAACGACGAAATGATAAAAATTATTTCGGTGACTGTCGGGAGCACTCTCCTTGGCTAAAATTGTTTCCTTTTGTTTTTTTTTTAAGAAAATGGCTTACGTGAGGAAAAGTAAAATGAAAATGTTGTTGGCTGAAAGATAAAAACAAAAGGAAGGAAAATACTAAGAAAATGCTTGACCTTCCTTCTTTACAGAAGAAGATGTAGTCGTGGATGTCAATGTCGATGTCGATGTCGGGTCGTTTAGTAGGGAATCCTTTTTAGTGCAAAATAAATGTTTTCGCTTCAATTTTCGGCTCAGTGAGCTTAATACAAATTGAAAGGGGTTAGTGTTTCCGGATGGCTTCAAAACGACTTGAGCTGGTTAATCTTTTTTTATTTTTATTTTTTTTTCTTTCTTTTGGTGGGGTACTAGTGCTGTTTGAGCCGTTTGATGGTAAGTCAGTTCTTCTCATATGGTGACGGTATCCAGCGTTGTTTTCTAACGGATAAACGTAGAAGTGGAAATTAAGAAGTCTTTACTGTTCATCTAGCTTATATTACTCTTTTAGTATACTTAAGAACGGATTATGTTTGACGAAACAGAACAAACTTTCAATTATTCAAAAAGAAATATCAGAGTATTGAAACGGTTTTAAAATTACATTTTACGTGTACATCCAGTTTTTATATTTAGCTCAAACCTCACAAGGGTCATCACTCATGACATTACTGTCATTCAACCGAGTAGTGCAGGGTTCACTCACTCCATAATTTTCACCCATATTATATCGAGGCATACAATAGTGAGCTGAACTGAACGAATGAACGAACTGAACTAACTGAATGTACTTTAAATAATACGAATGTCAGGAGATCAAGACGACGTACAAGAACTAATATACCGAAGCAAGCTACCACGACGATAACTACGACGCAGGCAAAATGGAAGGAGCAAGCGAGATAAATTTTGTCTAAATTATATTCATATTTATTTTCTTCATTAAGTACATTCAACTTCATTATTTTCACTCTTTTTTTTTGTTTATAATTCACAATCGCATGCAATTGATAACCTCGACCAAATTACAAAAACTGAGGTCCAAAAGTTGTGTGAAGAAGACTGATGTGTAGCGCCATACAAAAGTCAGCAAATGGGGACGGATCATGAAATCGATGATAAATTCACAATCAGAAAAAACACGTGCACATCTTGAGGAAAATTCTAAACCCTATTTAGCTTCAAAGATGTAGAGGATTCCTTCGGAACTTTTTTCCTGACTTCAAGTCAGTAATTAAAGACAAAAGCTGGTTTACGCTAAAAAATTACAGACGGGCGCCGCGAATGAGCACATATCCCCCGAAACGCAACATAACTAGAAACTGGAGGGCTTTACGAATCGCCTTAGAGGAAGAATTTAGTTTGAACATCACGAATCATATAGCAAGTATACGCATTCGCCGAAATTGCTGAGCAAGATTTATCTAAGAGCCTGCTCTGTGTGAATACATAATTAACGGTATCGGTATCAAATGATCGGTTAGATCGGCAGCCCCACTAAACTTAAATCAAGATTAGAAACATATGAACGAGCGAGAAAAAAAAATAGACATTAAAAAACATCCTGTACGCGATGGATCGTAAATCAAATGAGCAAACGTTTCGCTGCTTTAGCTGTGGTGCATCGGGGCGTCCATTTAAAGAGTGCCAGCATAAGTCAAAGGGGCCAAAGTGCTTCAGATGTAACTCTTTTGGACATATCTGTAAACCTTTTAGAGAAGGAGCAGTTAATTGCGTGGAGAATGCGTCAACAATAATATAGAAATACTAACACTTTTAAGTCCAGATAGTCAATACAACTTGATAAAAGAAGTCGTGTATATTGGATCACCGAAGTTCGAGAAATTAGCAAAAGTTTTTACGGGACTTGGGGGTAACATAGTTCAATCTATTGGAGTCGTATCACTTCATCTAATAATAAATAGCGACCACTACGATGCCGTGACGTTCTTCATCCTACCCAAATATGCTTCGTTGACTAGCATGATACTGGGACGACGTTTTCTTGATTAGCCAGCACAAAGCTAACACCAGTCTTACTTTCTATAAACGCTCCGTTTAACTATTCAGATTTCCGACATATGCTGAATGAAGGTAAACTATTTGCATAGGTGACGATTTATATCCACAGATGAAGACAAAAACTCTATTCGATTGAAAGAAATTTTGAATGTTGCGGCACCAAACACTATTTAAATCGATTGGAAAAATTCTAGTTCCTTAAAAGGAAAATACAATATCTGGGAGATGTTGAAACCGAAGGTCATATCAAAAAAGATCAGAGCAGTCAAGCGATTACCTGTATAGCAGGATTTTAAAGAAGTTCGGCGTTTGTAAGGAGTCTCCAGATTTTTTAGTAAGTTCATCCCTAATTATCTTTATTGCGAAACCACTGATTTAATAAAGCAGTACTTAAGCAGTACTTAATGGCATACCATATCTCGAGCCGAAGGCAACTATAGTTCGTATCACCTTGAGACATTAACTGTCATAAAGTCAGACAAACGCTTAAGGTTTTATTTGAACGCATTAAAATTTCAAATTCCAGTTTTGGTGTGCACCAATACGAAGTTATAGCGGCCAAAAGAAGACGAAAACGAACGTTTTACAGCTATCAAAAATATCTTGGAGAAGGATGCGGGGAGACATGGGGACTACTTATTACGAAGTAATATGTTAATGGTGTGGAAAAATTGCGGCGAAAAATTGTGTGTGCCACATTCAATTGAAAGAGAAGTCATTCGTCGGATGCAAGTCACGTTTTGGCAGGAAAATTAAAGGAAACTATTAATCGCGAATATGACATCCCCATGCTAAAAGAGAAGGTGGAACATTTTATTAGCTGCTATCCGTACATTTTGCCAAACCGCAAGCGAGGAAAGCAGGAGGGGTTCTTACATGCGATTCCTAAGTTCGAAACTCTTCATATAGACCACGACCACCCAGTAGATGATACAGTGAAAACTTAAAGGTATTTGTTTGTTATAATCGACTCATTGACAAAATACGTGTGGATTTATTCAACAAAAACAATAAGCTTCAAAAAGGTAATGGACATTTTACTTATATGCAAAAAAAACTCTACGGCTGTCCAGAGCGAATTATAAGTTCTTATGCTCATCGCATTCAGAAACTGTTGAGATCACATGTACAATTGGTCCATCGATTTAGCGTGCTCTGTGGCATGTCGCGCCATTTTGCTGGAACCACATGTCCACCAGGTTAAGCTCGTGCATTTTGGGCAAAAAAAAGTTCGAAATTATTGATCGAAAGCTGACGCCATTGATTCCACCAGACCATAATTTTTCCCAGACTAAATACGGCAGTTTTGTTCATTAACATACCCATTTAAACAGAAATGAGCTTCGTCACTAAAGACAATTTTTTGATAAAAAACCGGGTCTTCCTCCAGCTTTTCTAAGACCCAGTCTCTCAAAATTCGACGCTGTGGCAGGTCGTATCTTATAAAATTTTGGACAAAGATCCTAGCAAAAAATCTTCGACATTTTCGAGTAACACAATCCCAATCTTCATTAACACTGGTGGATACAGCAGCATACGGGTAGATTGCCTGATTTCCAATAGCGTGAAATTGATTCGAAATTTGGTCACATTTTTCACAGGGTCACTTGAAAAATTTTCTTGGCTCGTCCAACATTAAGACCGCTGAACCCTAAGAGAGCTTACAACTTAACTTTATTCTTTCCAAATACCTCCTCACCTAGACGCTGGATTTGGTTCCGCGTTATGATTCTCAGGGTATCTTAAATTGTCTCTCCGCCAATCTCGATGAATGGCTGGTCAGGCAACTTTCGTTGTTGGAGGCCCTGACGATTGAAAACAACAACCAGAAATCTAACACTTGAATCTCTAAAAGCTTAGGTGTGTCTAAGCGAATCATTTGAAAATGGGTAATATGAATACTATACAGAATCTATTGATCAGGAAATCTACCTTATCGGGATTCGAGGAGAAAGTTAAAGCTTTTTTACGGTTATGTACAAAAATAAATCAATGTCTTCCTCTGAACCAGCTCTAGCTCAAGTAATTTAAAAGCTTGTAAAGCGAAAGTACCCAACCTTCCCCATATTATTATCGTGCATTAGATTCATCCTTCCCATAAGAACTCCAGTAGTTTGCTGAAATGAAAGACCCTATTCCTACGGCAGGTCGAAAATCAAGGAACGATGTAGGTCCTCATTTGTTTTTATTTTAACTGCTTATTTAATTTATCTCCATGCAACGTGAATAATACTCTGTTCTTAAG
The DNA here is from genome assembly GCA_949129095.1 of Volucella bombylans. Classification (NCBI taxonomy): domain Eukaryota; kingdom Metazoa; phylum Arthropoda; class Insecta; order Diptera; family Syrphidae; genus Volucella; species Volucella bombylans. Next base: position 98,303,035 of record OX422141.1, on the reverse strand, counting down.
TTTTCTTAGTCTCAAGGTTAGCAAATACAACATCTCTCTCAAACAAAAATTTTTTTACTGGTCATGGGTTGATTTTCTTTATCTAGGTAGATACTTCCACCTCTATTGAAACCTTAAAATAAGCACTTGGTGAAATTCATAGAATCATAAAATCCAAGTTTCAGTAAAGTCCGTAAATAGACGCAGATGAGTCTATTATATATGGACCTTGCACTAAGTCATGGATGGTGCATCTCAGCCTTATTCTTTGTAGCAAGAAATCCTAAGATCGTTTAGCAGGGAGGTCTGTTCCATCTATTGTAGCCACGCAATAATTGATCAAACAATCATCACCTATATAGTCAAAGGCATGGAAGGTGTTTCCAGTATTCTAAGGTATGGGTTCTCTGTCTGGTGGATTCACTTTAGCACAATCTTTCATGAAACAATAGAAAGCAGAGTGCTAGAAATAGCTGGAATATGGAATAGGAACCGTAGATGCCCTAAAGTAATTTCCTGTTATGTGACTTTCTCTACATTCTAACACTTCATCAGCACATTAAGACTATTCTATCGCAAAGTGAAAAAGGACAACAAAGAATGCTAAAAGTTTATCGGTGAGTCAGTTTACTGCCTCACTTTACTATATGATTCCGTACGTGCCGCATCATCCGTTTCTCCAACAAAGTTAAGTATCTGAATTTCATTCTGGACAGCAATTTTGTTTGGACTTAACATCTCATGTCGAAAACCGCCTTGGGGCTTGTAACAGAGGGGGGGCCTCTGAATATGTGTTACATGGCTGTGATAAGACCAGTTCTATCCTATGTTATTTTCTTGAATAAGCCCTCAGGGAAATATGTCGCTACTGCTCTCTAGGAAACGAGTTATCTGGGCAGTTTCAGAAGTTCGCCTAGCTAGCTTGGCTCTGCTCTAGACCGATGAATTTCCCTCCGTTGATATTCAAAAGGATAGTGCATTCACAAGGCGAAAAGATGAAATTTTTGATACAATTCTCACTGGATTTTTGTTGAGCTTATATGCCGACTATCTTTGCAAGCAATGCTATAGACATACCCTCTAAGATAATGAAACAGAAATCTCGGTTGCTATTGAAATACAGAGTCCTCTTTCCTTTATTAAATGCTGCCAGAATCTAAGCCAACTTACATGAAGGACAACAACTGATAAAACCTACAGATAAGTCATAGTTTTCCATCAGATATGGACTGAAAGTCCTTCATCAATTTGACAAATTCACTATCCTTTACCACTGTTGTCCGCAATCAAAGCAATTTGATTCAGGAAGGGCCAGAATTTTTGTTACACATAAAAGGAATCTAAGAGGTGTGTGAGAGGCGCAGGAAAATCAGAAAAGAACGAAACAAGAAACAAAGTTTGCAATGAACATTGGGCCTGAATGTTTGCAGTTTATAATGGGTAGAAAATAAAGTTTCGGCAGAGCATTCCATAAGTGAGTTTTGTAACTTAGGAAAAAGGCACAATATATATAAACGTGGGAAGTTGGGGTTGAGGGTTAACTTTCAAATTTCAAATCCAAATGGGTGTTTTACTTGAAAGTTTGAAGGGGCGAAGTGTTACTGGTAATTTCGTTGGGACACTGATAGTGCAAAATTCAATAGAACGAAAGTAGATAAAAGACATTACGTCGATGTAGTATGGCAATAATGGCGTTATCTGTGAACCTTACTGCATAGTATTGAAGTCAATTAGTAGGAGAAAAAAAGTTTTAGGAAAGCCTTCAGTGAGTTCTTCAATTTTATGTGTACAAATGCCTTACGGTTTCATATTGACGGAAAATTAAACATGGTAAAATAAATTCACGATATATCGGAACAATTTTTGCGACCTCAAATAAGTAGTCCGTAAAATGAAGGGAACCGTGTTCGAAAATAATATCGCATCCATTGAAATATAATAGAAGCTTATATTATATGATAAATGCATGCATTTTCCGCATGCAAACCCTTTCGAATGCTGTTCAAATATCAAGTGATATATTTATCTATGCCGAGATATCTTCAAACGGAGACTAAAATATTCGTAAGTGATCTCGTGCGAACCACTAACTAGTCAACTGCAACAATTGCAGACTAATTTTTGGAAGAAACCAGAGAAAAACGAACGAAGATAGTCGAAAACCGTAGGCTGAAATGTCTTCTAGTTTTGTTTAATGAAATTACAAGAAGTAATCGAATGTCTAACCAGTCAAGGAGGAGCTTTCTTGTTCCACTGAATAAAGCCAAAGCCGTAATGAAAAATTGCAACAATTACCGATCGGTGAAACCAATATTGCGCACTATAAAAATAAACTAAGGAGTTCTGAGCAGTCTAAAACGCATTATTGTTAAGATTCATGGATTATGATGGAAAAACATTGCGAAACTTTAAATAATCTGCATCGTTTCGTTGAGAGAGTTCCCAGAGATTTTATTTGGGCAGCACTGAGAACTCAAAATGTACCGGAGATGTACAAAAAAATAAATGCACGGCAGGAATAAGCAGAGAATTTGGTGTTAGTGGTGCTCTCACACCCAGACACTGTACAAAGTCTTTGCGGTGCAAGCTTTTCTATTGAACCAGCATGGTAGCCGATGATAGCGCTATTAAAAGCAGAGACTTGACAGCCCATTAAGACCTCTTAATAATTGGACAAAAGCGCTAGAGAATAACCATTTGCAAATAAGTAAGTAGTAGTAGTAGTACCAAGGCTAAAGCCTGCGCAGAAACTCCGAAGTACTTAAACTTAAATGTTTGTATTACACCACAGTCATTCCTCCAACTTTAATAAACGCGTCGCAATATATCAAACATTGTACGACTATTATGTAATTACTTACTTAAGGTGACACTACAGTCCGGGGTGGACCTTCAACGACAGCAAGCATCTCCAGCCAGATCGCTAAATTGGCTGACATCCGCTTCCACTTCTGTGCGCCACATGAGTCGCGGTCTTCCTCTACTGCGCTGTTCAACGGTGGCGGATTCGACGGACAAGCCACCTATGCATACGGGACCGAAAATCATCCGCAGAATTTTCTTCTCAAAGCAGACAAGAGCACTCTCACCTCTGCCTCTGCGCTTTAGAGCAGGACTGGGATTATTAAAGTCACTTTCGTTGTTCGTGAGAGGACTTTGCAAGTCAATTGCCTTCTTAACCTAAAGAAGCAGCAATTGGCAAGAGTTATTCTTCGTTTGATCTCAGAGCTGGTGTCGTTTTTTGAATCGAAAGCGAAGCTTAGGTAGACAAAATCCTTAACTACCTCAAAGTTATACGAGTATATGTCGAGTGTGACGTTCTGTCCGAGATGTTGGTGTTAGGCATTTTTTCTTGTTGACAGCATATAATTTGTCTTGCCCTCATTAACCGTTAAACCCATCTTTGCAGCTCCCTCCTTAATACCAACGAAGGCGCCACTGACATTGCTCTGCTTTCTTGCTATTATGTCAATGTCGTTGGCGTATGTGAGAAATTTGTTCGATTTTTGCAGAATCGTGCCTTTTATGTTGGCACATGAGATTTTCACTATTCTTTCAAGACTGATGTTAAAGAAATCACATGACAGCGTATTGATCTGTTAAAATCCTTTTTTAACAACTAAGTTCTCGGTGACTTCTTTACCGAACTTGATGGAGCATAGTGCTGTTATACGTGGCCTTAAAATCGAAGAATGGGTGATGTATATTGATTTGGTGCTCATGGGGCTCATATTAGTTCAGAGGGTTCCTTTCTCGAAGATCGGATAAACAATGCTGAAGCTCCATTCATCGGATATATGAGAGATTTATTCTGCCTGACAGCGGTATTTGATTCGTCATCGCCGGTAAACAGTGTACTTAAATGCTCTTTCTAAATCCTCGGCATCGACTGCGACTCTACTACGAGTTTCCCTTCGTCTCCACAGGCTTACTTTCGGGTTTGTGTAGAAAGCTTTTTTTTACATTCTGATAAAACTTCCGGGTAGCATTAGCTTGCCTTTGCGGTGTTCGGAATATCTGCAAGCGCACCATGGCTACAAAAATCCGTCTCGATGTTGGCTCTCGAAACGTTCGGATTTCCGCATTGTAGTTAATCTGGTTGACGGTTGCTTGATCAGGATTTCTCTAAGTCCCCTTACGAATATCTATAACTGGGATCCGAGTGCAAACTTTGCATTAAAATAGGTTAGGACATTTTTAATATCATACCTAGAACGCTGCTCGTAAGTCCTGTCCAGGAGCTCGTATAAGCCATCTTTGGTGTCGTCATCTTCCTCCTCTGTGGGGGCATGCGAGTGACATATGCAGTTCCCCAATTCTCGGTCAATCCACACAAACCAACAAGAATGGGATCACACAATGCAAGTCCCCCAATATCAGTAAATGACACTAAAAGCAATACTGCAGACTCAACAATTAACGGCTATAAAAGCGATTAACCAATTATGTGCAAGCGACCAGTACTTCGTTTATAGCCATTGTTGATCGCAGCGACGCTGAAGACGGCGAACGGTCCCCGTTGACCGATAAGAAATTTATAAATTGCTTTTTTCTTTCGATTCTCAACGCAATACATAACTGGCGCAGTCGGTAATCCTCTATTCGTCGAAAAAGAGGAAGATACTGAAAATCTGTTTTTTTTTGTGGTTTAAGAACAAGTGTAAAAGTTCAATAAAAACTGCGAGAGAGAAGAATAAGTGCGAATTAAGTGACGGTATATTGTGACAATCACTCTACGACAAAGTGAAACAGTATTCGTGACAGTTCGTGACAAAATCAAATCATTACGAAATAAATGACCATATAATCACAGTATAACAAATAGTGAAAGGTCAAGATCGCAACACTGTTCGTAAGACGGAAACGCAAAGTGTATTGAAGTAAAATTTACCAATACACGAAGAAACTGGTTAAAAAACTTAAAAGAAAAAAAAAAGTAATAGTTAGTGCGAAATGGCTCAACAACAAGCTTCAGTGGAACAGTGTCTAATTACACTAATAGAATTGTTAGTTGCTGGAGAGCCGCAGTAGGAAAAGAGATAAAATTCGTTCAACCGTTCAGTGGTGAATCGGGGACGTTACGCTCGTTTTTAGAAACAATTGATTAAACCTTATTAGAATTTGGTGAACAAGCCCCCCAAGTGTGTCGGGTAATTTATAATGAAAAAATAATTGGTGCCGCGAAAAACTACTTATCAAACGATGTTCCAGCAACGTGGGATGAGTGCAAGGAGAAGCTTAAACTGCACTACCGACCAACGAAGGCCCAGCTCAGTATCATAAAGGACATCAATAATATTAAGGTATTTACTATTAACGAATTATAAGATGTAGTCCAAAACATTGTTAATAATATTACTGAATGTGCTGCCTTTAGTGATCAGGGTCTAGAAATAGCGGTTTGTTTAAACAGTACACCTATTTTAAAAATCAAAGAAGTTAAAGCTGGCGCATTAGCTGCCGAAATTTATAATAAATATTCTTTGTCGAGCATTAGGGCTACATTACACAAATACATAGGTGAAGATAAATATAACCTTAATATAGAAAAGGGTTATAAATCACACAACAACCAACATAAGACACCAAACTCTAAGAATCAAAAACCACAAACGAAAGGTGATAGCACGTTTAATGGTAATAGGCCTCAGAGATCAGGACAATTTAGACAAAATGGAGGAGAGCAATCAAAGCCACTTCCCCATTCAAATGAAGTAAGAGTCCAAAATAATTATGGTTATAATAACAATAAGAACTCTGGAAAACACAGATCAGGATAAAGTAGGGAGAATGAAATGGAAGTAGATACTCTTAGTACTAAAGAGGAAGTGAATCAGATAGAAAACGAGTTTTTTATCAACTAGCCTCGGATACAAAAAAAAAAAATTATTGAACTAACATTAGAAAGCAATAATTTTGTAGCCTTAATTGATACGGGTTCTACAATCAGCCTTCTAAATTCCAATAGAGTACCCAATGAGTTATACAAGAAGATAGCAGAACATCCCATAAAAATTAATACGGTTCAAGGTCTCGTAAAAGAGAAAACAGAACAAGTTAAATCCAAGTGTCCCGAACAATTTAAAATGCCACATAATGCTAGAATGAGATGGACAAAAATAGCATTGGACAAACCATACGATTTTTTAATCGAAATAGATTGGATAAAGCAACACGCTAAAATAATAGATTTGGAAAGCCAAGAAATCTTATTGATGAATGATATCCGTCTTCCCTTCTTATCCAAATTACGCAATGAAGTAAATATGTTAAAAGCATGTGAACCTAGGTACATTCAGACAGATCATCTCAGAGTTAAGCAAAAGCAATCCATTGAAACACTTTTTAATAAATACAAAAAACTGATATTTCGGGAAGGAGACCAGTTGACAAACACGAATACAGTGGTTCATGAAATTAACACTACTACAGCTGAACAAATCAATTCTGAACTTTATAGATATCCACCAAAATATGAAGCAGAAGTCCGAAAACAAATAGATGAAATGGAGAAATAGGGTATTATTAGAAAAAACAATAGTCGATACAGTTCACCAATTATAGTAATTCCGAAAAAATTGATAATTCTGGAGTAGAAAGTACAGAATTGTTGTGGACTATAGAAAATTAAATCAGGTAACAGTAGATGATAAACACCCTCTTCCAAACACACAAAATACTTTGGATAAATTGGGCAAAGCTCAATACTTTAGCACCTTAAATTTAGCTAAGGGCTATCACCAAATTCTGGTAGCAGAACGTGATATCCAAAAAACTGCTTTTGTGACACCTTCAGGCATTTATGAATATGCCATTCGGGCTTAAGAATGCACCTGATGCGTTTCAAAGGATGATGAATAATATTTTGCGGGAGTATATGAACAAAATTTGTGTTGTATATCTTGATGATATTTTAATATTCTCTACAAGTCTTTGAGAACATCTAAAGCCTTTAGAGAAAATATTTAAAAGATTGCAAGAACACAATCTAAAAATTCAAGCTGATAAATTTAGCTTCATGAAACAAAACACTGTATTTTTAGGACACATTTTAACTAAAGATGGATTAAAACCAAATGCAAACGAAATTAGAGAAATCGAAAACTTGAAAATACCAAAAACTGAGAAACAACTTAAGGGATTTTTAGGTATGACAGGATACTACCGTAAGTTTATAAAAGATTATTCTAAGGTAGCATACCCTATGATAGAATACCTAAAGAAAGAGGAGAAAATAAATATAAATGACCCAAAATATATATCGGCATTTGAAAATCTAAAAGGCACATACTATTTTTAAATTCCCTGAACATGATAAGCCATTTGTCTTAACAACGGATTCCAGCAATCATGCTATTGGTGCATCTATCACAAAATGGGTATCCAGTCTGCTTTATTTCAAGAACTCTAGACGATCACGAAAAAAATTATAGTGTCACAGATAAAGAATTTTTATCAATTGTTTATTGTGTTCAATATTTTCGTTCATATCTATATGGAAACGCATTTAAAATAGTAACCGATCATGCACCTATTAAGTACTTACATAGCAAGTACAAAGGTAAAGAATTTTCTCAGAGAAATCAGAGATGGTTATTAAAACTACAAGAGTACAATTTTACTATAGAATATCTTAAAGGTAAGGACAATAAGGTTGCAAATTTTTTAAGCAGCTTAGAAAATACACCCAAAATCAAGGAAAATAACGATACGGAATCAAACATGGAACTAACAGAAACCGTGCACTCAGCCAAGAAACAACAACTAGATCATATAGGTATTAAAGAGGAAATTGTTAACAAGTACACAACACAACTTATATTAACTTATAATGTTAAGAAAGAAATTGAAATTTTACATAATAGTAGGATAATATATCTGAACCCACTTGAAGAAGTAAGCAAAATCAAAGATGTTTTATAAGATTCATAAAGAAAGGAATAATAATAATATATTCAGAAGTTGAGGACCATCAATACAACATAGTCCGACAAGTTATTATACAGCTATTCTCACGAGATGCAAATGTCAAATTCATTAAGTGCTCACAGAGGGCTGCTGAAATCCAAACCGAGGAGGAGGTACACAAATAAGTTTCCATCTATCACACAAAGGAATCAATGCACAGTGGCGTTAACGAGACGTTCAGTTCAGCACAAATTTTGTTAATAATTGGCAATTGTAAAAAATGTCAAGAAATAAAATACGACAGGAAGCCAATTAAACCAAAATTTCATTTACAGAAACTCCAACGCAGAAAAACGAAAGATATATTTCACATTAAAAAGAAATCCTTTGTTACAATTATCGATAAACTTACTAAATTTGCTGTAGCTTATACAATTAATGACAGAAATTGGAGATGCAAAAAGGAAATTTTAATGGATCATTTTTCTAAATTTGGAAAACGCAAAAGGATTATTAAAGGCAATGAATTCAAATCAGAACAAATTATACAGTTTTTGAGAGAAAATAACGTTGAAGTCCATGGGACTAAACCAAATAGCCATACAGGTAATTCAGATGTAGAAAGACTTCATTCTACCATGTTAGAAAAATTTACAGGAGTAGAAGACAAAGATCTTTCAGTGGAAATGAAAATACAATTAGCTTTAAACAACTACAATAACCTGTTTCATTCTACAATTAGGACAACACCTAGAAAAGCTAAGGACGAAATTAATGCACAAAAGTTAAGTAACAAAGTTCAGGAAACAAAAATTAAAAAATTAATAAGCTTAATTAAAAACGAGAAGATTACACAGAACAAAGACCGGTAGGTCCGATTAAAATTATAAACACGTTAGACATAAAGAAGAAACTAGATATAAGATCAAGAATTTAAACAATGTGCATTTAACAAATATTAAAAGACCACATTCATTTACAGGTAATACTATTGATCATCATATTCACAATAACAATGATACATGCAACACTTCAGATAACACCAATCAATGAGCAGTCAGGGTATTTGAAAATCAAAGCAGAGACAGTTCAAATCACTAACCAAACCAATATTATTCTACACCTTATAAACCCAGAAGAAATATTACGAACAACAATTATTCTAAAAACTAACCTTCCGCATATACAAATTGAAAATAAAGACATAGTTTACAAAAGATTAGAAACTTTAATAGCTAAAATTAAATCAATAATGCCTAAGAAAGCAGAAAGACAGAAAAGAGTTTTATTGAATAGATGTCAGTAGGAAATACAGAAAAGATAGACAAATTATTTTCAATTATCTTGGAAACATAGAAGAAAACACACCCAACGCAATGTACACAATTAATAATCAAGTCAAAATTAATCAACATTTTAATGAAACCATACATTCCTTACAAGCCGTTTTACTGAATAACAGACAAAGAATACTAGACACTTATAATAAAGTATATAGCGTTATAAATTATATTTTAAAACAACAGCTATTCTTATATCAGATCACTAAAATAGGTTTTCAATTCAAGATAATATTGTATCAGCTAAACATAATATAGTTCATATAAGTATTCTCACAGCACAAAATCGATTTTTATAAACTCAAATTGTTAAAGGTAGGAGTTACCGAATACAGAAATAATTTTGTTGTTATAGCAATAAAAATTCCAAGAAATTATATATTAGTAGAAAAAATGTTAATAACTCGATTACCAAATAAAGAAAATTTTGAAATTGATAATAAAGAAGAATATATTGTAGAAATATTAAATGTTACATTAAAAAATTTAGAATTAAGCAAACCCTGCATTGTAACGAAAAATTGTAAACTTAGATATAATAACGAGACGCAAATTTATCGTATGGATAAAACTACCATGGTAATTAAAAATGCTAATCAAAATTTACTAAAGCAAAATTGTGACGAACGAAAAATTGTACTTAATTAAAACTATCTTTTTAATTTTTACAACTGTCAAATAACGTTACTTAATGAATCATTCGAAAATAAACAAGAAACATTCCAAGATAAATATTTTTAATCCCCATAATAACACTATAATTAATTTTGCCAAAACTTTGACTTTTAATGATATTGTGTTTAATAATTTCCAAAATATTAAAGAAATAAAAGAATTAAGACTACACACAAATATATCTTATGATTTAAGCTTAAGCATTATAATAATTTTGATCATTGTAACATTTATTTTTACTTATTATTGTACTAAATCATATAAAGTAAAAATTTCGGAAAATAAAATTCAGGAGCCAATATTTTACAATTGTTACGAGGCGCTCGTGAACATGAAGGACTTCTTGCCTCTGTCTCAAGACTTCTTGCCTCTGTCTGTCTCTAAAAATGAATCTACATCCAAACAGGCGCTGATTTTGCCGTCGATAACAATCGTGGCAGTAGATGTAGCAGTTTTTCATCCTCACTTTTTCCGGCCCATTCAATAACATTTCTTGGATGGCGGTAAGATATGTTTTGTGGAAGTTCACGGCCTCCGTGGCCTATTAATGGACCTTACATTACACACGCAGATTCGAAGTTCGTAGTCCTTGTTTCGTTTGCAGGGGTTATCAACAGTAATTCCCATTATAGATATCGCTAGGACGAAGGATCGATTAGAGCTAAGCCAGTAACACGTTTGGAGACGTGAGCGGTGCCGTTGGTCCGTTACGAGCGCATCCACCACCATCTCCTTTCCAAGACCCTACTTAGTCTTGGGAATACTTACCGGTCTATGCTCCATATATGTGAGAGTATCCCCTATAAAGTCCTATGTGCTTTGTTCGAGGATGTTACTTCACCGTTGATTCCATCTGGGGGATTTACCCGCCGTCCCGTTTATAGTGCTGATATTTTTATCTGCTGGTAAGCACTCGGGCTTATAAGTTTGGCAAGCAATTTGCTTTTTATTTTCCTGGTCCTCGTCTTCTTGTGGAATAAACAACTGCTCCATTAACTGCAATAATGCTGGGGTGGTCCATAGAAATGTGGTTTACCGACTTTCTTTTTAAAAAACAGAAATAAAATTTTTTTATTCCACGTCAAAATCATTCAAAAATATCGCAAGGGAAACTTGTCAATTTACAAGCAACATGTTGCCTATAATAGGTAGACTAGTCGATCTGCAGACACAGCCTCCAATTGGCAAAATTATACCAATTGACAAAATTTTAGTACATGACATAGAGTACTTAAGCTCATGCGCACGTTTTCTGCTCTCCTTTAGTTTCCTTAACTTAACTTACAACCTTAATATAGATATCAATAGAATACAATACACAATACGTCTATAAACCGAAACTGTTATACCTTCTAAGCCATGTGAAATCACTTATACCCAAATACATTTACATTTGATACATCCATACATACATACATCCATGCTTTAAATACTAAGTTTTGTTGAGATGTATTTCTGATCTGGGATTTTTCTAGGGGTTATCTTAGTAAGATCTTGTAAGAACAAGATAACCATGGTTCACTGGTATCGACTAAGTGCTGTAGGGGGGGCATTCTCCTGGTGTTAAGACATCGATGACATCGCCCTGACGTTTTAAGTTCATACCATTTTTTTATAATTTTAGCCTGCAAAACTTCGTCTTCTGCAATAGCCCTACTATATATGTATGTATGTACATATGTTTACTCCTCAGGTATGCGAGGAAAATTACCTTATATTACCTTATATAGCATGAATTTATTTTTTTTGTAGTAAAGATAAGTAAACAGCAAGTACCTCCCCCATAGTCGAGCTGATGGCCGCGCAACCTTAATCAGGCTGATAACGGACAAACTATCAATCTTTGAACAAAGTATTAGATGTGCGGAATACTTTAGTCATAGTATTGAAAAACAAATTGCGCATTTAACTGAACTAGAAACTGCAAGATCAAGAATGGATTCCAACAAGAAAATATGTAATTCCATCAACTCTCTCCGGGAAGACATCGATACTGATCTCCAATCATCCACATCCAATGTCCACCTGCAACAAACAATCACCAACTCTCAAATCATTACGGGTCCATGCTTGATGTAATATCCGATAAAATCAGTGAGCTTAATGATGAACTCATCACGAATAGAACAGTGTTGTATGATTTAGAAAATCTCATTGGAACAGTATGCCATAAAATTGATGGTCTTCCAGCCCATCCCAGTTACAATACTTCAATTTTGGCAGAATTATTACAAACCGAAGCCGAATCATTGCCACATTCAATGCCGACAAGCCAACCTCCAAATCCTCGCACTAACACATCGATCCAAAAATCTTATGGTGATATAACTGCTCCAACGCCAACCCCTTCTGTCGCCGCCCCATGGAAAATTGTTACACAATTTAACACGACATGGACACCTTCAGAGTGGCAAGGCAGGCTAGACCGACTCCACACAACGAATCAGATTTTCACCATCCTACTCATCAAAGGTGCTCCAAATTATGCAGATGTTGCTTGGATTTCTGAATTTATCAAAAAGAGATATGGCATCACCATCAGCCAATGCACAATATTCCCAATCTCACCACAAAAACAAACAGAATTTCAAGATAAATTTACTGGTTAAATACGAATGGTTATTTGTAAACCCATCCAACACCAACCTCAACCTAGGAAAGTTGCGGGTCTCCAAATGGACGGATCAACCAACCAATAAAAACATAGAAAAAGAACGAAGCAACGTCTCATCAAAAGATAAGTATAAATCGCCCAGATCCATTCCCCCTCCACATCCTAAGCCTGGCCCCACTTAAAACCAAAATATTTCCCAATTTCACGTATCTCCACAAAAGCACCAATTGCCTCTCTTCCATCCAAGCCCCAATGCGTTTCATTTAATTTAACCACTGTCCCTGTTACTGTCACTGGCCAACCACCCACACCCCCTCCGACGAATACTTGCAACTGCTTTCAAAATTTCGACCTTACAGCGGGCCCCAGTCTCCATTTTTGATCCCCTTTTGCCGCCTGACGTTAAATTGACCCAAAAGAATATAGACACCACGGAATGCCGTTACGCGCTCTCTATGCAAAGGGATAAAAAGATATACGTAATATCTCGCATATCTCGCATATCTCGCATATCTTTACGACAAATCCTACTCTGTTTGCTTTGAGGGAAAAACTAAATCAAGTGTCATGGTCTCTATCCAACAGGAAGGCCTTCCTACGGATATGACTAATCTCAGATAGCTTTACAACAGTTACAGCGAAATGTTAGACACACCTCCTCAAAAGGTTGCGGATGACCTCGCTGCTTTCCGCAGCTATGTACACTCTAAAAGAGTTTCTCACCTTCAGCGCAGCCGAGCTGACCATGACAAAGTTTTTCGTTCCTAACTTGCCTTCTTTGCCTGCATCTCATCTACAATCCCCCACTCCTCACGCGGTCTATCCTTCGACGTCTATGCTCTTACAGAAACCCATCTGATCCCCGACATAAAGAGCCAGGAGCTATTCCCATCTTCGTATAATGTTTTCCGTGATGACGATCACGCTCCCCCTATCTATAATGATCCTACCATCCCTAAAGGTGCTTCTCCATGTAGAGGTGTCCTACATGCTATTCACAATAACCTCAACTCCTCTCTCATCGCTATCTCTTCTTCTGTTAAAGTTGACTTTGTTTTAATTAAAATAACACTTCCCAACAGGTCCCTGTACGTTATGTGTTGCTACATTCTTCCAGCTCAACCTATCGAATCCTACATCCTTGCTATTAAAGCAATTGACCAACTAATTGACCTAAGTGATTCCATCGACGATATCCTTATATTTGGTGACTTTAATCTGCCCCTACTGAAGTGGATTCCATCGGATGATCACTTATTTTTTACAGCGTTAAACGCCAGTTCATCCAAGGTATGTCTTTACATTGACAGCATAACTGACTCAAGCCTGTGCCAAGTAAGTGGCGTCCCTAGCTCTCTCGGTAGGCAACTAGACCTTATTTTCACTAGTGATCCCATTAACTCCACAGTAAATTTCTGTCCCTTTACACTATCAATTGTCGACAACTTTCACCCCCCTCTTCTTTTGCTAATCTTAGCAAATTTTCTTTTGATTTTACCAACCTATCCTTATCTGATGCTGTCTCCATTTTCTACAGTGAAATATTTAATTCCATTTCTCTATACGTCCCCTTTTCACGGTATAAAACATCAGCTATTTCCCCTCCATTGTACAACAGAAGACTTCGCTCTTTACGAAACAGAAGAAACAAATTATGGACAGTTTTTCTTCACACCAATTCTTATTATGACTACTCTAACTATCTTGGAACTTACCTGCAATTCACCCTGCTCTATAACTGTCTCTATCAGCGCCTTCTCGACACAGCGCAGACTAACCTTAGCAAGACATTTTATCAATTCGTCAACTACAAAAGAAAATGAGACGGTTATCCTTCTCTCTCGTTCGATAATATATCATCGACCGATCCACATATTATTGCCAAATATTTTGCAAACTTTTTTAAACAGTCATTTGCAGACAACCTCTTCGTACCCGACCCAATCTATTTTAAGTACCTTCCCAATTTCTCCATTGGCCCCTCTCTCTCTCAACTTATTGATTCCACCCTTATCGAAGAAAAGTTACAAAATCTCAATGATGAATTTTTATCCGGTCTAGATTGGCTCCCAGCAATATTTCTCAAAAAGTGTGCCTCCAATCTTTCGCAGCCACTTTTCATCTGTCCCTCACACAAGGGGAATTACCCCAAGTTTGGAAGACCTCTTTCATAACTCCAGTTCACAAAAAGGGATCAAAGAATGAAGTAACCAACTACCCTCCCGTTGCTAAGATTTCTCACATACCTAAAATGTTCGAAAGGTTTTTATATGAAGTTCTAATCTTTCAGTGCAAGTGACTTATATCACCCAGTCAGCACGGATTTCTAAAAGGTAGATCAACTACTACAAACTTAGTTGAATTCGTATCCTTATCACATTCACTGATCCTTTTCAAATTGACTTCCCTCGGTTTTGAACCCATATTGTTAGAATGGATATCTTCTAATCTGGAGAACCGTTACTATAGCGTTCGCTTTAGGTCAACCTTCTCAAACCCGTTTTTAGCCACTTCTGGTGTCCCACAAGGCAGCCATCTGCGCTTCCCTTTACATTTCTATTTCTCTTCTATATCCCAATCCACCGCACCTCTTATGGTAACCCTTAACTCTTGTTAGTTTTTAAGTCCTAGTTTTAAAGTTAGTTTAAGCTTGCATTAAGCGAAATAAATCAAATTACAAAAGAATTATCACTTGGATTTAAAATAAGCACAATTGACGTTTAGAAACAATTTCAACTACAATATACTCGTAACACTGGGTATCGCCAGGTTGACACCTCTCTGTGCCTGCCCTATTTCTGCAGCACCCAAGTGACAATTATAAGGAAAAAATAATAGCGACGGATATGAAAATAATTCGAATGTTCGCGTTGGTATAGGCATTTAAATGGGTTTTGTCATGTTTGAAAAAAGCCGCCAAAAACTCCAGTCCAAAATGCAATAGGCTTAGGTTATAGCCGAGGTTCGAAGAAGAGGCCAGAAGAAAAGGCACTGGATCCCTCAAATGCGATAACATCTGCAAAGGGTTGTGGCCAGCGGATTTGTGTTTATTGAGATCATTGAATTCTCGTGATACTACAATAGATGAGACCGAAACTATTGTTTCTTACAAAATGTTCGACTCACTCCACGATACGTAATACGATATGACGCAATCTGTAGGTTTTATAAATAAATATTTCAGTTTGAAGTGAACTGGTTCTACCAAACCTGAATGTATTTAACAGTGACTACTTTTAAGCCCACGAATGTGGGTAAGATTAACTCTACGTTCCTGAATATATACTTAGCGTGGCCTTCATTAATCATAGTGCATCCATAATCTGAACGAAATCATCTCAGTCATCTTTTAATGATCTTCGAAGAAAAACTGTTCTACGTCAAACTTTATACGATAAGACCAGGTTAAAAGCGAATCCGCCAAATCATGTGAACTTGGATTTTTTTGACCCATTCTATGTGAAAAAGTCCGTATATTATATAATTCTGACCAAGACTAGCAAGATTTTTCTGATACCTTTATATCTTATTGATTTAGATTTTTTGAATGTGGAAGAAAAAGGCTTAATTCATTGCTTTCATCGTTTAGCAATAAATTAGAACGTTACTGGTTAGATTATCCCAGATTTAACAAACTAAAACTGGTGCCCTTATGTACTCTCTTCTTCTGGTCATCGAATTGTAAAATGAGGCACAGAAGTAATAAGTAGCGAACCACAACACAAAAATCAAACAAAAACAGTACCAAAAAGTGACCGTACTGAAACCGCCAAGTTTTAAATTTTTAATGTTGTTTATTTTGTCAATTGAAACAAATTCCTTTGACTGTTAATATTTTCGTCAATTTCTCAGAAATTGGTTACCAAATTAATTTTTATTTTGTTCATCTCCCACACGCACTAAAACAATCGCAGTAAATGTTTACCATAAATATTTGTCAAGGCTGTGGATTTTTTTTAAGACACTTAACTCAAAAACGTTCGCAAGACCATCATCTTAATTTCGAAAACGTGTTGTTATTCCATGAAGTCTTGAGTTTATTTGGGTACATGCTATGTTAAGCACAGGAACTAAAATAACAGGATCAAGCTGAAGGAAAACAAATCTCGAAGGTATCTTACAACAGTAAGTGTAGAATTATAATGGAATCAAGGAGCAAACCCTTTCTGTTGGCTGAAGAAAAACATTTACACAATATGAGTTCTCATTTCACTAGATGTTATCCTTTAAGCAGCATATGATGTTAGAGGAACACCTCTAATGTCATGCAAACATTTACACGGGTGTTGACTTTTAATTGTTGAATCATGCACTTACACACGCTTAAGCATTCCGTCACTCTTTTAAACTGTTGACCTCATTATCCTTTTCAATGGATTGTTATTTTTGAGTTGATTTTTTTTTACAAAACCTAAGTGAGTTTGGTCTTCATCTCTGGGGCGACAGATATTTGATATTTTTGCTATGAAGAGAAAGAAATGAAGAACCCGCTATATGTTAGATTAGAACAAGCGGGGAAGACAAAAATAAAAGATAATTTTTCGTTTTTAAAAGCACAGTTATCCTTCGGATTTATTTAAATCTGCAATCACAACTAAACATACTTAAGGCAATATACAATTATTTATACCTTCAAATTGAACGGGTAAACGTCCTGAGAAGGTGGCTTGCAGGTTGACTTCTTATAATTCTTTATTATGGCCGGTTATTGCTTGATGCGCAGTTATTTGAATTTGTTTTGATTTATTGCGCTCATATGTCATGGGAAGGGATGCATACGACAAATGCATGACATGTGCCATATCGTGGGAATATACTTTGGAGCATGTTTATGTTGAATGAATATAACATACTCGTATATGCAGGAGGGTTAGTGCTCTATTTATGAACAATTAAAATCGAGAGTGATACGAGTATATTCGTTGATAATGGTCTTGAAAGTACCTATAGCGTCCGCAAGTAGAAAGCCATTTAATTGATGGCCAGATGTTGGAAGAGATTATTAACATTATTATTATTTATTTATTGAAATTTGGCAATAGATACTACGAGCCTTATGATCTTTTGTTCCTAAGGTCATTTAGAAAGGAGATTTTAGTCACAGAACTCTTAAGTGGGGTAGAACGACGCGATACGTGTTCGGTAATTACGTTATCCACTAAACAGAGTAGGCACTCAATTCATTTTGTGTACTCTAGATCTGATCAACTTTTGCTAGTGCAGCAATCACTCTATTACCTTCAAAGTATATGTGACTTTGTATGCGCTAGAAGCTTACCCTGCTGCGGTTTGAAGATTATACAATAAGAGCATAGCTGTGTTTTGATTTTTTGAATCGAATTGAGTAAGATACCCATAAGCTTTGTTATGGTCAAGACCAGCAAAAACTCAAATACTAAACTTAAAAACCAGCAGTTTGATAAATGCTATGGGGTGGAAGTAGTGCACAAAAAGCATCCAAAAAGCAAAGGATAGTTTGATCAGGTGGTTTGCTTAGATGATAGTCAAAGATAGGTTGAACAGAGTTGACTTCATGTGGTTGTGGCTCAAGTTGTAGTGTACTGGCTTCCAAATCTGATGGTATGGCGTTCAATCCCGAAGACATTCTTTTAAACTTAAATCATGTGAGATCAGTGGTTGCCTAGAATACAAAACCAAGTCTAATTACACTAATAATTTAGTCTCCCTATTCAATGTTGGATGCCACCCTACCAAATAGTCACTGAGCCTAAAAATCTTTCTTCTCTCCCTATCCGTTTTTTTTTAAAAACTTAATATGTGCTCCGTGTTAAGTTCTTTTTAAAAACATTAAAAAGAAAAACACCCCAACGACGTTTTAAAAGTCTGGCTCGGTGGGTGAAGGGACAACGACCCCTTTTAAAGCTAGCACCACACAGATCAAGCACCGAAGGAGCAGCAGAGGCATGTAGTCGGACGGCTGAGATATACGGCAGTCTCCAATGAGGGAACAAACAAACAAAAGAAAGCAAAAAACTGAAAAACTATAAAATCGGCCGAGGACAAAGGGCAGAAAAGCCCACAAACAAAGTAACCAAACAAACGCATAAATAATTGTAAGGGGTCATATTCTATTGGCCAGCACCCATTCTCCCAAATCTGAACGGCAATCCACCGGAGTAGTTAGCGAACCGCGGGAAAAAGTTGCATAAGACATATGTACGTATATGCTTAGCGTTATTAGAGGCGGCGATCCACAAGATAGCTATCCTTCCTTTCATTGTAACATTCCAGCTATCTTTTGATCGGGTGTCCTTTCTCCTTTCCGTTTGCTTCGTTCCCGCAGTCCAAATATGTTCCCGCAGATAAATAAATTATTCTGGCGGAAAGATCACAATGACATTAAGTGTGTCGAATCCTACAAACGACAGAAAACAGACAGACACTACTGATCGTTGGCATAAGTCCAGAAAATTCCGACTCAGTCGACATTCTTTTCGTGGTCGAAGACCCACAGGAGAAAGTGGATTTTCTGTGAGCTTTTTTTGAGGCCGTGAATATGGTGAACAATCCGGTTCAGCGTAATCACGTCATCATTGACAACAAGGCCTAAGTAAATCACTATTATCTTTGCAACGAACTTCCAAATTGGCGATCTGAGAATCATGGTTTCACCGCATTTACCGAAGAAAACGCGACAAACGTCATCATCGCCGAAGAACGAGGTTTCTCCCATTTGTTTGTGCGAAAAGGTGCACTCTTGTGCATCTTTGAGTCTCTGAAAAACTAAAAGTCGTCGGGAGTAGACCGTATTCCAAACACTCGTCCTTGGAAGACACTCGTCCTTGGAAGCAGTGGATATATTTACTACGCTATTTAACAATGCGCTGAATAATGCATATTATCCGATGCAATGGAAAACAGCAGTGGAACATCCAATCCCGAAAAGGGATAAAGTTAGAACAAACCTTGCTAATCTTCTGTCAATTAGTTTGCAAGGTATTCCAAAAAGTGGTTAGTAGAGCGCTGTTAAGGTGGGTTGAGAAAAATAATTTTATAATTCTCGAAAATCAGTTTGGTCTTAGGGCGAGGAATGACACTATTTATGCTGCGTCAAAGCTGGTCTGCGACATAGAATGGAATAAATGCAAGAATCATTGTACGTTGACTTTGAGAAGGCATTCCTAACCGTATGGTTAGAGGGGCTTTTCTATAAATTGACCAGAATGGGCATGTCGAAATCTCTGCTATATATGATTTACGACATGCTTATGGGTATGAAGTTCGTTGTTAAATGTAACAACGTCATTTCGAGCAAGATCTTTGAGACATTAAAAACGGCTTAAAACAGGGGCTGTGATTTCCCCGATACTTTTTATTAGTTACACAAGTGGTGATCTAGTAGGTTCCCTTACTCATGCCACAGCGTACGCGGACGATTTGGTGGCGTACAGATCAGGTCATAGAAGTCATAGATACTCTTCTGCATAATGCAATGACCAGCGATAATAGCCTGATCTTTGGGGCTTATTATTCCAATGAAATATACCACGAGAGCTCACAACTATCGGGCTTTATCCCTCCAGAGGCTTTTCTCCATATTGATGCTTAAGGGTTAGTACAAAGCAGGATGGTATCCCGGTAATATACAACCGCCACAGCAGTGCGAGGGACAAGCGGCTCATCTACGACGGGTATGTTGTCAATGCTCAGGAGCTCCTCCGTTTTAGTCCCGCGGTTGCAGACAGGGATGGGGTCGATGCCAAGAAACAGTACGTAGAATCCGCTCTCCTAGTCGGTACGTTACTATGGTAACGTAATCCTCCTAATTGTAAGTTAGATTAAGAGTAGCTAGGGGGATCTCGTGGAAAGGCTGCGTTCCTTAGCATGAGGCGGTGCCTCTGAGAAGTCACCGAGATTGTATGGCATTGGTTAAATCTCTGTGATACTTGTGCATAACGTTGACGAATGTAAGGCGCCCGAAATCGCAATTGGGATGGTGAACACCCAGTGCGAGAGGTTACGAGTGCTCACCACCCCGATTATAGTTAAGTTAGGTTAAGTAGCTTATGAAGGTTAAGTAGAATAAGGTCATAGTTTTAAGTTTCATACAAAATTTAAAAGTATGGTATCTAAGTTTTTTCTACAACTTCATTGAAATTTTAATCATTTTATTTAATTATTTTATTTAATCATTTGATTTAATTGTTTTTGTCCAGAATGTAAGTAATAATGAAAGAAATAATAAAAATGTTTTTAAAAGTGAAAGAAGTTAGTAAGTAAAGTGATTTAGTATTCATTAACGATGCAAGCCATCAACATTATTGAATCGGGCTGATCCTTTTCCGCTTGAAATCTTGAAGGCTTTCGTTCACTTCTCCAAACCACAAGGATTAATAACAGAATGCAGTGCTGGATGGCCGATTATGGGGTTGTTTGCACCATACTTAGTTGGATTTGTTCACTCACTTACCACTCTAATAGTAGCTACTCAGAATTTAAATCGAAGATCCTCTCCTCTCTTATGCTTTTATTCACAAAAATTTTAAATCCAGATGCGTGGTTATCTGGATTAATCGCTTAACGAATGGGAATTAATCTAATTACGTCGTCGTGTTTTTGTTGAATCTTTGATAAGTCCTGAGTCCTGGGTATTATTATAATAAAACTATCGACATTAGCCTATTCATTTACAGAGTTATATATATGCAAATATTCTCATACTCACATAGGCCTGATTGATACCAGGCCTTCCTTGATGAGACTACGACTTTCGAAAAACGAAAGTTTAATTTTAAATTTATGCCAAAACCTCACCCCATCCAGAAAAACGATTTGAACGAAAAGATTTCTCAATTTCAATCTCTGGAGATTTGCCAACAGACAAACATTCTTATTTACTTTTATTATCAGATATAAATAATTGAATAAAGAGCCAATTAAGCCCCTAAATCCAAAAACCTAAACACGTTTGAAAATTCAAGACCAAGCCCAGTGCAGATTTCAATAAATCGGATCTATGTATTTACAGATATCACAATTTTAAGTAATCAAAGTGCCAGCATTCGTCCATCCATCCATCGATCCGTTTTATATACGGCGTTTAGCTCTCTAAAACTCACCCTAACTGAGGGGCATTTGAAATTTATTTCATTAAGGCTTTCCTCAAAAAAAAAAAAAAAAATCGGAAAAAAAACAACACACAAAACTAACTTCTCATTAAACGAATGACTGTTCGCCTATAAATCTTGCGAAATTCCAGCCACATGGAGCCACATTTTGAGAGAAGCAGAGGGTATATCGACCATACTGAATCAAATGAAAACGTCCCAAACCAACATAGCCTTTTCAGTTTTCAACTTTTAACAGCTCGAGGCCGCCGCCTTACTGCCTTACTGCCTTCACACAGTTTATGGGGCTTATTCGCATTTTTACGGCCGACCGTAGGATGAAAAACGGATGAAACTTACCGCAGACAAGAAACGAAACCGCAAAGTTCTCGTTAGAGTGCGTTTCAGATAAATGCTCGTCCGTAATATAATATCTTCTCTCGAATTTGGCGTTTAGCCGGGAGCTTTATTGACATTGTACAGTTACCCATAACTGTTCATGGTCTCCATAATATTCCTAAGTCAGAAAATTGAAAACACTTTAAGCTGTGCTGGTTTTTGGCCACGGTTTTCACAAACCCTAAGGATGGCGTTAGCATATAACTGGTATACCTGAACTCCAGGCCCATTGATGGAATTCACCAGCAAGGATGTTGAGGATGATGATATTCGTTTGTTGTTCTTATGTTTTAATTACGATCTATTACCCGGATGCCTCGTGGCGGGTAAATAGTGCAGTGCACCTTTCGTGGAATGGTATTACAAGTATAATGCTTATAATGGTATGGTCTTACTTTAGCTTCATCCTTGTGGAAACCAATCAGGATAATTAAAATCCGTTAGTGCAACGCCATCACCACCATCGGAAGCTGACTGCAAAGTGTAGAATCTTTCACTTTTGCTTGCCCTATTTTTTTGTCCTTTTTTCTGCTTTTTGGGTCAACTAGTTAGGCCTCTGTATTTTATTTATTTTTCTATTTTTCAACCCTCTCTCCAAAGAAAGGATAACCAGCAGATGAAGAAGAAAGCAAATAAAGTGAACCGAGGTACAAGCTGTAAGTTTTAATGTTTTAATTTTTTTCTTTAGGAAGTACATACATAGGTATCGCAGCCACTTCGACCGGCCCTTCTACTTACATTGCGTTCCATTCCTGGCACCGAAGGTCCCTTTCTTCTTTGCCGTTCACTTTACGTTCACGTTACATTCTATATTTATTTGTTTTTATCTATCGACTTGAAAAAAAAGGACCGACGAGGCGAGAACGGGTAACTTTCGGTTTTCGAAATAAACAAGTTTATTAGTAAAGAGGAATTTCAAAAAAAGTGAGTAGACAGACCGAAGAAAATCTCATTTTACGATGTTTTAAAATAAAACAAAGAAAAAGATAAAGAAAAAATATGAGCTTACGAAGGGACCTGATTATGTGAACAACGTCATCGAATTACGGTCTCAATTATGAAATGAAAAGTTAGCCTAAGGTCAAGAGCCTTAGCCCACAATGAAATTACTTTCAACTGCTTCTGTTTCATTTCGAATCTTAGAAGGGATTTTTCTGAGAATAGAGTTACTGGCGCAACACCAATATGGAGGAGTTTTACGACTTTGTTTTGAGAATAACCATGGGTTAACAGAATTTTTGAATTTTTTCTACCGATGCTTTTACCACTGCCAGTATGATTATAATACATTTTCTTTTTCTTGTTTATTATTATTTTTGTATACGCAAGTCTTCAATGAAGGCTATGTGCATTGCTAATACTTCTTATAGCTTTAAATTCCCAGGTAATATATTCATGTACAATAGGTCTTGGGGCGGTGATCAGCATCCATAAACGGATGTCCGATGCTATGAATCGGACTACAATACTATGTACTATGTATATGGACGGTTTCTTTGGTAATGAATCTTGGTTTTTACAAAGGCAACGACAGGACGATAGGAAAGGACTCCGACTCTTGCGTGAACAAGTTTTAGGATCCTTCTGCATCACTCACATAAGGGCATCAAAGAACCATGCATTCAGAAAGGATAATCTAAAATAGTTTGCTCAGTAAAATAAAATTCAGTTTTAATATATGGCAATACCGAAGGAGATATGTCAAATCTGGCATCAGCATCGTAAAGTTTAACGTTTGAAATGGCAGACGTGCTTAGAACGTTTTGTCATGCATTTTTTACAGAGATTTGAAAAATTCATTAAATCGTGAATATTTTCGTGCGATGGTTTTTTATTATCTTCAACGCGCGGATTAACTCAACAACAGTGTGCCGATCAACTTGCTTCGACTTTTGGTGATAAAGCACCATCAATTAATTAATATTTAAGGTTTTAATTTTTTGACATTAAATCAATTTCCCCCTACAAGCGCGTCAGTAAGGAAAACCGATCGAGAGCATCTGTAGCAACTTCACCAAGGACGGCCAAAACCGATGGAGTCTGGCGTATCTGATGCTTATCCCTCTCCTTCTATATCCCATGGTCCTTCATATGGAATGGGGCCAATTCAAGAGGCGGCACGCTCGAGAAGAAGGAGGACTATCATCTTACAAAGGAGTGTTTCAAGATGTACTACTTTGATAAGATAACAGCATTACACTCCAAATATATATTGGGGGTGGCCGTGGTGTAGTGGTAGTAGCAAACGCTTCTCACTCGGAGGGTCCAGGTTCGAATCCTGCCCATGGCAAGTCAGTTTTTCATTTGTGTAATGGAACTCAGACAGAAAAATTCTGCGTGTGAAGGCATAACACTGACACGTACATTTGGCTGTTGTAGAGTTTCAAGCACAGAAAAGAAAAATACTGTGATATACCTCGAATCACTCTGAGTGAAGAAAACCTCTCCGTCCTATTCGGACTCCCACCCCTGGAGAGCAAACATAGAAACCAAACACACCTGAGTTTCAAACCACTACAAAAACAATTTTCCTTTCTCCTCCTTCTATCTTTCCGCCCGCGCCCTGGCAACAGTAAAAGGGTATCTAACCCCTTAGGCGCGCGTAAATTATAAAAAAAAAAAAAAAATTCGGAGAAGATGCAAACTGTCTTGAAATCCATGCAGTCGTAGGAGTAGATGTCAGAGCCAACGATAATTCCCGAAATGATGAGGCACCAACGGGCACCAATTAAAGCGATGAGACATCTTGCATACCGGACAGTCATTGCTCAAGCTCAGCAGAAGATCATTTTGCAAGAGCCCACCAGCCTCTATCAGGAGGACGGATAATTTGACGCTGACAACGAGTATCTAATAGCTTCCATCCGTCTACAAGCTACAGTGGAACAATTCAGAGGTGGCAGCACAAAAGCAGTAGGCAATACACCAAATGGACGGAATTCAAGGATCTGTTCACTGAACTAATCCACAAACGGGCCACCAATGGGTAATCCAGCAAGTTCCTACCGCATTTCTCTAACACGGATCGGGATATGATAATAGCCCTATATGAAAATAAAGGACAGATTGTAAGAGCTCTATTAAACAACATGTATCAGCAGAGCTGCATAACCAAAGAAGTCGCTAGAGCAGTAAAACGACTGTTAGATGCAACAAAGGAAGGAAGCTATATTGAACCTCAGGATCGAGATCAGTAACTGGGGTGTTGCACTTAATGCTTCAAAAGCTAGACAAAGAGAGTCGCCGACTATATAAATAGTCACACAAGTCTTGCAAGGAACTCTAAAAGCTATTCGACTTTTATGAGTTTCTAACGTCACGATACTAGACGTTGGAGGCGATTTATGCGAGGAGTGAGCGACCACGGCAAACGAGCCTGATGATGTCAACTTCCCAGCAATGTGTATTGTGTCGTATCAATGGACATACAATTATTATCAGCTCATTGTATTGCAATTGTCAACCTGTGCGGACGTGTTTTTCTTTTTCTGCCGTATACCGAGTTCAGTTATTTTTTTTCCACTTTTTTTCAAAGCCCCGTAAACTGCCGACTCAGTACATCTCCCGTCGTTGTTCGTCGACCTAGTTTTGTTCGCCGATTCCTTAAATTCAACTGTGCCAGTTTTGACCCCAAAAATAAAACAAAACAAAAACAAAAAAAAATTCAAACAAAAATTGTTCGTCGACCTAATTTGACCTCAATAAACAAATAATGGAAAAGTGTTGTGCTAGTGTTTTGTGCTCAGTTGTTGACCCCAACGTCGAATGGGTAGCAAGCAATGGTCTCTGTGGAAAATTCCATGCCATATGCATCGGCCTTACCCGGAGATCCATTACTTACCTCAAGGAGTATTGCAGTCTCTTCAATTTTTACTGCGAGGAGTGCGAAGAGATCACCTTGGCTCACATTATGCTGGTAATTAATTGCAACAACTAGTCTATTAATGCAATGCTAACCGAGAATGGTCATATTAGCAGAACTATTCTTGACAGAATAGAAAAGATTGAGGACTCAATAAACTGCATTGACAGTAATGTGGAAGCTTACAAGTCCACAGGAAGAATGATAGAACAGCAACTGGCACCAATCCAAAATCTGTCGAAAACAAATCTAAGCACGACAACGAGAGCGAAGTGATCAAATATCACTTCAATGAAATAAAAGCTTTCCTCAAAACAAATTTTGCCAACCTCCTTAAATACAACGAACTCACACACACAAACGACTCTATCAAACTTATTCCCCAATTTTAGTCCTCCCTCCTCACTTATGCGACACGAAGCCCTTACACACCAATCTTCTGATCCCCTAATTCCCTCCGTTCTACCGGAGCCCACGCGCCAACGCGTCTCTTTCAACTTAACCCCAACCACCCATATTATCCCTTCTCAACATTCTACGCCACTAAACCCAGCTAGAAATTCATTTCCTAACTTCGAACTTAAAACTGGAGCTAAGTACCCTAATTTTATTAACTCCCATACCCTAAACTCCACATCTCATCCCTCGTCCAACTCCATATCCAACCATTTATCTCCATTTCCCTCCTCCCCTGCTCCTATTCTTGATCCCCCTTTTCACCCACTATTAAACTAACACAGCAAACCAATGGCACTACAGAAAGTCGATATGCAGTCTCTAGGCTTAGAGAAAGACCCTATCGGTCTCAGGAACCTTTATGTCAGGTACCACGAGATTTTTAACATGTCCCCTCAGAAAGTAGCAAACGACCTTGCTGTATTCGGCAACTACGTTCACTATAAACGAGTCTCACACCTACAGCGAAGCCGAGCCGACCACAACAAATTTTTTCGTCCATAACGTGCCTCCCTTACCAGCCCTTAAACCATCCTGCCTCACACCTCCACCCCACAACATCCCTCTTACATTTTACTAACAGAATATACAGAGGTATTCGCTTTAAAACCGTCAGTGGTATATCCAATTATATGGGCAGACAAATAGACCTTATTTTCACAACAGGTCCAATTAACTCCTCAGTCTCACTTTGTCCCCTATCTCTCTCAACAATCGATAACAATGGGTTCGTCAATAAGCAAAATATACGTTATTGGTCGGGTGAAAATCCACATGTGCTTCATGAATCACCACTTCATCCACAAAAAATAACTGTTTGGTGCGGTTTGCATGCCGGCGGCGTTATTGGGCCATATTTTTTCGTCGACGATAACGATCATCACGTTACTGTGAATGGTCAGCGTTATCGCACCATAATCACCTATTATTTTTACCCCAAATTGGAAGATATGGACTTGGACGATTTAATGATTTAATTGATTTTATTAGATATTGACAGTTACACAGACAGTGATTAACACAAAATTTCGTGCTCACATTTATAGGTTTCTGCTCGAGTCTGATTGGCTCGACGTTCATCTTATCTTTTGCTAAAATTCCTTTTTGTAAAAAAAAAGTGCTAAATATCGTATAAAATGCTGGCGTTCTCTTTACAGTGATCCTGTTTGGACACCGATCAGTAGGGGAGATTATGGGTTTTAAAACCCTTGAAGTCTGTCTCACTTTAGCGCCTTTTATTTTTTCATGCTCCACACTTCAAATTTCGTAGATATAACCGGTCTTGATCCAGTTTAATGGGTATCGTATACCTACATACTTTTTTTTTTTTCTTTTTCATTCCGTCCAAGTAATGATTCGCAAATTCACTTGAAAGTAGAACCCCGTAGGGAATATCTCAATGACATCATAACGACCAAAAGGTGGTCATATCCGAAAATAAATGTGGATTCTTGAAATATATTCATTAATGAACTTCCTTAGTTACGAGTAAATTCAAATTTAACGATATTTCCAATTGGTAACATTTCAATCGCCTCACAATGTAACTAAGTACGAAATTAAAGTATCCCAATCTATTTCTTTTTTGAAAAGAAAAATAAATATTTTCGAGGTAAATTATAATGGAATCAAGGTTAATAGACAAAATACTAATATATCATATATGAAATACGAACCTTTTTTTCCAAAAGCTGTAAATATTTTTAAAAGTACGTTATACACATAGGATCTGTGTATACATAATATACATATATGGCAATTGGCTTTAGCTAGAAAGTCTTCATTTCCAAAGAAGTGCTTGAAGATATTCTTTTTCCTGAACACGCTAAAGATACTGTAGATACGAGTACCTTTCATCACAAATCATCAAATATGAACTGCGGACAGAGAGAAAAAATATTACCTTTGCACGTCCTTTACATTATTCATTTTATTTTAAATCTAAGTAACATTACTATTACATTATTTATTTCATTTAAAAATTTAGAGGAACATTTTAATTATACTAAATCTAAACACTTAAACATTTAAATAAATCTTAATCTACTTAAACGATTTTAACTTATGCGTGTGTAAGTGAAACATGCTTTCTAATCAGCGTAAATGGTGAAGCGTATGGATTACGAGTATGTGGCTTTAGTAAACATTTTGCGCTGATAGAAAAGGTTATGTGGGTGCCATCTGATTTCTAAATCATTGCCTGATTGCCCAATGGAGTATGTATTTGTTAAAACACCAAAAACATACTACATTTCCAAAACAGATTGTCACCTGGCTTACATCCAGTAAATTCTGCACACAGCACCCACTTCACAGAAAAGTCCAATGCCCTAGTCGATGTAATTTTAGTTAATGATCCAAACAAAATTATTCTCTATAATCAACTTCAGACAGCCAGTTTCTCTAAGTATGATCTATTATTTCTGACATATAAATTAAAATACAGTGAAACGAGGTAAAACTCTAGTGATTATCGAACGATAAATCTCGAGCTTCTGTTTCGCAATCCACTAATGATCAAGCCAACTTCATAGAAGATAACCTGTATACTACGAGATATCTATGTTTTTTATCCGTTCCTACACCATTTGAAATGCAGTTGTCTTGCAAATTAGAGCCTATAAATTAGCATACGAGTACTATACAAATAAATTGGGTCAATCGTTGAGAGAACTTGGTATTCGTAAGACCACCTCAGTAATCCCCAAGAGATTGACTGTGAATTCCCTAATGAAAAATTCGTTTCAATACCAATTTCTGTATCCAGAATCTACAATCAGTTTGTACCCTTGGAAATCTCGTCACATACTGAATTCGGATTTATACGTCTCTCTTGTGAATACATGTGATTCAACTATGTCAATAAAGTCAAACGTCACCAGCGTTGACAAAATTGATCCAAAGTTCATTAAACTACTACTTTCCGTGTCATTTTTGGCACAAATTTTTAGCAGCATTATAAAATATCACAACCACATCCGAGTTCCCATCCAGGTGGGAGGGATGTAGAATCATTCCAATACCGAAAAAATTAATGGTAATGAAAAATATTTTACGCCTATAGCAATTCTGTTATTTCTTAGCAAGATGTTTGAAAAAGAAATCTAGAATCAAATTCAAAGCTATCTTATGGAAAGAAAGCTTCTGAGTGTTAATAAATCTAGTTTCCGTCCAAAGCACAGCCACAAAACTGCTCTGCATTCTGTAGATGATATAAGAAAATCCATGGTTATGAGTCATGTTACCGTTTTAGCGTTTATAGACTTCTCTAAGGCATTTGACACTGTCAACCTCAAATTGTTATGTGAAAAACTGCAGGAAATATTTTGGTGTTTAAAACAAGCTGCAAACCTTTCCGAAAGAAAGCAATGCGTTGCAGTCAACGAACGTTGTTCTAGTTTTTTAACGTTTTTTTGGAGGAATACTCCAGGGATCAAACCTTGGACCGCTACTCTTTTTTCTCCATATTAATGGTTCACCATAGATCAATATATTTGTACGCCGATGACGTTCAGCTCATCTTCAGTGGATCCATTAGCATTTACTTATTGTACGAGTAGATGAGGCTGGCGCAAAAATTAACGAGGACTTATTAACTCTAATCGATTGGTCAATAAGTAACTTTCTAAGTCTCAATCCGGAAAATCCAAGGTAATTGCCATCTACAAGAAAACCCCTGACCTTTTTTCCCTGACCCTATATCGCTAGCGCCAAGAATCTAGGACTCACTTTTAATAGTACCCTCACAAGGAAAAAACAAAGAAATTTTGGCACTATTTATTGAGGGCTCCGAACACTTTGGGATACCCAGAGATTCACACAAACTGCTATTAAATTTGTTGTACGGCTGTGCAATTTATTGTAGGATGCTGACTACGAGTATAACTGCAGATGAAAACTCAAAGTCGCCATAAAACAACATCGATACATTTACAACCTCCGAAAGTACGACCACATATCTGCCTATTCAAAATGTACAATATACTCGGATGCTCTTTTCATAATCTGCTGACATATAGTATTGTGCAAACAGGTGAACCTGGGTATCTTTATAACAGGCTTGCTTTTGTCCAATATCGACCTAGATACTCTTGTTTAACTTCAGAACGACAATTTTTCATTCATACCACTAGTCTGCGGAAGACACTACCAACTGGACTGAGAAGAATTAAAAACACAGTGCGTTTCTAAATTTTATTTCTTCAATACCTAGCCAGAGACTGGAACTTTATTTTCTTTTTTCTCATTGAACAGCAGGATATCCACATAGGAGCCGTTTCTGTGATAAAACGGACTAGAGGTTGCTTTTGAACCACTCTGACTCCTTCAGAGGGGTAGTATTACTAGGTTGTTGCAAATGGAATGTCCGTTGCGTCCGTTGAAATTTTTAAGCTTTTGTCTCCCTTTTATCCCCTTCGATAGATCGCGGTGTATTTTTGTAAGCAATAAACTCCATAGAGCTAATTTTGGAATATTCCTCAAAATTGACCATTTTCCCAGCGAGAGTGATGCAAATGCAAAGAGGTGATAATCTGTTGGTGACTGATCTGGAGAATACAGTGGATGAAGCAGAACTTCATACTTTAATTATTTTTATAATTTTAGCATAGCACTCGCTGCAGTATGTGGTCAGGTGCTATCATACAAAAGGAGAACACCTTTTCTATTTACTAATGGTGGATGTTTTTGAAGCAGCATAATGCCCATATGTTGAAGCTCTGAATAGTATAGCTCCAATGTAATATAATATTTTTCCTCGCCCTTAGGAAAGAATGATAAATAATACCCTTCGTAGACCACCAAACAATCACCATTATTTTTCTTCTCAGGAGTTGTAGTTTTGGCATATGTCGTGGAAGCTTATCGGGGCAACTGTGCAGGTCGAAGTCAATTATAGTTTCTTCTTCTTCTTTGTCCTAGCCTTAGTCCTATTTCGGATCGGCTCTTCTTGTACGATATTGCCAGGCTATTCTGTCCATATTCCTCTAGCGCATATCCTTTTTTATGATGTTGCTCCAGATTTTGCGTGGTCTACCGAGTAATCATCCTATCTCTGGCAAGTCAATCGCTTGTCTTACTGCGTGGTCTTCCGATCTTCGCATGACATGACCATCGGTGTGACCTTACTGCTGCCTCTGATATGCTTGTTCCTGAATAGCTCATGCAAAGTTACTCCACTTGCACATGTAGTTTTTATTCAAGTTTCTTAGGTGCTGCCCATAGTAAAGCACGCCAAAACCACACTGGATTGTGTGGCTAACTTCCTTCTCAATCGAACGATCTTCACTGACATGTGATCCAAGATTCTCGTATTTAAAATTGTCTGATTCTTTTACGAGTTTGTCACCTATTTTGATCTGTATCTAGCTGCCATCGTCTTCAGTAAAACAGAATTCAACCATTTCAGTTTTTGTGCGGTTAATCCTCATGCCTTAAACCTCAAGAGCATTCATCGCTATGTCATCAGTATAAAGCAGTGTCCACGGTAAACTTACTTGGATTTCGCTGGTCAGAAGGTCCATCACAAAATTGAATAGCTGTCGGCTCAGAACTGAGCCTTGATGGAGACCCATTTCGATTTCAAATTTGTCAGGAAGCCCGCAGTTGCACTTGACTTATGCTGTGTTCGGGAACTAACTGACTTCTGAGTGACTGCCATACCAGCTCTCTCGGCACTCAATCGAAGGCTTTTTCAAGGTCTATGACGGTTCGTAAAATATGTATACCATCGACTGTCGACTTATCGCTGATGAAGCCAAATTCATTTTCGCTTACAGAAGCGATGTTCCTGATGCGGCCATCTAGGACTCTCTCCCAGATTTTGAGACAATGCGACATTGCACAGCATCTTACATCTTACATTTGCTTTTATAGAAGGGTATCATAAAGCTGTTGCGCCATAAAATGGGGATTCCTTTGGACACGATTTTATTTAAAATTGGGGTTAACCACAGATGGTGCCTTCGTATCCTAATTTGTAGAGCACATCTGGTTTAATCTTATCTCGGCCAGCTGCCTTATTTTTTTTTTTTTTCATTTTGCGAGCCGCCACTTGAAATTCATTCCACACCATATCTATATTTAAAATAGAGTTTCGGCTCATAAAAGCTGCCCGCTTACCGCTATCATGCACGCTCCACTTAATTCTTGGTGTTCAGTTTGTTCTTCTGGTAACTATTTCCGAGTCCACTTTCATATCTGCTACAAGGAGCCTGTGTTGTGAGGTAAGTGCTTTTCCGAGAATTACATTACAATCATTGAAGTGATGATTTGGTCACTCTCACAGAGAAGGTAGTAAATTTGAGCTGATATACCAGCTGATTTATATGTGATAAAGAAGCTGTTAATACAGGCTAAATGACTAAATAAAGAGCTTAAGCAAATTCCAGAATTTCTGTACCTTGGGTGTTTCTCGTACCGAAGCCATAGCCACCATGAATTGTTTCAAAGCGTTTCATTTCTCCTCCTAATGGCGAAGGATGTTTGTAAGTAGATCTTCGAGATGCTCTTAGAATGCAAGTTTTTTTTAAGTTGTTATAACCTACTTGCATGTAGATATGATATTGAGATATGGACCACTATCGGTGGGTAGTTTAATTACTATCAGTTTGCCAGAAAATCAGCTTACGGTTACTAGTCTCCCTTGATGATTGCTGTCCATTATAATTTAATTACAGTCAATTATCGTTTAGTCTTCTGTCCAAAAAGACCATTATTTGGTTGTGAATCAATAGCGAAGAACCCACTTAATATCGGCGACCCATGTGAATTTCCGTTGAATCATACGTTACCCACTTTTCCATATTTTTCCCTTTGTCAATACATTTCAAGTGGCATGAGACTGTCGCATAGTGAATACAAAGTCCGTCTGCTATCCCCCG
Organism: Volucella bombylans; assembly: GCA_949129095.1. Classification (NCBI taxonomy): domain Eukaryota; kingdom Metazoa; phylum Arthropoda; class Insecta; order Diptera; family Syrphidae; genus Volucella; species Volucella bombylans. The sequence continues at coordinate 98,269,853 of OX422141.1, read as the reverse complement.
AATGGATTGCCGAGAGATTGAATTCGCCATCGACAATTCAAATTAAAAGTACATAAATACTTTAGTTTGATATGTAATACTCACTATACTCTCTGTATTCGACATTAAAATTTTACAATAATTCTCTTCCGATTACAAGGGAAAAGGAAATCGAAAAAGTATCCAAGTTATAACGTACATAAGTTTGTTCAGCTGTAGAAGCAATGATTATTTACTACCGCTATCCACTTTACTTTTATCACATTTAAATTAATTTTTAGTGCTTCTTTCACTATTACCTTAAATTCTAGACAAAAATTATTAAATCTAATTTGACAATGATAGCTAATGTATTCTAGCTTACTGACTCTTACTGAACGCCCAAAATTTAACAATCTCATTCAAAGTCTTAAGTTTCTTTAAACGAAAGTTGTGTTTTAGTGCCGTTTACGTTTCGTGTCGAATAAAAAGGACTTAAAAGATGCGTTACGTGGCTGCATACATGCTGGCTGTCATCGGTGGACAAGAAAGCCCAAAAAATGCTGATATTGAGAAAATCCTTAGCTCTGTTTGTATCGAGGTTGACTCAGAACGCCTTACTCGCGTTGTCAACGAATTAAGCGGTAAGAGCATCGAGCAACTGATAGAAGCTCTTCTCTCGAGAGAAGCTCTTCTCGATGCGAGTTGGCGGTGGTGCTGTTTGCTGCCGCAGCTGCCCCAGCTGCTGACTTGATGACTTCAATTTTTCGACTTGATTTAAAACGCCAGCAAATCGTTTGCGTACGCTGTGGCATGAGTGAGGGAGCCTACTAGATCACCAGTTGTGTAAATGTTAAACAATATCGGAGAAATCACAGCCCCTTTTGTAAGTTGCTTTTAATGTTAAAAGTGTTGCTCGAAATGACGTTGCCACATTTGACAACGAACTTCTTTCCCATAAGCATGTTGTAAATCAGATTTAGCAGGGGTTTCGGCATACTCATCCTGGTCAACTTATGAAACAGCCCCTCTAATGATGCGTTGAAAACGGCTCTCCACCCCGGTGATGTACACCATACTTCTTCCGGCATCTGAAACATATAGATTACACGATTCTTTTAAATCGCAAGCTTATCTCTAATAATGATCACGACATCATCTCATTGAATGATGAGTCGGTTTCTCCGTTGTTCTATAATATTCATTTTGTGTCATTGTCATTGAGGGACTTTTGAATAGCATACAGTTTGTCGCTTTTAAATTTTAGGTCTGTCACAGTTATCAACCTGTTTTTAAGTTCATGTATGTAAGCTCGGTATGTCTTGGTAATTTTCTGTTGGCGACCCGTTAATGCCAGATCGACAGGCAGCCGCAGCTCTCGTATAAAATTCAGCATGGCTGTGGAAAATCCAACTGACTCGTGCCAATCCCAATCTGTTTTATGAGAGTTCGTGAACCTTTCCAGGTAGTCCAGCAGCGTACGGTTGAAGCGTTCAACCATTCCATCTGACAAAGGTTGTTGTGCGCGTTTTTTGAATGAACAACAACTCCATTGTCTTTTTTAAATATTTCCGACTCGAAGTTCCTCCCTTGATCCTAATATTATATGTGTGTAACTCCAAATCTGCAAAATACGTTATTAATTAGTTGTTCAATTACCACTTTTATTGGCTGGATGAAAACTGCAAAGCATTCAATTTTTCGAAATAATCAACCACGTATCGGTTCTCGGCTGCTGTACTGGGAAGAGGGCCCAGGAACACTGCTATTCGTCCAAAGGGACATACTGATTGACTTGGTTGTGGCTTACCTCTGATTGGCCGAGTAGCGCCACTACTCAATTGACAAGTTTTGCAGTGTTGACACCATAGCTTAACATCAATTGTTCGTTAAACTCATAAGTGTCGGTCTTTTAGTTTACCAACAGTTTTTCTGTGACCCAAGTGACCGTCGATAGTTCTCGTGAAGATGCGAAAGAATTTCTGGAATCAGTTTTCTTGGTATTACCGGTAGCACATTTTCTTGTTCTCCTCCGATTCACTTTCTTCCATTTAAGTTGAAACATGAACCAAAATTATGGCTTTCCAAGTGTAGGATTTGACATTCATTACGTCGTTTTACCTTGACTTTGGTGCAATATTTACAACTCCATAGGGTCTTCCAGACAATGAGTCTGCGTTGCCGTGCCCAGGTCGATGCAATATCTCGAAATCATATTGCTGCTGTTTTTCCAACCATTTGCCCCTCAGGTTGCCTGAAGTTACACAGCCATCGGATCGAAGCAAAAATCGTCAGCCGAAAAGGTAGTGGTGAAAGTGATAAGTGGAGTGGACTACTGCTAGCAATATTCTTCTCGTCACGTAGTAATTCCTCTCTGCTCTGTTCAAAGTGCGACTAAAATATTAGATTACTACCTCCGTTTCGCGTTGTTTTTGATTCAGGACAATTCCAATGCCCACATTTTATGCGTCGGTATCTCAGATAAATTGCCGGTTGCTGCAAGGAAATCGCAAGATAGGGGTCGTAGTAAGCTTTTCTTTCAATCTACCAAAGGATCTTTTGTTATCCTCAGTACAACAAATTCGCCGTTTTCATTCGATTAATTCTGAGAGGGATTTCGCCCCGGTTGAAAACCCTTTGCTGAATCGCCAATAGTAAGAGCATAATCCCAAGAAGCTCCGTGCTACTCGTAAGTGTATTCGACGAAACTAATTTACACTCGTTATGAAAGAATTTCACTTACCCGGGCCCAATTTTAAATTAGCAGTTTGAAGTCAACTTAGTGACGTGTAAGGTGTTCCTCGAATATTTCAGACTAAACAATTATGTCATCAAGGTATATCAAGGAGAGTCCGCCATGATAGTCCCCGCATCACTTCATCAATTACCCTTTCGAACGTCGCCGGAGCGTTGCATAGACCAAAAGGCATGACGTTAAATTGCCACAACCCATTGCCTTTAGTGAAAGCCGTCTTATCTTTATCGTTGCGGTCCATTTTAACATCTCTTAGATGTTCCTATTACGCCTCTTTCGCTCATATCCCTGGTGAGCTCATCCATCTGATGTCGCTTGAGTAGAGAAACTCTCCTATCTCACAGTTTAACAGACTTCGCGGACCCTGTTACATTCCGATGCCGAGATATGGCAGTCCTTTCGAAATCAGATGGTTCTTTAGAAAATACATCACTGCATTTTCGTATAACAGTTTTGAATGACATTCTCTGCTCCACAGTAAGTTCATCATGGGATTCATCACAAAGGTCTTGTATGTTGGAATACATATTTAACGGAAATGTTGCAGGCACTTCGCAGGCTTACCGACTCCACTCGTCTTACGGTTGTGTTCGGAGGCAGAGACGTTCGCCATGTCTACGAAAAAGATTATCCCTTGTGGTATTAATGCAGGTTGAACTATCGCTGCACCTCTTTCAACATAAGCTGCGATTTTGAACTCTTTCAAGGTATCTGTCATGGCTGGTAGGTCTGGACTAGTGGACGTAGTTAACAGTCATCTTGAAAATGGGGATGGATGCAACAACGCAAATTTTCAGCTTTGAATTTCAATCGACATTGATATCGTTGCCTCGCCAAAAAATAGAATCAAAGTATGTTAGGAACGTCACGGTCCACACTACTGCAAAAAATGAGAGTGCTCTTTACTATTCCAGATGAAACTCACCAGTGCCATCCCTTCACTCCATACGGCCGATCTCACCAACTTTGTGTTCGGACGTTTAAGTTCACGTCTTAGGAGCGCTGGGTAGAGAACTAATTGTAAGCAACTGTCAACAAATCTTGAGGTGACTCTTCCCTTAGTCCCTTTATAAATTGACTATCGATTACTTCTTCCATCACTTTGGCTAGACATCCGGGGTGTGCTATTGCTACCAGTCACCGCTGATTCAATGCAAATTCGGCCACAGTCTTCCTTGGGCATTAAACTCGCTGCACAGCTGCGTGTAACTAGATGTAATATTTTCGCAGAAACACTGCAGCAGTAGACTCGTCAACGATCCGCAATCCACTTTGCTGTTTTCTGGTAATGCACTCACCACGAAAAGAGCCTTCCACTTAATTGCATCGCCAGTACATCTGATTTTTCTTTCCCAGCATCGCGACGCAATTTCGATTTGTTTCTTCATAGTCAACCCAGGAACCGGTACCATCGAAAGGTTGCAAAGTCAACTCTATAGGTGCTTTGGTCCGTGGGAATAACGTTGGCGTGAAACACTTGATGCTTCACACATTAAACTTTACCTGCCAAATTCGTTGCCGTCTTGCTGTTTACCTCTAAATCCACGACGTTGATGCATGTTTTTTGCACGCCCATCCCTGTTATGTGCCTCATTTGGAGACGAATAATGGGTGCTATTTATCGCATTCATAAAGGGAAAGGCAGCTTACGCGAATGTTGAAGATCCTCGACTTTTTTCACAATAGCAGAACTTTTTACTGCCTACTGCTATCGGTTTTTCTCCCAGTATAGGCTCTGGTCTACCATGTACTTCCGTAGCATAGCGCGGAACTGAGTGCACTCGCTCGACGCGCGGATTTTCCTTCTTCTTGTCTTTTGCTTCCGACTTGAATTGCAATCGCTACCCCACATCTGACACCAATGTTGCCTTCCTCTGTCTCGGTAGGAGCCTTTTCCAATAGATTCGAAGGATTTCAAACAATTTCAGACTGGAGAAGTCCCAACGACAGTAACGACTTCTGCTCAAATTTCTTTGATTGTGCCCGTTACGTACCACTTCCTTTTGCTCATCCATAAGAAGGTTACCCTCGGTGACTGGTATAAACCAATACCTATGGCGCCTCGTAAATTTTTTTTTTTTATGTTGTTCATTAAATCGAATATTACCTTTGATTGTCATTTTCATTTGTAAACATGGGATCGCAATGACCGGAATACTGCTGGTATATAATTTACTGAGCAAAGTATTCTTTATATAAACTATCTGTCTTCTAGCTTTCTGGACTCTGGAACAATATGTATGTTTCATTGATCTTATATAGTTAATTTTAACAAAATATATAGAAGAATTACGGATTTGTAAAAAGCGATATGCTGAATATACACCACAGTGTGCCCAAATGTATAAAATTACAGAAGACCTTTAAATTAACTATAGGGTATTTCTAGTTAGGCTCTCCTTTGAGCCAAAAACAATCCTGTCACAAACAAATAAATACTTAATCTGGGATAGTTTGCGGGATCCTACCCAGATTTTTTGTCCAAAAAATTTCAGTTTATTATTTCTGTCTCTAAGAGAACCTATATCTTTACAGAATATATTATACTCGTATATCTTAGTCTAAGTTTGTCTCGATTATCTGCTTAAATTTTCTCAAAATAGACAAAAAAAAAAACGACAGGTGCAGCTTCAAGTAGCATCCATATCTATTCTCTTTGCACGTGACCATGACCTAATTTATAAGGCAAAATAATAAAGCAAAAGGACTACGTTATCTTCAGCAAGATGTTTGTCCACAGAAAACGTTATTCCCTTCGAAAGCATCCAACACCTATCACCGATATTGATTCGAGGCCAAATCAACAATCCTGCTAAGCAAAATCTGAAGTAAACCCCTAGAGGTTTTTTAATAATCGCAAGCTCAAGAAACAGGAAACAAACTGCTTTCCTTACTCCATTGTATCAGTCCCCCTTAAAATCAATTCTACAAGCATTTCACTCCTCATCGGGCCGCAGGGATATCATCTTCAATGCCAATAGCAACAAGAACGCGTGATAAGTTCTACTCGAACCGCACGCACACCTGACATAGCGTAAATACCTCGATTATCGAAAAATCATGCCGATATCAGTTCCGGTGTATTATTCTCACCATTCGCTGTCCTTTTTTTTTAAATATTTGTAGCGTATACCTAACGGTGTACGAGTATCTATTGCCATAACGACCAAGAATAAAAATCAGTAAGCAAATATCTAGAAGATGCTGATGCAAAAAGTGTTGTATTCTTCGAAACTCGTGTATTGACAGCGTACAAGAACTTGCATGTATCTATGTATTCGTATCTGTACAAGCGTCCACTCTATAATAACGAGAAAGAGAGAGAAAGAGAGGAGAAAAATTCCTTTAAAGGCAAAATCCGGCTTCATCTTCGTTTTATCTACAACGTTTCCTTGAGATATTAAGTTATCTTCAGTTTAAGGATGTTCGCATGCCTTTGAAGAAAATTTTGTTCTATTCCGTGGCCTCATCTTCGTGGGATGATTTTGTGGTTTTGGCGGTTTACACTTTGTAGTGGTTCTATGAATTGTGCACGGGAGGCTGTGATGATGGCGATGAAGGGGTTGAGGACAATGAGATCATAAAGCTGGAAATGATTTGATTTTAATATTTTTGTGTAATAGGGCGGAGGTGGATGCTACTGAAGAAAAATTGGCGTAAATAGAAAAAGTGAAATTGAATGAAAATCTTTCTCAATTATCGCAACAATGATATACGAGCAGTGATGGCTGTGGGCAGAAGCGTTTTTTGTGGAAAATCATTTCTCCCCAACCCAAGTTCTTCAAGTTGAAACTAATTTGTGTGAAATGGAATTTTGATTTCAAATTGATAGAAGGTGGAGTGGGATTTGGAGTAAAAGTTGTTTTCTTCGAAATCATGAAGATTCTAAATTCGTTGAATGAAAGTCAGTTCAATTATGGAAGAGTTTGTCAAATGGTCACTGATGGATAGGCAATAGCATTGATTCGTAAATGAATACTTGCTTACAGGAAGGTAATTTTTTTTGTAGCGATTTTGCAGTTGGCAGGTACATAAAGCTGCAAAGTTGTGGAAGATTTGGCGCTAAGAATGATGGAAATTTTCCTTGTAGTGGTAGGACGAGTCGAAAACTGAGTTCTTGAGACCTTCCGCAGCAGGGGTGGTTTGTAACATGCAATACAGCTGTTTTTCGCGTCTTAAGGGCGGTGATCTACTGGGAACATCATGATTTGCCTAATCGAATGCTTCTGTGATTATTAATGGCTTTATGTCTTGCACGTCTGTCTGCCTTATCCTTGTTGAAATGCAAAATATTTATCCAGTGTAACTATGCAGTGCCTCTTGTCCGAACAGGTGTCATACCCTTTCATGTTTATAGTGATAATTAATTAAAAGAAATAATAGGCCCTAAATAATAGAAATCACGGAACCAAGGAGCCCCAAATATGTATAGTTTCGGAAAAGGCTGGCAAGGAATCAGAAAAGGCTCACAGGGCATTTTGAAAACTTCAACAGGTAATACTAATAATTCAAAATGAAGAAAAGATACTCGTACTTCTAAGCCAGCAATAAAAAAACCTAGGTAAAAGAAATAATTCAAACATTTTATTGAATCGGGCTTTGTCTGCTAAGATGCGAAACGAAAGCATGAAGACCGGAGATTAATAACAAAAGGAATGGAAAGAAAAACCTGTCAGACAGGATACATCTTCGTTTCAATGGATCAAAAAACACTAAAGATATGCATAGTTGCAGTTTCGAAGGATACGGAAATTAAAAAAAGCATAGACGACGAAATGACAACTGGAGGATAAGTATTCGCATGATTTTCTTCACCCAAAACTAATGAAATAACCGTAGATTCACTAGAAGTAAATGACAAATATTGCAGCACTATAAACTCGTGAGCGAAAAACCTTCATAGATGGAGACAGCAGTGATATCAAAGCTAATACGACGTATTCAAAGCTTAGACCGATAGGAATCCTCAAAACTTATACACGGCCTTGGAAAGGATAGGTGAGTCTGTCTACGCAAATTGTAATAAATTTCCCTTTTTTGTTCTGGCAATGATCTTATTACAATTAATCTTAAACGCGTTTTTCTAAAGGTGTTTAAAATACATTTGCAAAATCTTTCTGAACAGAGTCTTTACTGGACAAACTAAGCATTCACATTCCTGAAATGAGTTACTGACGTCGATTTAAACTTATATCTGGTTCTAGGGTTTTTTGCAAGGGAACTGGTATCTTAAATTGAAGGACTTAAGCTGATATAAACACCACAAAACTTATTTACGGCCTTGTAGCGGACCTGGAAAAAGGGAATAGGAATTGCTGGACTAACAAATTCCTCAAATTCCCAAAATGAGTTATTGACTCTGATTTAAGTCTTGATCTCATCCCAGGAGTTTTGTGCATGTTAACCAGTATCTCAGACTATGAACAGGTACAACCCTTAAATTCGAAGCTGTTCCTGTTAGATATTACCGCAATGCAGGAAACAAAATGGGAATGGCCAGGTATACAAAAGTATGAAAATAGCGTCAGATACTACGCCTGCCACAGAATTGCGGAAATCTTCTAAGGTCAAAACTTACTGACTTTAAGCGGATAAAAGATTGTTTTGCTGGAATCAGAACTGCATTTCAAACGTCAACCGAATATATGCACACGTCTCTACCAAGGAGGCTGATTCTACTATCAAAGAGTAATCCTATGAAATAATACTTGTGGAACTCAACGCCATTCGCTTAGGAAAAATATAATATTCCGAGGATAAGTTGAAAATCGCATATTCCATGCAACAAACAATTAGGCACCGATTTCTGACTTTATTAAATTCCCAACTGGCACGGTCACGCGCTAATTGAGGCAAAGTATTGTATATTATATATATATATTGTATTGTCCTACAGCAAACGTCGATTTGTAACCATTATCTCGTCGAAACTAAGTTGGAGAGCTAAAGACTATCCAACTAAAATAAGCTGCGAATGGCCCAAAAAAGATAAATTAACGTTGACCGCTCAAGAACACTTGCAATAGGTAGAGAGAAGCAACTGGGTAAGAGACTCTCCGCATTCACCCTCTACCAGCGTCAATACTCAGTGAACTGAGTATCGTAACACCGTCATAAATGTGGCTAAAAAATGCTATCCAGCAACACACTCATCGGGAAGAAGCAGCTTGTATTGTGGCCTAGCACATTGACTAAATACAAACATATTACAATAATCCTGGAAAAAGCAAATGAATTTCAGGTCGAAACTCAACACGTTTTCATCGACATTAAAGTCGCTTTCATTGGACCATTTATCATCTTCTGCTCGACAGGACAGTAATCAAATTCCGAATAGCACGGAAAACCTCATGATGGAGTGGTTAGTGGAGAAAAAATTTCTCCTATTCCGTTCCAACCGCTTATGGGAAATATACATATGTCTTCTTCAAATACTCGTAGTGGCTGGAGTAGGTAAAGCAGAAGGCAAGCGTTTAACACGCAAATACTGTTTGCATAAATCTGCCTCAAAAATCAATTGAAACGAGTTGGTCCTTGCAGAAAATATAACAAAAGTATACGCTGCCCAAAAACAAAGTTTCATTTGTCAGCCATCTACAATAATATATCACTGTTGATAGCAGTAATTTCAAGATTGTTAAGGAGTTTACTTACCCACTCCAAGTAACTAATAACTGTTAAAGTACCATCACTGAGATTGAAAAGGAAGAAACTCTATGAGACTGTCACTACCTTGGTTTTGATAAGTTAAGAGTTTAATGGTCCTAACTCGAAAGATGAAACGCTTGATCTGTGTGAATAACTGAACAATAATCCTGAGATCAGAGTACATATTGAACATAGGTAAGAGTGGCTGTTGGAAAACCATGCCCACTTAGGCTTATAGGCAAATTGTGACACATATCATGTTGAGCATACTCGGCGAAAAAGAATTTTCGAGGCATATGTTATTTGACCCTGGGCCTGGAAAAATTGAACTCTATGATCTGTATCAAGATATGCACGTAGATCGAAAAACAAAAACATGTCGATTGCACTTGCTTGGCCACATCGAACCAATGAAGAATAACACTCAAACCAGCAGCTCCCAGCACCAAGCCAGATTGTACTTCCTAGTTTGCGAACTTCGCATACCGAGCTATCTCCTATTTAATTATACACTCCTTCTCTTAGCAAAACGAGCTTTGCTGTTAGATGACTGATGCCTCTTTAAAAGCATCAACATATAGGGACTCAACTGGGCTCCATGCAGTAGAAACTGTCGATTCGACATCTACTGCCAACTCTAACGCTGAAATGAAGAGCGAGGCAGAGAATTTGTACCTTCTGAGTGACTCAGATTCAGACACGTCGTGCGAAGATACAATTATCATGCTATCGGATGAGTTATGTGTACCATTCGTTAGCACGAGAGTAGCCGTAAATTCTCTGAACATGTCACAAAAATCTAGCGATTACTTTAAACTAAGATCTTCAGAAAGGAGAAGGTTAAAATAAGCTTTGAAGCAAGGTAACTGTAGAGAACGTGCTCTAGAGATTGCCCTTGCCAAAAACGAAAACAAAGCACAGAGGCTAAACGAACCCGATCCGAAGACTCCACTCCCCCAATGAGATAGAGTCCGAACAGGAAATGCTTTGCCCGACGAGATTCTATATAAAAATACACTGGGCCGTGTCAGGCTGGGTGTAATCCCGGGAGACATAAATTTCAACCCCCTTAGTGTTGAATAAATGGCTCAAATACAGGAGAGAGTCATCGATGTTTTGATTGATCTTCTAGAAGAAGAGGTAAAGCCGTCTTTTGACAACTCTACAATTAGGCCTGGCTGGGTTGTATTTGTTTGCTCCAAGGAAGCCATTGAAAATTGGCTGAAGACTAATTTCACAAAAATAAAGGAAAAATGCGGTCTGAACGTGATGTTAGCGGGTTCATTTCCGAAAACGCGCATCATAAGGGGGTTCTTTCGGGAAAGTATTCGCGTCCATGAATTCACAAAACTCAAGTCTTAATACCAAAACCTGGAGAGTTCTGCAAAGAATGTTCTTTGCAGTAAATTACAGTGCGGTGATTTGGGTAAACGACCTAAAAGGTCATGTCGCTTACCGTTTTGGTAAGCATTACAAAGAGCTCCGACAAAACTTCAGCTGCCTCCAATACAACCAACATCAGCAGTCTCTTAAAGAGACTACAATACAAGACGTTAATACGGTTGCAGCTGAGGGTGATAGAGCACGTTAGCTCCCCTCAACTAGACGATTAATTCAAAAACCAACTGGTGCGAATAGACTCAAAAGTAGAGTTCATATACCTCTAGGAGGAGTCAAACGGCAGAAAGCGCAGTTCGCCCTGAGATAGTGAGCCCAAAGGGCCACTCCCCTGCCGAAATTCCCATACGGGGGAGAGGCGATAGCAAACCGACCTACATACGGTAAACCACGTATAGCCACACACGATAACGGCTACTTTCATGGTTTCAGGAAAACATGCACCGTGCTAAAGATGCTTCGTGCACCTTTAACCAGCGATTCACAAGAATATCACCCTAGGGCTAATTCAAAAACCTATCAAGGGTAATATACTAAGATATTTGGCCTTCTTAGACAGAAGGTTGCTTTGCTTTATAGGAAAAATAGATCCACGAAAAACTTTCTAATAAATCTGGTATCACAGATTAAAGAGGCCTACCGACAAAAGGGATTACAATATGTTCTTTCTATTTACTGAAGGTGCCTTTGATAATACCAGTCATTGAAGAGCTACTAGTAAAAATTAGTAATCTGGACTATCAAACAATAAGATATGCCTACGACTTAGTCATAATAGTGAAGGATAAATACTCTAGATACGTTTGCTATAAGATGCAGATTGCTCTAAAGCCAGTAGAAGGCTGGTGTGTTGCAGATAATCTCTCAATCAACCCCAGTGGGTGGCCGTGGCTCAAGTGGTAGTGCACTGGCTTCCAAATTGGAAGGTTCGGTGTTCGAGTCTCAATGTCGCCCGAAAGACATTAATTTTTCTCAGCTAACGAAAATCAAGTAAGAAGAGTAGTTAACTAGAAATCCACAACAAGCCAACTTCCACTAAGATACCACCCGTGAAGCTAAATAACCGCAGAGCCCAAACATCTTTCTTTGTCTCTCTATCTTATTTTCCAAAAAACTTAACACATGCTGAGGCATTATAATTGAATCAAAACAAGAGAATACTGGGGTACAAAACTGCAACGGCTACAAAGATTTGCATGAGTCGACATCACCGGCGGTATGCACACATGCTCTACAGCACCACTCCATTTTTTATAAAAAAATACGACAATTCGCAGCACTGTCAGGCTAATATTAATCACTCAGATCACATGGATTAAATGAATCTTCTCTCCGAAATCACCGAGATTGACAAGATCTGCACGGTAAACGAATACCTACCTAAGACTGTGTGCTTCGCTAGTAGGTTCGATGTAGTGATATCAGGCCGAAAAGCACTGAACTACAAAAACCCAACCTCAAACCTTAAATTTATCAAGTGGTATACGTTTGGATAAAAGATGGATGGATGGTCCAAACACCAGAATTTCTCAACCAATGGGAAAAAGCCTCAGCGTATTTCAAGCGGAAATATATGCTATTTAGGTGTGGACAAACCTCATCCTTGATAAGAGAATGAAGGGTGTCCCCAGCCATATACTGACGGATATTTAAGCCGCCATGAAAGCATTAGACTCTACCCTCATTGAGTCCAAATCGGTCTTGCACAGCTTCAATACACTACAAAATCTCTCCCATAAAAACAAAGTAGAAACTTTGGTGCGTACCTGGTCATAAAGGTATTGTCAGAAATGAGCAATAAAGAGTTGAACAAAATGCATATGTCCCATTAGGAAAACATCCCAAGGCTTCGCTAGGTTAAAACAGCCATCAAACCCTTTCACAAAAAAAAACAACTCTTACAACTCAAAGGGGATGGTATCAGAAAATTGGTTTCATTTCTAACCGGACAGTGCCAACTTCGATATCACTAATACAAAATATGTACGAGTAGGTGTTATGCAGGAAACTGAATGTCATATTTGCACTGAAAACGGCAAAACTGCGGAACATATTTTGAATGAACGCACGCCTCTAAGTGCCTTAAGGATACGGCACTTCCTCAGATAAATTTTAACCCTTGGGGAAATTCTCAAATTCTCAAAATCTCCACGAGAGAGATTCTCAATTTTATGTTCAATTTCAATTTCCTAATACTGATTTTGTGGCACAAAAGATCTTTAGATCAATAAGAAAAAAAGTGTTTCCAGGACTTAATCAGAAATCGTTTTCATATTCCTCCGTTATCATAATCTTATCTGAGGTGGTCAATTATTTACAAATATTGCGCGGTACGGTATGCCTGCTGGAAGTATAAGATGTAACTTGGAGGATGTGATGAGTAACATTAAAATAATAAACTACTAATATTGTACGATCTTGAAATGTATAATTGGCATTACTGCCATTAATTGTAAATTTTATATTAAATGTTATACAACTTCACTTCAATAACGTCATCTGAATACATCACATGGTGTCAGAAGAAAGCGAGAAAAGAAAATTTTTTAAATTGAAAATTTTCAATTCCCATATGTAATTCAGGAAGCAAAATGGAAAACGATAACGATCAACCTAAAGGCCCAAGCGCGTCTGAAAAACCAGCACACCAAGGAGAAACAAATGTTAAGCCATTTAGGAAACTAGGAGCCAATTTCATCAGAGTGTTCTAAGAATTAATCACTACAGGCGATGCAGCAACGAACAGGAAATGAATTCAACAATATGAGTGTTTAGAAATTGCGACGCAACTGCAGACCAGACCCCAAGGAGTACAGGTAGCAACATTTATGTCAACGATTGGTTCAGAAGCTGTAGCAATATATAATACAATTGAACATAATTAAGATAAAAAAAGTCAGATAACAACAATTAAAAAAGAATTTAGTTCTTACCAAAAACAAATGTCACCTATGAAAGATATATTTTGAGCAAGATGCAACAAAATCAAGGTGAGCCGTTCGATGAGTTCCTAACAAAAGCAAAATCTGAAATTAAAAAGCGTGCATTTGAAAGCCTACATGACAATTTGTTTAAAGACAAAATAATAATAGGAATCTGCAATGAATCTTCTCAGAGAAAAACTAGTTTCAGGAGAAGAATTGTGTCTAGAAAAACCAATAAACGTATGTAATGCAAGCAAAATAACTTCGAAGCAATTAAAAGAGATGCATAGGGAGGAAAACATAACGCAGTGTACAAATCGAAAGCTAATAGCAAATCATTCAGGAAATACAAGCAAAATGCATCATCCGACATGCCTGACTGCAACAGATGCGGAACTCATCATGGCAAAAGATCATGCCCAGCATTCGGAAACAGATGCATAAATTTTAGAATAGTAACCATTTCCCATCGATGTGTAGAAGCAAACAACAAATACATGCAATATCCGAGTAAACAGACGAAGAAAGTGACTAAGCCTATGAGCTAAAAAAAAAGAATTAGAAAACGAAAAAGATGATGACAACAATTGGTACGACGCCGTAGACATTAACAACAAAGAGATAAAAATGAAACTTAATTCAGGAGCTCAGTGTAACGTTCTACCGAGGTATAGTAGGTAGAAGCAGCAATTAAAAACGCAAGCCCTTGTTCTGGTAACGAAAAATAAATAAGAAAAAATCTCTTCGACTTTCGGCAAGAAGGCTCGTAAAGAAGACAAATTAATAGTACGAGTAATTCGATAAACGAAAGAATAAATAAAAATACAATTACAAACCAAACATCTATAGTATTGGTTGTCTAAAATATTTTCAGTATTTAATCGATTTGAAAGAACCAGCGGAGTTAAAGGTTCATCCTGCCCGTAGAATTATATACTCGCATACCTAGACGATATGGTAAACAAAGGGGGTGATAAAATTAATTACAGAAGCAACAACATGTCCCTCCCCAATGGTCGTCGTTAAACAAAAAAGAAAGTTACGCATATGCATCGATCCAACAGATTTAAATAAAAATATATTGCGTAGACTCCTCTTAAATACATTGGAAGAAATATCAACTACATTAGTATAAAAAAACTGAAAATATTTCACTTTGATTGACTGCAAACGAGGTTTTTAGCAAGTCAAAGTTACGAAGCGAACAGAAAAATACCGAACCTAATGTTTGCCACCCCATGGCCGTGGGGAAGATAGAGTTTCCTTCTTTTGCCATTTGCCCTAGCACGAGCACCAGAAATATTTCAGCAGATAATGACAGATATACTAAAACAAATTCCCAGCGCAGAAGTCTCAATGGACGATTCACACTGAATCCTTAAACAAATTAAAGGAAATACAAAATCAAGTCATAAAAGCCTCACAGGACAAAGGACCAAAACTTAACATGAAGGAACGTGTTTTTTGAAAAAAAGAAAAAATCAATAGCGCGTAAGTGCTAAGAGAATAGAAATTGATTCAGAAAAAGTCCAAGCGATTCAGCAGCCAAAAACACCATACAACAGAAAACAGCTCTAATGACTGCTTGGTATGGTTATACTGTACCTGTCAAAGTTCATTAGAAATGCCTCAGAAATAACACAACCACTGAAGGAGCTGTTAGAAAAAGGCTGTTTCGGGCGTTAAGATCCAAATAAGCGCACGCTCATATAGAGTCGGGGAAACTCTGTTAAAAGACGATCAACCAATAGGGTACAGTAGCAGAGCGCTGATAAGAACCGAAATGAGGTACCCTCAAATAGAAAAGAAGCTTTAGCTATTCGATTTGCCTTTTTCGAAACATTTATTGCACTCTGTTTCGTCTCTTCCGCGGTATGTAAGATAGGTTTCAATGATGGCGCGTACGGCATCAATGTTTTCGGGAACACCATAATTGGAAGGACGACCTTCACAAAATTCATCACTGACGCTAGCACGACCACGTTTGAACTCTGTAAACCAGTTATAATCTGTAGCATTGGATGTTATTTCGCATCCAAAAGCCATACGAAGTCTATCTATGTATTGTTGTTGAGTTAGACTACATTTAAAATCATAAAACAATCATCCAACGATTCTATAAATATGATATTTGGAAACCCCAAAAAAATTCTAAATTCTGTTCTAAAAATTTATCGGACAATAGCCAATCCCTCAGGTTCCGTATGAAAATAGTTGGAACCGATAACATTTAATAGTTTCAGAATTGCAGAATTGCAACATCAAGGAACATCAAAAGAAGTCATCACACACTTGAAAAGAAACTCTCAGTTCGTAGTATAACATATATTATTGAAAGCGATAATGGACCACAATTTTCTTCAATGGAATTCCGGAACTTCGGAAAGGACTAAAACTTCAATCACATCACGTC
Source organism: Volucella bombylans (assembly GCA_949129095.1). NCBI lineage: Eukaryota > Metazoa > Arthropoda > Insecta > Diptera > Syrphidae > Volucella > Volucella bombylans. Next base: position 98,253,757 of record OX422141.1, on the reverse strand, counting down.
GAGTCAAAACATGCTCAATCAAATGGATTAAGTGAAAGATAAGTTCAAACGGTCAAAAATAGGCTTAATAGTACAGACTATCATATGCCCGAATTATCGCAATACCCCCAGAAGCAGGGCCGGACCTTGCATTGGTTGGCTGTGGAACAGCTGCACCGGGCTCAAGATTATATATGTAGATTCCTCAAATAGTGCTTTGCAAACATCGTTTTTAAATGCATTTCAAAATTAACAGAAAATATTTTTCCCACTAATCGCAACGCAGCAACCCTTTATAGTTTACATCGTCATAATAATAAAACACACCAAATGTACACTGATACCTAACATCAGCTTACAGCCTTTTCCAGACCCTGTGTCTGTATTCTGTACGCAACTTTAACAGCATAGTAACGCAGTTGCATTGCAGTTCATCCAAAAAAAAAATTCCCTGTTTCATCGAACCTATAATTTATTGTATGTGGAGCAGTTGCATCATGCTGCTCCATACGTCACTGCGCCATAACGCCATATGTAGTTTTTCCAGCTGAAATCACAGAAAATACTAAAAAATTAAACTTCCTATGGAACAGTGTTTCTGATCTCCGCCAAGTGCAAGTTATTTACAACAAATAAAATTGGTTCCAACAAACTAATGTGTTCGATGTAGGAGGTAGAAGAGAACGTAGAAGAGGTGTTATATTATACGAGTATGTATGTATATTTCACAGTAGGTACGCGCTTGCTATGTTAAGATTGTATTGTGTATGTTATGTATGTCAGAGCATGTTTTTGTTTTTGCACAGATTTGTTTATGGATAATTTTAGAATTGTGCTTTAATTTTGAGAATTTAGAAGACCCAGTCAGTGTTGAAATAATATGTAAATAGATTGTCTCTTTTTTGTAATTGTTTATTTCTAAAGTGTAAAAAAAAGTTCCTGTATACAACTGAGTCAAGTTGGTTAAAAAATAATTTCAAAAAAAGTGTTGCCTTGTGGTCGGGACTCAGAAATGTATTCGGGACTCAAAAAGATTCAGGTAGTGAGTGTACGAGTAGGAGCAAACGGAAGGCGATTGAGGCAGACAATACAAAACAGGAGCTGCAGTTCAGGAAATACCTTGCTGTGTGTCCTTCAACATAGGTGTTTTACCAGCATTTAAATAGCCTAAATTATAGCCAAATTTAAGTGATCAAGTTATTTAATCATTAGTGGAGCAGGGTCCTGTTCAAGTAGAAAAGTTTGATTTCCCTGCAACTTAAAGCAGGAAGTTTGGTACCCGTTTTTACCAAAGATATTTAAAAAATGGTGAGAAAACATCAACGGCATGGTTAGTTTACTCGAAATCTTCAGACTCTGTCTTCTGGTTCTGCTGTCTCTTATTTTCGGGAGCGAAAAGGAGTGTCGCTTTGTCCAGCACAGGCTATAGTGACTGGAGTCACTTGTCAAGGGCTATTCAAGAGCATGAGACAAGTCCCTTACGTATGACAGCTTTAGTTTTGCAAAAAGACAAAACAATAGACTCTGGAATGCGAAACCAGATGGCCAATAAAACTGAGTAAAAATTCTCCTTGTTTTTAGAGGAAGCTAGGATCATAGCTGTTGATCTAGATGTTCCCTGCACTTTTTCAGCTATCACAGCTTTGCGGTCCCGAAAAAGTGCAACTCAGTTTTCCTACGAAGGATGAGATGAGCACATTCTATAACCGCAAGAAAGACTTAAGGTAGAATTTTATTTTAAAGTTTTAGATCAAGCCATTTCATCAATCTCTGAGAGATTTGAGCAGATAAAAGAGCACAATGAATTATATCAATGTTTATATAATATTAGAAAGCTCAAATCAAATCAAAGTTTAGTTTTAGCTGAAGACTGTTCCAAATTAGAAAAAAATTTAACTTATAATGGCAGTTTAAGTGGCTCGGAATTTTATCGAGAAATCATCATGTTGTCAACTTTGATTAATGAAAATGATTCCGCGATAGACATTTTTAATTTTATTCAAATCAGAAATATGGAGACCCTTTTTCCACATACGGTTATAGCTCTAAGAATAGTTTTAACTTTACAAGTTACTGTAGCATCAGGAGAATGCTCATTTTCAAAATTTAAGATTATAAAAAACTACTACTTAAATTCTTCAATGTCCCAGGAACGATTGGTATCTTTGGCAACCATATCAATTGAAAAAGAAATTATATCGGAGCTTGATAGTAATTTTCTAGTGGAAGGTTTTGCCAAAATAAAGGCCCGTAAGAACATTTTCAAGGCACCAGAAGGCAACACCCTTTCTCATTTTAAACGTTCTTGCCTATGGAAATACTTAACTTTAGTTCTTTGGTTTATATTTTTTTGTGACATTTTTAAAGAAACCTTATTCTTGTAAAATGTTTACGTAATTTAATTTTGCCTTTAAACTTCTTCATATTTTTTTTTACTGGGCAATAATTTTTACCAAAGAAAAACACGCAAGTGCAATAATATACTCGTATGTGTATGATTTATTATTTATTCAATAGTTGCGTGAACGTATGTAATTTATTTAATTTATATTTATTAGTTCCTAAAAATTCTTTTCGTTGTTGATGTTTTTTGGTTTTTTTTAATGCATGAAATGTTTAACAAGTAAACCTTATCTGAATTTTTTAATATGTATTTATATGTATAGAGGAATAGGCTTGCTGGGGAAACCTAAAAAAACAAAAACGCTTTGGTATTCTACCTCCTTGGGTGATGTGGAAATGTATAAATACATAATAAAATATTTTCGATTTTGCGATCGTTTTAAAATTTACTCATATTGTTTAAATTTTAATTTTTAAGTGGCGCTATAATTATTCTGCACCGGGCGCCAAAATTCATCGAACCGGCCCTGCCCAGAAGTAATACATTGGAATCTCCAAATCAATGTTTGATAAGTCGATGAACAAGAACGACAATTAAAATATGCAAACAACTCCTGGTTTCAAGGTATCCAGTGAAATATGCCAGAGATAAGCAAAACTTATATTATGACGGATCGTCAAGGAAACAAAGCATCATGGGGAAGAGAGTTCAAGATTAATGATAGTATCAACGAAAGATGGAAAACATATCGACGAAATACAACACACATTCAAAGTACTCGTACGCAACATAAAACCATACAAAAATAAAACAAATACATTAGAAAACGCCGAAAAACGTAGACACCATGTCGAAGACGGAAACAATAATAATTTGACAGTCAACAGCGAAAACATAGTCAATTACTGACACACCAAGCAGACCAGATAGCTGCTAACTTACCAGTGATTATATGTACGCAGATTATATGTACGTTCTCGAAGCACTTCGGTTATTAAACTAATCTACACGAAATTAATTTTTTATAAAAGAATGCGTTCTCTAATTAAAAACTAAAAGAAGAAAGATGATATAAGTGACATTAATTTAATTAATATTGCAAGATCCTGAAATGTATGGTTGTTATTACTGCCGTAAAAGCAAGGTAGTAATTTTTACATTAAATGTCATATAACTTCATTTCAATAAAGTCATCTGAATATATCACAGAGTGTCAGGCTATTTTTGTGTCCCTAGAAAATAGATACGAGTACATTCTATTGTATGATGCAATCCTTTTGGGCCCCCGCTCAATTATCAAGGCTACGCCCATCATTGGCGTAGTCTAGTCTCGTGGTAACTTTGAAATTGAAAACACTGAATACTCGTACGTTGGCAGTCAAATCACAACTAAATTTATTTTACATTTGAATTCATTTATAACGACTACTCGTATTTTCAAGAAGCTACAGGCTACCGTGTGACCAAAGATGAGATATGGTGATATGGTGAGATATGGCCGCACGATCTCGGCTTGCGAGTACATTTTGTCGCATGGTAGATTTCTTTAATTTCTTAGCCTTAAATATACAATATAAATAATTCTAAATAAAATGTAAGTAAAGTCGAAAGACATAGATATAAGTATTTAGAGTAGCTTAGAGTGCCTGTGTGGGGCCAGTAAGTTAGTATAAGACTGTTAAGTAATTGTAAGCTAGCATTTAAGCATTTTTTGTTAGTATATAAAAAAGTTAATTATTAAGAAAATAAAATGCATTGAAAACTGAAAAAACTGAAACTAGATTTCTTTAGAAATAAGACTTAATCTAAGTTTGTACATACTCCCCCTTCTTGAGGGTTTCTTACACTCAGGCTACGAGTACAATGTGAGAGGCTGTGCGTCATGGTGATGATAAGAGCTTTTTAAGACTTAAGAATTTATCAACCCAATTACAACAGCCAACAGCAGATAATTTGAAGAGTAGTGGTGATAGTCATGAAGGTTCATTGTAGTAGATTGCCTCGGTCATGAAATCGTCAATTATTTTCCTAAGATTATCAAATTGATTTTGATCAATATCCCTTACCTCTAGTGGACTGGCAATGTCCCTGGATATATTGCGTGCTGTGATCCATGAGTCAGTTATGGTGGTGTTGCAAGCCGTATGACTATTGACGATAGCGTACCTAATTTGAAAAATGTGAACTCCTTTAAACTCAACTATTCCATTGCCAGACAAAACAATGCTGCTGGTAACTCTGTGACAAGTAAGATGTTTAATTGGACAGAAATGGAAACATCCGAGTGTTTGATTTTTTGAAACCCATCCATGTGAACACTTTGTTCGGCGTGTAAAGTTAAATGTGTAAGTAAGAATATAATATTATTATAAGGTAAATAGCAAGATTTTCAATAACTAACTAATTTTTAACATCCTTCGCCCGGGAAGTTGAGGAAAGTTCCAGCGGATACAAAAGTTGGTTCTCGACCCATCAGAATAACGAATCTCACATGCCCGAAAATTTCCATCACGACCAGATAGTGCACCTTCAATAACAGCTAACCTCCAAGCTATTCGCGGCTTTGCTGAATTAAACACCAATACGACATATTTTGGTTTGAGTTGGGCTGAAGAATAACCTTGGCTGTAATGAAATGATCTTAAGAGTTGCAAATATTCAGTCCGCCACCGATTCCAAAGCACATTTGTGTTTTTCATCCGCTGAGTCCATAGATTCTGAATGTCAGTTAGCGGTGTTACTGTTACGAGGGGCGTTCAATATACTCGTATTCTCGGTATAGATATGAAGGAAAATGCGAATTCAATTTAAATTGTTTTTATTTTTCAATATAATCTCCCCTAACATCAATGCATTTGTTACATCTTGAGATAAGCTTTTTTAAACCCTCAAAAAAATAAATTTTCTTATTGCCGACCTGAGTTCTTCATCATCCGAAAATCTTTTTCCACGAAGACATTTTTTCAAATCCGCAAACAGGAAATAATCACTAGGGGCAAGGTCTGGACTATAGGGTGGGTGTTGGATTTCTTCGAAACCACAATCTCGCGCAGCAGCCTTGGAAATTCGCGCCGTGTGAACAGGAGCGTTGTCATGAAGAAGCAACACACCCGCTGCGAGTTTACCCCGTCTTTTCTTTTTAATTTCCTCCCGCAAATTATGCAAAGTGGAAGCGTAAGATGTGGCGTTGATGGTTTCACCTTTTTTTTTGTACTCAATGAGCAAGATTCCCTTTGAGTCCCAAAAAACTGTGGCCATGAGCTTCCCGGCAGACGGAGTGACTTTGAACTTCTTCGGGGGGTCTGTTCCTTTTTTATGCCACTGCATGGACTCTTGTTTGCTTTCAGGGTCATAGTGGTTGACCCATGTTTCGTCCCCAGTAACAATTCGATCCATAACACCGTCCGCGTTCTCACTACACATCTCCAAAAGCTCTCTACAGCATGCGATTCTCACTTTTTCTGAGGCGCTGTGAGCATTCGTGGCACCCACCTTGCACTGACCTTTGAAAGGTTAAGATGGTCATGAAGAATGGTGTGAATGGTACCAATTGAAAGCTTGGTGATCTCTTCCATCATTTTCACCTTTATTCGGGTATCCTCAAGAACAAGTTTTTCGATTTCTTTGATGCTTTCTCCCGTACAAGCAGTAGCCGGGGCGCCGGAGCGGGGGTCGTCTTCAATACTCTGTCTGCTTCTCTTGAACTCACTTGACCACTTTTGCACAGTTGATATTGATGGTGCAGAACCCTGGTAAACAGCCACCATCTCTTCATGAATAGTTTTTTTTCCTTTTTCCTTGTTTAGTGAGAAATTTAATTACAGCGCGATGCTCAATTTTCACCATCATCGTCTCAGTTGCCATTATGATTCTGTTTAACTAGAAATAAAACGCGAATTAATAATCACATTTATATGAAATTTTACATGAATGCACTAAAATAATAGTATTACTTGATAAATAAGTCAATTTATATATACAACCACAGCTTCACCCCGATACCCCCTCGTAGTTAGTAGACCAGCGTATCTATGAATGAAGTGTGAAGGAGTGAGCGGTGAAAGATGAGCGGTGAACGGACATTGACGATACCTTCTGCTTCTACAATTACGGTCCATAACTGCTCAAATGTTAGCCTTGCCCTTCCGATGACAACCTTTAAAACATTTTTTACTGTCCTTATTTGGTTTGTGGAACTATCAAGGTAGTAAAACGTCTCGGCGAAGTCTATGCCAACACAGTCGAATGGTTAGGACAGCGTTATGCGTTCAATTGGGAGTGGGCCAAATGGTTGAGACACAGCTTTCCCAAACAACTTTTGACAAACGACATAGCTTCTGATTCTTCCTTTTACAAGCGGGCGTTCTTTCCGAATTCAGAAACGTTAGCGAGGTTGACACAGAACAACATTAACACTTCCATGCAAAGTCTTCTGATGGTAATAATCGATGATAAGCTTTTCCAAGTAACAAGTCGATGGCAAAATGATAGGGTAATTTTGGTCTAGTGGGCCCGTTAGCGATTGAAGGCGGAATCCTTGTCGCGAAAAATCTTCGTTGTCCAAAAATGGACATAACAGAGCTATTCTGGGAGATTTTGGTACAGACTTTTCTTTCTGTAAAGACAGAATTTCGTTATTAAATAATTCGATTTGCATAAACCTGAGCCAATAAGCTTCCGGCGCAAGAATTTCAGTAGATCTTTTTGTAATTCAACAGAGGTTCTGAAGTAGTTGGAATAGGATCGGAAATTGGCGCCAATAACGCCACTGGTACTACAGCTTCTTAATTTATCTCTACCACATCGTCATCAAAGTTTGTGTTGTTCTTGAGCTAGCTTAGTCCATGGGCCCATATCGAAGAATTCAACAAATTATGAGCTGTGATTCCTCTAGTTAGAAGATCTGCCGGATTTTCCTTCCCTTTGCAATGCCTCCAATCAGCAACTGAAGTGAGATTTCGTATTTCCAACACTCGGCTCTGTACGTACGGTTTCCAACGACGAACATCACACTGGATCCACCCAAGAGAAATCTTCGAATCTGTCCACAAGAAGAAGTTATGAACCCGAACCTTTAGGGAATATTTTAGATAAGAGCATATCAGCGCTGCCAATAGTGCGGCCGTTAATTCCAATTTGGGAAGCGAAAGCTCTTTTACGCCATCTGACTTCAGAGGAGCAACTCTGCTCTTTACACAAAGAAAAGATAAGTTATTGTCTTCTTCTTTGCTGAAAATGTTAATGAAAGCTACAGTTTCATACGCTTTCATCCTGACATCCGCAAAGATATGAATATGTATAGCATCTACAGAAGATAATCGAAGCGCCGCTCGTGGAATAGCAAAATGTTTTAAATCTCCTAAGCCTTTTACACAGTCTTACTATGCATTAAAAGTTCAGCAGTAAGCAACTCATCCCAAGAAAATTTTTCTCTGCAGATAGGTTGAAAAATAATTTTTATTCTTATTAAAACGAGGACGAGCATTCCAAGAGGATTGTAGGCGATTGTTTGTAGCACATTACGTTTTGTCCCTATTGATAAATTGGAACACAGCTAACTTTTAACCGACTCCAATGGCACTCCAATCTCATCAGTGTTTATAAACCATATTAATCCTAAAACTTTTTGTATACTAGGTGACTCACCTGAGCAAAGAGCCTTGCGCACAACATCGCTAGTGGAATTCCACTTCTTAAGGTTCATTCCAGCTACATTCATTATTATATTAGCTTCTTCACTGATTCACCCTCCTTCATCCTCGGTGTCCACGCTTGCAGCTAGATCATCCCGATCCACAAGAAAGGATCAAAGATTGAAATAACCAACTATCGTCCCATCGCTAAACGCTCCTATATACCCAAACTCTTCGAAAGTATTTTGTATGAAGCTCTAAGCTTCCAATGCAAATCACTTATTTCCCCTAGACAACATGGCTTCCTAAAAGCTAGGTCAACCACCACAAATCTCGTTGAATTCGTATCCTTTGCCCTCTCTGCCCTAGAGAATATCGAAGACGATACCAAATTTTTCAAAACCATTTCCTCTTCCCATGACTCTTTCCTCCTTCAACAAGATCTTGATAGTTTTTCGATCTCGTGCCTTAAAAATTCTTTGGAACTTCATATCGCCAAATGCCAATCCATCACCTTCTCACATAAGTGGAACCAATCTACTCCCCGACTCTATCTTCTCCATAAATAACCTATGTATCTCCTCCGTACAATCTCTTCACGACCTGGGCATTTTGTGTGATAGGCAGCTCAACTTCCGTTTACATATGGATGAGATAATCCTCAAAGCCAACTCTGCACTAGGTTTTGTAAAACGGTGGTCCAAATAATTCACCAACCCATACGTAACCAGGCCCCTTTATATTACCTTTGCTCGCCCCCTCCTAGAGTACGCCAATCACGTATGGTCACCATATCATAGTGTTCATATCTGGAGAGTTGAAAGCATCCGGCGCCGTTTTCTTCGATTTGCTCTTCGAGGTATGCCCCGGGACGATCCTGTTAATATGCCCCCCTATCAAAACCGTCTCAACCTTAAAAACTTAAATACCCTTCAAGATCGCAGAGATGCAGCAGACTTTCTCTTCATTCATCGACTCCTTTCAGGTCACGTTGAATGCGCGTCCCTTCTCAAATCCATTTTCCTCAACACTAACCCTTGTAATCTACGTACCCCTTGACTTTTCTATCTACCAACCCACCACACCTCCTATGGCGAGAACGAACCAATCTCCCGTATGCTACATAAAATCAATTCAAACCCTGCCGTCTTTGACTTCCACCGCACCACTTCCTACCACAAATCCGTTCTCCTTCAGCACTCCAACCTACCTTAGTTTTAAGTTTTAGTTTAAGCTTAATTTTTAAGTTATAGCTTGTATTAAGCCGAATAAATGGGGGCTTTCGCCCCCACCAAAATTAAAAGCTTTCCTTTAAAATTCTACACGTAGTCTCAAACTTCTTTTCCTCGCTTTGGAAATGCAAACGTAAAGTCGCTGTTAGTAAAAATGGGCTGCAGTTTACACCGAAGTTTACCCTAGTCATCCGGTATTCCACAGAAGATTAGCTCCTACGTGAAGCAGATGCTTCAACGACGGTGTTTCTTCAGTTCGTGACGGCGCTCGACCATTATGCGTATTTTGGTAGTCCCACTATCTGCTTTTAATATTGGTCGATGAGGTAAGTAAAACACTCGTCGTTTATCACTATTGTTAATTGATAGAATTGATTCTGCAACACCGTCTGCAAGAAGCTGTTGGATATCCGCATCATACCGCTCGAATTATCCAGAATACCTTAGCAATCGTGAAGAAAGTATTTAAGTCGCTTCAGCGTATTCTCCTTGTTGCTCTTTATTATGACATCAGAATTTTTTTATAGAAGAGAAGCCTCATAGCGTTTGCCCCTTTTAATGATACATTTCGCTATTAATTCCTCAGCTAGGCGGTCATTTTGTTCCTCTTCTTCTTGTCTAATGATCACTCTTTTAAGTTTTTTAAAGGCAGTTTTTACTTTACTTCCAAAGGGCAACAGTGAGAAGTTCACTACTCCCACGGCTGGCAGGTTTAGTTTGGTTCCTAAATCCTCTCGAACATAAGAATATTGGCTTCCACCGTCTACTACAAACTGTATGAGATATTTATTTAAACTCGGGGACGCTGATATGTCTTTAAAAAGACGCTTTTGTAGACGAAACAGGAATTGCTGTACGCACATACGAGTAATTTAGTTGTGCTTTGTGATAAACAACAACTTTTTTTTAATTCAGGCATGGAAAGGAAATTACCGGAACACAAATTGACAGCTTGGGGGCAACTATCTCGCGTGACAGAGGGTGCCGGCAAAATTTTTTGGATTGCGTAAGAAGGATCGCACAACGAAATTAGATGTTTACCTTTGCAATTCGCGCAAGAAAGCCACTTCGAACTTCGGCATTTTTTAGAAAAACGCCCTCGATTGGTATAACGGAAACAACGGCCTGTTTTTCTAAAAATTTCACGTTTCTCTAAAATTGACAACTTGCAGTCACAGTCTTTCGCCAAATGCTTTTCCGATGCACAAAACACGCAATTGCGCTCTTCTTTCAGTAACACTAAACATGCTGCAGTTTTATGAGTTGAAGTAGGACGCCTGGTTTGCGAAATAACAGGAGTAGAAGAGATGATCTTACTCCTTTCCAAAGATTCAACTTCTCGCTTTAAGAAACGCATTATGTTTTCCACTTGTATGTGACCAAGTGACATATGACAGATGACTGTCAATAGTAGTTAACCTATTAGTGTCGCTGCAGCAATTAATTTCAAGTATTCTCCTAATTAAATCTACATATATATCACAAAAGTGTCTGAATCAGTATTTAGAGATATACTTATTCTTCAACAAGTTACTTTTATTTAAAGTTCATAGAGAGCTCACTAAAATTATCAACTTTCTTTCGCGCCTTTGTCTTTAACTGCTAAAACTGTTATGATGTCGTTGCTACCAACTCCAGAGAAAACAAGATTTGGTTCCGAAAACAGCAAAACTCAAGAGCAATCACCAGTAAGAACTAACAAAGAAGATAAACCAACCAATAAGTTTGAGCTACGTCTTGCTGAACAATTGGAAGACATCACAACGGAACTGAAATCTCTTATATTGGACAAACACAATAAATTAGAAAATGTTGTCGCCGATTTCCACGACGTAAATAGATCCATGTCTGCATTAACAGTGAGAATAGAAGTGCTCGAACAAACTTCTGAATCAATCCGATGCACACAGCTCGACAATGAAATATTTGAGTTACACGGCAAGTTGGACTCAATGGAGCGAGAAAATCTATCCGCCGATGCCATACTCCACGGTGTTCCTATGACAGCTGACGAAAATCTTCTGAATATGTTTAATACCCTCTGCACCTCCATTGACTGTGTTCCCCCTGTGGTTCCCAGAAATATTTTCCGCACAAAACCTAATGGAGTTATGCAGAACTCAACCATAATAATTAACTCGGACGCCGAATAAACTACTATTCTTAGACTGGCAAACCAAGCATATAAAAAATGCGTAAGCCTATTTGTTTACAAAATCTTGGGTTGCAATCTGACAAGGCGATCTACTTAAATGAAAGCCTCACTGCGCGCAGTCTGGAGCTTTATCGAAGAGGTTTTCAACAAAAGAAACTGAAGAAGTTTTTCTCAGTTTTTACCCGCACTGGACGAGTGTATGTTCGACGAACGCCGAAAAACAAAACTTTCCTGATTGACTCCATTCACCATTTGGATGCTTTTGCTGCCGCTGATGGTACATTATTTTCCGAGGTGATACGCACAATGCAATTGGAGGGGGCGTTGCAATTTAAACTCGTAACAATTTAGTTGCTAATCCCTTAATAAAATCACCCCCTGGTAGTCCACTTCAATATAGTTTTGTCGAAGTTGTTTGTGAACGGAAAAAGTGTCTTCTCGGTGTAGTTTACAGACCATATACTCGTAGCTATGTTGATTTAAGCCCTGTTTTCAATATACTGGAAAATTATTCTCCAACCTATTGGATAACTATTCTATGTGGCGATTTCAATTGCAATGTATTGAGTTATGCGGGCTCCGTGGCATTTACTCAGTCCATAAAACTCTTGGCTTGATGACATTGTTTAAAGAGGGTCATTTCCAATGACTATTACAATGCTTTCTACAGTCAGATTTCAGCTCCAGCGTTCTCGAAACACGACATAATCTTTTCAACTTTTGACTTTCCTCATAGAGAAATACCTTCAAAATACACCTACCGAGACTTTAAAAATCTTAATACTGATGCCCTGGAGCATGATATTCTAAGCATAAATTGGTATCCAATTTATTATGAAGTATCTACAGATACTCAGGTTGATATCTTTCAACATATTTTATTGGAATTATTTGATGCATATGTACCGCTTAGAACTAAAGTGATAAAATATTCTAACAATTCATGGTTTACACGCGAAATTATTTACTTTAAAAATAAGCGTGATATAGCCTATAAGATGTGGATACGTTTTAAACTCCCACAATTTTATAACAATTTCCGCCAACTGGGGAATCTTGTCAACTCTATGATAAAACAAGCTAAAATAGCATTTTACGATAAACACTTTGACCACAAGTTACCATCAAAAGCTCTTTAGCATAATTTACGTGAGCTTGGTGTTGGTCGGAAAAAGAATGTCGAAATAAATAACGTAGATCCTAATCAGCTCAATAGAGAATTCGCGAAAGTACAAACGGCCTCCAGCACGATTACTGACTCACTAGACATTTAATGGCTTTGAGTTTGCTGGTATTGAACAAGCTGATGTTATCAAGGCTATACATAAAATTAAGGCTAAAGCTGTTGGTATTGATGAAAGTCACCCAATTTTCATTAAAATCATACTTCCAGTCTTAACCCATATTTTTAATAGTGTTATACTGACTTCCATTTTTAACAGAAAGTGAAAAATTGCGAAAATTCTTCGAATTATTAAAAAGGAAACATCCTCTAACTCTTCGGCTTAATATAGACCCATTGCCATCCTTCCCTACTTATCAAAGGTTATGGAAAGGATATTACGCCAACAGATGTCCGTCTATATCCAGCACAATAAACTACTTTGTACACATGGATCTGGCTTCAGACCTCATCATAGCTGTACGTCTGCTCTATTAAAAGTAACGCATGATATCTGAGCAGCGATGGATAAAGACCCAACAACTCTCGTGACCCTATTTGACTCTTCCAAGGCCTTTGATAGAGTGGATCATATGAAGCTTCTTTTTAAACACAAGAGGCTTTTCGGCTTTTCATCATCTGCTGTCAAGCTTATCAAATCTTACCTTCTTGGAAGAAAACAAGCTGTTGTGGTTAAAAATGTTTTATCGGATTTTTTATCAATGACTTCCCAAAAGTTATCAATCACTCTTCGCTGCATATGTATGCAGATGATGTACAACTGTACCTGAGTTTTAAACTAGGCCTCATAGACAAAGCTGCCCATAAACTTAAAAAACCTTCGAAAATTTCTAGATTGGTCTGAAAATAATTTGCTGAGACTGAACCCAATTCAATCCAAATGTCTTGTTATTAACAGAAGAAGCATGAATGGCTTTAATCTTCCTAACATATTGCTTCGTAATAATCCAATTGACAAAGTAAAGAGCCTTGGTGTATGGATTAACAGTACTCTAAATTGGAAGGATCACATCTCCACTATTAGAGGCAAAGTCTAAGTATGTCAAAGCATATGTCTGTGCCGCAGTCTTTCACTACTTTGCATACGTGAATAATGCTAGTGAGGGCTCTACTGATTCCAATATTTACTTACGGCTGTGAAATTTTTTGTTGCTGTAGTGAATTCCTTAGACGTAAGCTCAACATTGTTTTCAACAGCATTATCCGTTATGTTTATGAATTGAGACGCTATGACCATGTTTCACAATACGCTAACAACATATTGGGATGTACTCTTGATAAATACGAATGTACTCGTATCTCGAATACTGCACTATCAAGTACCTGCATAAAATTATTATTAGCAAGCAGCTTCCATACTTATTTGAAAAACATAAAATTTCACATTCAACCCGATCGTTAAGTTTAATTAAGCCGCGTATCTATTACCAAAGTTCAGAGCGACAATTTTTCGTTCATGCTGTCCATCTTTACAACTCACTACCTCTAAGCGGTAGGAGACTTTATAATGCGAACAATTTTGGTAAAACACTTTTTCGGCATTTGGCAGGATAAAACAAGTATGTTACATGGTGTAATTTCATAAAGGCAAGACTATTTACTTTTACTTTTTTATTAACTAATTAGTTGCAATAATCTTATTGAAATAATTTTTAAACTACTTCTGCTCTCTAATCTATCATTAATTTATGTTTAACTGTATGAATTTTTGAATATTTGTATTGTATACAGTTTCTCATTTATAGCTTAAAAGATGATATAAAATCTATTGTAAATGATGTTACTTAATAAATAACAAATACAAAATACAAGTTGAGGTGCTTTCATTATCTGTCTCATTTTCTTTTGCAGCATTTTCATCCCTCTCTGCCAGAAGATAATAGTAAACTCTTAGTTCTGGTGTTAAGCAGAGGAGCAATATCGACTTTAGCATGACGTAATACTGATGTGTAGGAATTTGCAATGCTGTGAGTGTGCGACAACATGATGTTATCGAGTTATACAGACTGAGAAGGCCGACTGCATCTGTTAGCGATTGTATGGGTCTGAGAGAAAGCAGATCTTGCATATTTTTATCACCCAGCCGTTCGGTGTCTCCAAACTGCTCCTGCAAGAGTGAGATAACAGCCTCATAACGCAAACCTGAAGCGGTAAAACCGGAAATAATTTACTTCGCGTTGCCCACCAATACTGATCGCAAATAACTGAATTTGTCGGACAATGTTAAGCTACCGTTTTGCGTGAATAGCTGTTCGAAATTGCTCTCAAAACGGTAACCAATTTTGGTAGTTGCCGTCAAACTTATTTAGTTGCAGTATGGGTGGCTTTTGGACACAATTTATGCTGTTTGGAAAATTATGCGATGACTTTACAAGACTTGATGTAGGAGGATTCTGCTTCCGTTGAAGATGAGAAAGTGTTCCAATAGCTACATCTTAATACTCAATTATTTTTTCCAGTTCATTGTCAAGCTCATCTGTCTTGAGAACATTCTTATTTGGTATCTCCTGGTTCGTTACGTTAAAACGTGAATTGCCGTTAGACGTTGTATGAATGTAGTGAGATCCCTATAGATTGTATCCAAATCAGTTGTCATGTTAAGCTGGAAATCCGCACTATTTAGAATACCAGTGGCACTTTTGACTATTTTTGTTACCTGGCCTCTATATGCACCGTCACGTTTCACCTTTTTGCACTTTTACGTTATATTGTTTTTAATGTTTCCTAGTTTCTGTTCACCTTTCTTCCGGGTTTCGGCACCATATGGCGTTAAATGGAAAGAAAAAAACTAGAATGGTAATTCATATATAAAGGAAACAAAGAGTAAATTATAATTATTATAGTAATTATAGTAATTATAATTATCATTATAAGTATAAAACATTAGAAAGAGATAACAATGTTAAGCGTAAGTAAGGAAACAATACTATTATAGGGTAAATAGCATGATTTTGAATAGCTAACTCAATAAATTTTTAACAACTTCATTTAAAATGCAATCGGTTAATGCGCCGTCTTCATGATTCCAAAGTGCCATTTCACAAACTTGCTGATTCCATTGATGTAATTGAGTTGGAACAAGATATACGCACAGATAATTTCTGGTTGCTATGGCCTTGTAAATTGATAACTCCATTTCGGTAAGCGCGAAGAGTTTGTTTCTTGCCAGGGTTACTGCTAGATAAGGTTTAGCTATACTCACTGTTACCGCTGAATTTTCCGTCCAGCGCGGCGTACCACGTAAGTGACCGACCACCACGAAGAGTGGTCGTAGGTAAAAGTGTTAAAAATGGGCGCCACACAATTGTTCATCTGCTTAACTACCCACACCCAGAATTGCGATTAAATATGGAATACGTACTTCCTTTACTATGACAAAAAAAAAAAAAACCTAGCTTAATTATACCTTAACAATTCAAATAGCTTACGAGTATTCCGTATGGTTCAAGGGTTTCTTTCCCCTCCCCTTTTATTAACACCCCCTTTTATTTCTCATTTTCAAGTTAACGAACGTGGGCACTAATTTCATTTAATTTGACAACCCATTTGTTTTCCCTATATCAGTGCACTTTCACAGTCTCTGTCTGTTTGATTTACTTTTCTCGACTTCACTGTTTTTCCTTTTCAGAACTCCAAATTTGTACTACGACCGACCTCCTTAACCCACGCTTGTCAACTACAATACTTTTCCTTTCTAAACTCCCTACAAAAATCCTTTCAAATTTCACCTAACACTACCAGTTGCTTCTCGAATCTTTTCGCTTAACTCCATACGGTACGTCCTTTTCTTTTAAACATCAGACCACATCCACTGATCTTCCACATCCGCTAATTCCAACAGTAAATCCCCATACTATAGTATGATAATGGATCGCGCGATGTGCAAATTTGGCACCTAAAGAAAAAAAAGGGGAGAACTGCGAATCTTGCATGGGGACTCAAACCTACGAACGTAGAAACCTGCTTGCAGGATTTCTAACCATTCCTACATTCATTTTCATTTTTTTCATTTACACAAGTGATCTGATAGGTTCACTTCACTATATCATGCGTACGCAGACTACTTAATTGCGTACAGATTAGGTCCAAAAATATATACTTTCATTATTATACATTAATATACTTTTCCAACGTGACTTCGATAAAATTAAATGATATTGCGATGACTGGAAGTTGGAAATCAACTTTCGGAAACCATTCTGTTTAGGATGCCTTTGTCTGGGGCCTTTAGGGATATTAGAAAGAATTGGCGAAAGTATTCTATCGTGGGACAACGCGGACAGCCATTTGCTTGCCAAAATGTATGCGGATACCTTGGGATCTGGCTAGATCAATATCTATATTTTAACAAATATGTAGAGTTGGCTCTGAGCAGCCAACTCTATGTGAATGATCTTATACGGCATACGCTTATATTTGGATGTCCCGTGTGGTTCAACGTGAGGGCAAAAGATTCGCGTGTTTGAGGGAGCTTGTCTTAGGGCTTGTCTTCGCTTATACTATCTGATTTGAATTCAAGGCAATTAGACATAATATGTTGTTAAATATGTACGAGTATATCAAGAAAAATATGTTGTTAGATATGTATGTTATGTGTGGATATGTTAATAATTTGTTTAAAATAAATGTTTGTGTAAATGTGTTTGAAAAAGGTGTAAATGTGTGTTATGAATTTATGTATATACAACCCGTTTCCTTTCCTTGCTGTATTTTCCTTGTGTATTGTGTAAAATGTGGAATGATGTGTATGTGTTTGTGTATTGTGTATATTTTAAATGTTATTAAGTTAGAAAGTTATTGAATTAATAAAGCGAATAAAACTCTCAACTACAATCTGATTTGCTATATATTGAAACAATTAATTTAATTTTTATGTGTATACAAGTGTTTGTCAAAATGAATGTGAAGCGGTTGATGCTCAAGACCAGACTGCCGCAAAATCGACCAAATTAGAACAAGTGTCACAATATCCGTTAAAATGAATTTTATAAAGAGACAAAAGAGAGAATCGTGTATATGCAATACATTGCTGAATTAGAATAGTTTAGAAATACAGTTATTTTTTACATTGGCATAATAATTTTCTTTAAATATAGGGTGATATTTAGGATGTTTGGCTAAGTGTGGTGAATTCCCTTTTTCTTCGTGTTAGATTTTTTGTTTGGTGTTATGTGAACAACGTTCCTCAACATCCAGCCCCCCCTGAAAGCCTATGGGCTTTCAGAAGTAGGTAACAAAGCCACTTTATTTGTTGGCCGTACATATTCTCCAAACTGGGTGCGAATTGTTACGACTCTACACTTGTTATCAGCTCCAGGATGGGTTTTTACAATTCGTCCGAGAATCCATTTGGAAGGCGGCAAGTTTGGTTCCTTCAAGAGAACTATGTTGTCGACTTCTAAATTGGGAGACGATTTCCTCCATTTGGGTCGTTGCTGAAGTGATGTAAGGTATTCCTTATGCCAACGTTTCCAAAATCCTTGCAGCATTGTCTGTAAAAGAGACCAATTAGTTTTGATGGATACTACAGGGTTTTGAACATTTGGTTGTGGTACGGCAGTATAAGCTTCCCCGATTAAGAAATGTGAAGGCGAAAGGGCGAGGGGTTCAGAGTCTGATGTGATCCACATCGGTCGTGAATTCAACAAGGCCTCGATTTGTGTTAATAGGGTATACATGGATTCATAAGTA
The DNA here is from genome assembly GCA_949129095.1 of Volucella bombylans. NCBI lineage: Eukaryota > Metazoa > Arthropoda > Insecta > Diptera > Syrphidae > Volucella > Volucella bombylans. Next base: position 98,235,540 of record OX422141.1, on the reverse strand, counting down.
AGCTTCGTATCACCTATGACGCGTTTCAAATGCAATTTTACCGAACGAATACCGGACTCCCACAATCCTCCGAAATGAGGAGATGAGGGTGGTATAAATTTCCACTGGATGCTGTCCTTCGCAAGATGGTTGATGACTATGTTGGTATGTTGTTGACTACAAAGCAGTTTATACATTTCATCCAAAAGTCGTTTAGCGCCGTGAAAATTAGTCCCGTTGTCGCTCCATATCTCGTACGGCTTCCCGCGACGTGCCACAAATCTGTCAAGAGCTTTTAAAAATGCCACCGATGACAAATCTCCAACAAGCTCCAAATGTATAGCCTTCGTTACGAAACATATGAATAAGGCGATATAAGCTTTTACAAATTTGGGATTTCTTCCTAGATTAAGACGCAATATGACGGGCCCTGCGTAATCGCAGCCAACCCTGCTGAATGGCCGCGAATAGCGTATGCGTTCAATGGGTAGGTTTCCCATTAGCTGGTTTGTTGTGGTTTGACGTTGACGAAAGCAGATAACGCACTTATGGACAACCTTTCGGACGAGGTTTCTACCGCCGAGAATATAGAAGTTATGTTTAAGAAGGGCAAATAATAGTGAAACACCTGCATGTATATGTTTTTTGTGTTCGTATTCGACAATTAGTTTTGCGATTGGGTGTGATTTGCAGAGCACGATAGGGTGTTTTTCAGAATAAGGTAATTGCGAATATTCCAAGCGACCACCTACCCGAACAATACCGAACGAGTCAAGGAAGGGCGTTAAAGGTGAGAGTCTGTTCTTTGATGGTAATTCCGAATTGGTTTTGAGATGTTGGATTTCTTCTTTAAATAAGGATAATTGAGCACTTTTAAGGAGTTCAGTTTTTGCGGTAGACAACTCTTCAGTTGATAATGCAACGAGTTTTCGCGTATTTGATGGCAAACGACAATTTCGACCGAACCGAATTATGTACGCGACGATTCGTATCAACCGAAACCAGCTAGACGAGTTAAATATCATTTGTTCAAGGACGTTTGTGGTTGGTAGTTGTGCTACGAATACCTGTGATGTTGATACCTTCCTCTCTTCTAATTGGTTTATGTCGACATCTTCTTTACAATGGCTGGGTAAAGGCCATTTGGTTTTGTCTTCGGTGAGCCACTGTGGTCCTTTCCACCAAATGTCAGTGCTTAAAAGTTGAGAAGGGAGCATTCCACGAGTTGCTGCATCTGCAGGATTTGAAGCCGATCGCACATGGCCCCATGAGTTAAATGGAATCGATGTTAAGATCTCAGACGTTCGATTGCCAATGAAAACTGACCACTTCTTTGGTGACGCCGCTAACCAGTGGAGTACTATTGAAGAGTCTGTCCAGGCGAAGGTGTTTACATGAGGCTCCTGCAAAGAAATCTTGATTTAGTTGATAAGACGCGTTAGTAATAAAGCTCCACATAATTCTAGCCTCGGAAGTGGCAAAACCTTTAAGGGCGCTACCTTCGATTTCGCCGCGACGAGACACACTGAAATCGACCCGTCCATGTTGATGTTTCGACAAAAGACGACTGCTGCATATGCATCCAGGGATGCATCGCAGAAGCCGTGCAATTCCCATTGTTGTTTATTTGTAATCATTATTCTAGGAATAGAACATGACTCCAGCTGAATTAGCTCATGTCTGATGGCGATCCATCGATACGAGAGGCCTTCTGGAACTTCCTCATCCCATTTTAACTGTTTTCGCCAAAGTTCCTGCATTAAAATTTTTATTGAGATTACCGTAGGTGCGAGGAATCCTAATGGGTCGAAGATACGCGATGCATCAGATAGTATTCGGCGTTTTGTGTAGACAGTAGAAGGATTTAATTTGACCTTATAAGTAAAACAATCTCCTGATGGACACCACTGCAGACCCAGGATTTTGACGGAAGTGGACTCCTCAAACTCAACAGGGGAGATTTCGCGTTGTTCGTCCGGTAAAGAGATAAGCAGAGGCCAACAATTTGTGGTCCATTTTCGAAGATTGAATCCACCAGATTTAAGCAAGTCGACTAGCTCTGTTCGAAGAGTGATAAGATCATCAATTGTGTCCGAGCCAGTAATTACATCATCTACATAGAAGTCATTACGAAGAACTGCGGATGCACGGGGATGGGTATGAGCAGAATCTACGGCCAGTTGTTGTAGAACTCTTATTGCTAAAAATGGAGCAGCTGACGTTCCGTATGTGACGGTAAGCAACCGGTAATGTTTGAGTGGCTGTTCTTGGGCTTCACGCCAAACAATTCGTTGATAATCAGTGTGGGTGTGTGAAACCCAAATTTGCCGATACATCTTTTCAATGTCTCCTGTCATGAGATAAAGATGTCGACGAGACCGCAAACAAATTGAAAAAATATCTTTCTGAATTGCTGGACCGATCAGCAAAGTTTCGTTTAACGACATAGATTTGTCTGTTTTGGCAGAGGCATCAAAGACTATTCTTATCTTTGATGTGCTACTATCACTTTTAAAAACTGCATGATGAGGCATATAGTAGCTCATTTTATCTGTGGGTTTGAATATTTCATTGGGCGGAATTTCTTCCATGTGCCCAAGTGCGATGTACTCCTTTATAAATGAAGAATATTGACATTTTAGCTCGGGATTCGAACTAAACTTGCGTTCAATGGAATGAAATCGCGAGAGTGCAGTTCCAAGAGAGTCTCCGAAATTTAATTGCAGTGAGGGCTTAAATGGAAGCTGAACTTCATATCTTCCATCTTGGCGACGAATATGATGGGTTATAAAATGTTCTTCGGCGAGTTGCTCCTCCAGAGATAACGGTGGTTGGTTGGAAACTTCTTCAAGTTTCCAGAAACGTTCGAGGTCAAATTCCTCGTCAAAATTTAATTGCGTGCAATAGGTTCCAACGGATACATGCTCAGGATGGCGTCCTGTTATTACCCAGCCAAAAATGGTTGGAATGGAGGTCAATTTTCCCTTGTCTTCGAATCTAGATGGTCCTTGGATGATATTAAAGACTGTGTCGGCGCCGATCAAAACATCGATTGGGCCCGACCGATTGTAATGCGGATCAGCTAGTTCAAGAGAGAGCAACGTTTGAGGGATGGTATCGATGGACAATGGCGGAAGGGAAGAAGTAATATTTGGTAAGACGAAGCAACTAATTTGCACTGATTCCGTGCTATAACGCGAAAATAGGTTGAGACTAACCAATCCGTTAGTCACTCCTGCTGAAGAAGACCCGATTCCTATGATTGGAACCCGAGAGCGTTTACGCGGCAATCCCAAGCGTTGAATGGTTTGCTCTGTAACGAATGATACTTGAGATCCTGAGTCGAGAAGAACACGCACGTTTTGATACATTCCCTGCTTGTCCTGAATCCGAGCGACGGCTGTGGGTAAAATGGTTGTATATCGACGACGAGATTGCAAAGTGTGGGTGGCGATAACCGGTAGTTCCAATTCAGGATTTTGTTGAAAAGATTCGGAGTTCGGATTTAGAGTTAGAGTTTGCGAAGGATGCACTAATGAGTGATGCCGCGAATTGCATTGGCGACAGCGAAATGTTGACCGACACTTATTAGATGCATGTCCTTGCCGAAGACAATTGAAACAAAGCGATTTGGATTTTACGAACTCCCGGCGAGCGGCGAGATTTAAGGTAATAAAGTCTTGGCATCGCGAAAGTGTGTGATCTGCCTTGCACTTTGGACAGCCTGACGTCAACGACGATCCGGCCAGGAGTGTGCGAACTGTGCGAGTTTGACTGGAGCGAGAAAGAGACATGCATGATTCCAGACAACGGCAACGAGATTGAAGGAAGTCTAAAAATTCATCAATTGAACAATCATCGCGTGTTCCTACTTCTTCCGACCAAGCGCGTTTAGTTTCGTGATCAAGTTTTTGGAGAAGAAGATAGATGAGCCATGGATCTCGAGTGTTTATATCTAACGCGTTAAGCCCTCGTATGGCTTCATCAGCTCCATCCGCGATCTTTCGAAGTGATTGAAGATTTAAAGCAGTACAGGAGGGTAGGGTTAGAAACGACTGAATGAATGACTGGGCTATTAGATGTTTATGATCGTAGCGTTTCTCCAACCTGTCCCAAACTTCGACATAATTGTTCTCTGTACATGCGATATGCTTAACGAGATCCTTGGCGCTTCCACGAAGAAACGATTGCAAAAAACGAAGTTTGTCTGTGCAGGTAAGGTTTGGATTGGAATCGATGGTGCCAGTGAACAAGTCGCGAAACGCTGGCCAGTCTTTATAATCCCCAGTGAAGTGTGGTATCGATAAATATGGCAACTTGACTGACTTCGATACATTAACCGCTTCAGGAATTTCCGGAAGAGAGTTTGCTAGAGGTGTTGATGGAAGCTTAGTTTCGGAATTAGTTTTCCTAATAAGAATCGCGTCGGAAATTATCGAACGAGCTTCGTAATATTTATTTTGATATTCCGCGAATTCGGGTTCGCGGTCAACATACCCTGATTCATCCATAAAATCCAGCAATTCGTTTTGCAAAGTTACGAATTCCTGCCATGCTTCATCTAGTGTTTTGACTCGAAACTCGAGGCTTGCTATTGTTGCGTTAGGTTCAATGGATTTCGCGAAAGTTTCGGCTTGAGTGATGCAACCCTTAGCACGCCCACGCTTCGCGACGACCTTTTTCATATTTTTTGTTTTATGTTGTTATATCGATACCAAAAGAGGTGAATTCACGATCGAGAGAGTACGAAAATGATTGTTTGTATATTAGACTTAAAACGTAAATCAGGGTTGGAATACTGAATACAATTTAGAATTAACACATGCACATCTATGGTATAACGCGTGAGTTCGTATGATAATTGCGCACGCTTGTACAGTTAGAGTGGATTCAAAAATCGTATGACATGTGATGAACGGCACATGTGTCGGATGTATGTATAAATGTGTATAAGGCGTGATGGTACAGTAATTTTAAGTCCGTTTTTTTTTTTTTTATAACCGTAGATGCAGATTTTATATCAGTATAGCGGGCGACGAAAGCTTAATATGCGAAATTTGATAGCGACATGAGATAAAAATGCACATCTATTTCTAATTAGATTGTTTATAAAAATTACTGCTAACAATTTTCACTTTTGCTGGCTTATCCGGCTTCAAGAAGGACCAAATTATGATTTGAATTCAAGGCAATTAGACATAATATGTTGTTAAATATGTACGAGTATATCAAGAAAAATATGTTGTTAGATATGTATGTTATGTGTGGATATGTTAATAATTTGTTTAAAATAAATGTTTGTGTAAATGTGTTTGAAAAAGGTGTAAATGTGTGTTATGAATTTATGTATATACAACCCGTTTCCTTTCCTTGCTGTATTTTCCTTGTGTATTGTGTAAAATGTGGAATGATGTGTATGTGTTTGTGTATTGTGTATATTTTAAATGTTATTAAGTTAGAAAGTTATTGAATTAATAAAGCGAATAAAACTCTCAACTACAATCTGATTTGCTATATATTGAAACAATTAATTTAATTTTTATGTGTATACAAGTGTTTGTCAAAATGAATGTGAAGCGGTTGATGCTCAAGACCAGACTGCCGCAAAATCGACCAAATTAGAACAAGTGTCACAATATCCGTTAAAATGAATTTTATAAAGAGACAAAAGAGAGAATCGTGTATATGCAATACATTGCTGAATTAGAATAGTTTAGAAATACAGTTATTTTTTACATTGGCATAATAATTTTCTTTAAATATAGGGTGATATTTAGGATGTTTGGCTAAGTGTGGTGAATTCCCTTTTTCTTCGTGTTAGATTTTTTGTTTGGTGTTATGTGAACAACGTTCCTCAACACTATCCTATTATTCCTAATGAAGTTTTGTACAATACGGCGAACCTAATAAGAGTGGACAATTTCATCATTAAGTTGACTCTAAGGCACATTGCAAGAGCAATGACCTTGTCGAACAGCCTGATCTCCGGGGCTTACTACCCCAATGATACGAGTATATATCATGAGAGAGTACGCTTTGATGGATTTATTCCTCCAGAAGCGCTCCTCTACCTCGCCAGGAAAGGTCTGATCCAAGACAGATTAGCGGTGGCGCTAATCTTCCACGTCTTTCGAACAGCTGCGGACATACGACTCAACTATGACAGAAACATCGCTCATGGCAGTGCACCAACAATTTTTATGGCTTGCTGAAAAAAATGAAGTTTCTTCGTCGAATTCCTCTAGTACAACATAGCTTCACTTAAGGAAACACAAATATAAGAATAAAAAAAAACATAATAAAAAATATGAAAAAACTAAAATTATAAAAGACTAAAGGAGATGAGTACTTCTTTGAAATAAGGGGTAATACATACAACAACAAAAAATTGCATGATATACGCAAAATCTTCGAATCTACCAAATTTGAATACGATTTTTTCCCAGAGATTCAGAAGGTTCCAAGACAGTTTTTTCTAATATTTTTGTTTGATTTTTTCCCGTTTTTCGGTCACTTATCCTAATTTTTCTTACCTATTATCAAACAGATCTGAATTAAATTTGCATACGTATATTATTTTATTAATAGAGTCATTGATGTAGTATATCATCTTTTTACGTTCTCTTAGAGAAAATTTATGACATAAAACAATTATTTGCATGCTATTCGGAACACGATCAATGTATTATAAATCATTGCCATTGTCGGTGCTCAAGCGGCGCTCATGTTTATGCGTCTTCATTGAGTAGCTTTTTGCTCTTTGAATATAAATTCAACTCGTTCCATAGTGATCGCCATGGGCCCATTTTGGTGCCTATTGTCCAATAATCACATCCAATAAGAATACTCGTAACACTACTCACTATTTCAGTAAAAGTCAACTCAATCTAGGAATTTTCTGACGATTCAATGATTTTACATTTATATGGCGATTTACTATATATGGCAACTCCACCACCACGTTTTGATTTTCTGTCGTTACGCAATATATGATATCCTGGTGTATCAGTAGCGTGATTTTTTATGTTCTAATTTAATCAATTTTCGGTAATGCAAATAAAGTCAATTAAACCCCCTGAGATACAATCGCGTAATGTATCAATAAGTGCGAGTATACTTTGTGCATTAAATTGGCATAAAACATTTTTAGCCCATTTGCACATTTACTGAGAATGTTAAGCATAATGCGACGTATACAATAATTGTCCAAACCTTTAGCCCTCATTTACAAGGTTAAGAACTGAAAAAATAAACAAAAACACGAAGGACAAATTTACACATAGAATTTTAATTATACACTACCAATGAAAATTGACGTGGAATTGTTGGACTTATAGACTGGTACTGTAAATACTTAATAAAATATGCGCTGTCTTCTCTAAAGACTTCACTGTTGATCCCATCGAGCGAATTCGTCCTTTTAACGTCCGCCTTCTACCAGTTTTGAATGCAACTTTCGGCCAGTCAAACCCAAAGGTATGTCGTATCTACGAGTATTTTGATATGTTGTGAGTGAAGACAGCTTCCATCATAGAATGGAGTTTGGCAGTAAAGAGGATTTCATGGACGCGCGAAACTAAGATTAGGCATATTTTATTCTATGTCTTAGTTGTTGGGTGGTATAAGTTTAGAATGAGTATAGCACTTCTGCTTTCACCAAACACCAAAAACGGTTTGTTAGGGCTGGAAAGGAGTCTTCCTAGTAGGTGTAGCTTCATTTCAAATGCATTGATATTTGTTGACTTTGGTACAATATAATTCACTCTGGCGTTTTACGGCCATGTGCGTAAAATGCAAACAATTCAAAGTAATTTTTTTTGTCGGATCTTGGACTGTGGATCGCATGACTATCGAGTCTTTAGTCAAATCAAAAGAATGCTCCTTAAATAATCAACGGGACTTATTAGCTGCTTCTGCAGGCAACAACTAAGCAAAGACCTCTTAGCTTCACACGACGTGACCTTTGTGGCCTTCCCTAACCTTCACGATTAAATTTTTGTATAACATACTAGTATGTACAAATATTTCTTTCAATTAGATGATAATTCTTGAGGTTTTTGGAAGATTGTCCAAAACACTTCCATAAAACAACCACCACCCATTCTTCGAAAACATAAATTGAGTTCAACGACTTCTGCAAAGAGTCTACTTAAACTGAAATACGATGGCAGATATTATATTTTTAAGGGACAAGAAGATGGCAATTTCAATGACGTGAATAGCGTTATCACTTAAAATATGGCAAGTAATGTAATTGCACCTAAAGCAATGCTAGACGGAGTCATATTCAATGTGGTGAAAATATCAAAAGCAAAGCCTTAAATAGCTGGCTTGCTAGAAGCATATGACATTGCGTCAGACTTGATGACGACGTCGTTAAGGAAATTTACGATAACATTGCAAAGACCATAAAGGCGTATTATTCCGCAATAATGGCAAGCTCTAACGATTAGATAGATAGGGGAACCATCACTCTCCTCCCCCATAACAAAAGTAACAAAAAGTCAACCAAGTGAATCCTTAAAAATTTTGCTGCGTATACTCGTACATGGTTTGGGAAGACAAATTGGAAAACCAAAATAAAATCTGACGTGATAAATAAAAAGCATGCAAGCTACAGATTAAGTGGATTGAAAAGGTTGGGAGCTACACATAACTTAGTTACACGCAATTAGTCAGAATTAAATTGAAGAGGTTTGGGAAGTGTTGAAGAGCTGAATTAGACACCCGAAAAGAAACATTGCCAAGGACAATATAGATAAGAATTTACCACTCTCACAGATTCAAGCTTATGCCTCAAGTCCTTGAGAAGTGGAAAAAATTTAAACCAATGTTCAACTGGGACTAATTTGTTAGTTAATGTGTTCCGATATTTCTAAATATTTTTACCCAGCCGCACAGATTAGACAGATTAGTTAGTGCTAAGGTCTCTGGTAGAGCCATGCCAATATCCACTACAGGATGGTTAAGTCCTCTACGTTTCACTATTGCACTCTTCCAGATAGGATTTAAAGACACTTTGGGCCGGAGCGTTAATATTCATTCGATTTATATGTACAAGTATGTCGTAGCCATTCCAGATGACTGATGCACACTTTTCTGGCCAGATCGATTAGACCTACTGTCTTTCGGTATGATTTTTTGATGGTGTGCATCCCTTCTTATTAGGAACATCATCTTTCGTAAAGTTGCTATGATAGAAGTCAATCAGATCGTTGCCAAATGGTTTGGGGCATTTACACAGTACGGAAGGCAACATCAATTGCGGCATTTCTGACTGGACTGCACCTTGTCATCGATGCATCTGATCTTTAGCCTTAATACGGGTTATAAAGGGCTTGACACGAGGTCGAGGAATACACAATTACCAACATTTCTGGTGTATTGTGATTGCAGGCATTCAACGTTAAATCTCCTTGCTCATATCTCGTTTGCTAGTACGTAGGGAGGTGCGCTACTCCAAATTTTCAGACATCTATAATACTGTACTACAGCCTTGCGTCGATCTCAGCAGGATTAATTTGGTTGAATAGTTAACAGTCTGGTATCCGGTATATTCCTTTGTGAAAATTGAACTGAGAAAATCGTGTTCTAACCATAGCGATCAATCTTTACACAAAAGCCATAGGTTTGGCCGGATGCAAAGCACACAATCATGGCTACGGAGGATAATCCTAGCAGACCTGGAACCCGCAACTAGATCTCAGCTAAACCCATCCCCTCAAAAAGAAACATTCTGGAGATCATCAGGAACCCTCTAGCGCAGAATAAGGCACGATTCGGTTCAGTTTGGAGTCAATAAATCTAAGGGTTTACAAAAAGGATGAGCTGGATACTGATAGGCAACCTCCTCCTCCTTTAACTGAAATTGTAAATTCAGCCTCAAATCCTGGAGTTTCGATATTCTTTCATGAACAGGATGGCGACGACTATATCTAACCGAGGTGACAACTAGATCAACGGTCTCCGCATCTGACACCCAGTCGGAAATGGAATCCCACGACCAATTAAAAAGAGGTTCTTTCCAATCAGTTGACAATGATGAGATCTTGGGCACATGTTCAGAATCGAACTCGAACTCAAACAACTCGAACAATACCATAGTGGAGTATTCTCTGGTATATTGTAGCAATGATGCTACGGTTTCTTCAGATTAACCTCCATCACTCCACAAAGGCCTCGGCCTTGGTAAAATTAGAACTTCTATATTAGTGAAACGTAGCTTTAATGTATTCTTACTTCGTAACTTCAGTGACCTCGACATAACCGTTGTAAGACTCGGTAGGAGGAATACTTATAAAAACACTCTTCTCTGAACTCTTAAGTCTTCTGCGTAACGCCAACGAGTTTGACATGAAAGTCAAGGCTTGCAACCGGACGCTCAATTCGGCAGTGGCTGCTTCCTGTCCTCCTATCCGAGCTAGAGGTGAGAATGTACTGGTAGACATCAGCACTGGTCTCACTTAGAAACATCTGCAGGAAACATTTCAACTAAGGCAAAACCACAAGAAAAGTGACTCATTGGGACTCATATAATTAATCTCTCATCATTTATAGAAACAACTGATGAAGGCAAAGCGACAATCCTGGAGGTCATTCTGTGACAAAATAACAGAAACCTCTGGGCTCCGCGGCTAAAAAAAATCCTCTATACAAATGGTATGATACCAAGATGCATCTCAAGAGATAAATCACTCCTACTGGATACACACTTTCCAGGTAACTCCTTATTCACAGCCAGTCACAACCCTTGCAGGAATATAAGTCTGCTGCTCCATCCCCATGTTATGGAGAGAAGTTAATGTAGTTTTCATTCCTAAATCCTGAAAATGCTCTCACGTTGTCCCAAAGGACCTCAGACCTAAACCTAGACCTAGACTATTAAAGAACTCCTAGAAATAAATCCTAACAGATTAAACCATTGCATTGGGTGGATCGCTGTGGATATGGGTCAAACCCCTTGTTCTCTTTTCCAGGAAATGCAAGATTCCAATCTATTCTTTTGTAAAAAAGCCATTGAGAGCAAATGGACCACTGACTATACGTGTCTCGGTTGTAAGTCCGATACTCATCTACGGGGTGGTTGTCTGGCGGACAGTCTTAGAAACTGCGGCGAACTAAGAAAAGTCCAAAGGACAGGATGTCTACGCTATGTGCATAGGTGGTGCCTTAAGCACCACTTCCACAGTGGTTGCTAACGCAGCTATTCGCTCTAAAGCGACTACATCGTGGGAAAATAAATCATTTGGCCACGCTGGTATTTTTAACACACTAAAAATACTTCCAGAGAACACCAACTATATTATGCCCCATTTCTATACGGGTGGTTCCAAGGCTGATAGCGGAGTTGGTGGCGGCATTTTCTCAGATAAACTTAATCTTAGCCTCTTTTTCCGCCTTCCAAATCACTGTAGTGTGTTCCAGTTGGAAATTTTTTCGATTGAGGAAGTCCTTTGTCTTCTTATTCTGCTTCGTCCTAGCATGAGTCCTATTTAGGGTCGGCTTTTCTTGTACGTTATCGCCAGGCTGTTCTATCTTGGGTTGTCTGGTCATCCACATACCTGCCGCGCTTTTTTATGGTGTTTCTCCAGGTTTTGGTTGGTCTACCCGGTAGCAAGTCCATCGCTTGTCATAGTGCGTGATCTTCCGATCTTCGCATGACATACCCATACCATCGGAGACGGTTTTCTTTGAGTCCTTCACAAATCAGTGTGACTTTACTGCTGCCTCTGACTTACAATGTTACTCCAATGGCCCACGTGAGCATGCGCATTTCAGGAACATGTAGTTTTTGTTCAAGTTTCTTAGATGCGGCCCAGCGTTCAGAGGTATACGTCATTGCAGGCCTAATACAATAACTATCTTATATAATTTTTTTGGGGGCTAAAACCCCCATTTACTTGACTTAACTTAAAAACTAGGACATAAAAACTAATAACAATTAAGGGTTAGCAACTAAGGGAATATATCGAGGACTTATTACTAGGGCTGAAAGCTAGGGATGGTGAAGGAGATCGAACTTGAGGGAGAGAGTGCGATAAAAACGTAACGGTTGGAGTTTACGTTACGCAGCATAGGGGAGATTGGTTTGTTAGAGTCATATATAGTTCGGTGGATTGGTAGATAAAAGAGAGGTAGATTTCGAGGGTTAGTGTAAAAGAAAATGGAGTTGCAAAGAGGCATGCAATCGACGGAGCCTGAGAGGAGTCGGTGAATGAAAAGAATGTCTGCTACGTCCCTTCGTTCCTCAAAGGTATTCAGGGTAATGAGTTTGAGACGGTCTCGATAGGGAGGTAAGATCAGAGGTTCGTTCCAAGGTAGACCTCGAAGGGCAAATCGAAGAAAACGATGCTGGATGCTCTCAATAATACGGGATACTTGAACTCGTTGAAAGGGACACCACGCTTGGCTAGCGTACTCGAGAAGAGAGCGAACGTAAGTTATGTATAATGATCTTTTCACGTACGGGTTGCAGAATTCGTTGGACCATCATTTAACGAAGCCTAGTGATGAGTTTGCTTTAGTAATTATCTCATCAATATGCGAGCGGAAATTAAGCTCCCATAATATGCCAAGGTCGCGGATAGACTCAACAAAGGATATAGGTTGGCCGTGGAGAAGGTAAATTCGGGGAGTAGACCTGTTGCACTTACGCGAGAAGCTAATTGATTGACATTTGGTGACATTGAGTTCGAAGCAGTTCTTGATGCACCAGGTGGAACAACTATTTAGATCTATAGTATTTGAAGGAGGCTGGAGTCGTGTAGCTCGGAAATGTGTTTAAAAAATTTGGTATCGTGAGTGACCAAGAAAGGGGCCGATATTACAGATCTTGAAACGAACACTATAAAAACGATTATTCAGGTAAGAAGATATCCATTTTAGCAAAATGGGTTCAAAACCCAGGACGGACAATTTGAACAGGATTAGTTTATGAGATATCTTGTCAGAGGCCTTACTAAAATCAGCTGTTATTACGTCAACTTCGTTAGAATGAAGGACACGAATTCAACGAGGTTTGTGGTAGTTGATCTACCTTTCAGAAAACCGTGTTGATTAAGAGAAATAAGAAAAAATTTCGAGGAGTTTGGGTATATGTGAAAGCCTAGCAATGGGGCGGTAATTAATGACTTCGCTCTTTAATCTCTTTTTGTGTATCGGTGTTATGAAAGAAGACTTCCATATCTGTGGAAATTTACCTTGAGAGAGCGATAACTGGAAGAGAATTTAAAGGGGGTGGGAAAGTGTTGAGGAACACTTTTTAAGAAATAGAATAGATATTTGGAATAAGATTGATCCGGTACGAAGGAATTATCGGTAAAAGAGTATCGTTTTCGAATGAGAGGGATGGAGGAAAACGGCCAAATTTTTGTTTTGTAGTTATCGAATTGGTAGGCAGACTTAGAATGGTTTATAAGCCTTGATTGCGTACTATCAAGGTATCGCTGGTAGATATAGTTATAAAGCTGAGCGAATTGAAGGTATGACCCGAGGTAGTTGGAATAGTCAGCAAAAGAATTGGATCGAAGGAAAACTGCCTATAATTTGTTTCTCTTGTTATGTAAAGGGCGAAGTTTACGATTATACCACTGGGGGCTCGTAGAAAGGGTTTTATTACGCGAAAAGGGGACATAGAGAAAAATAGAATTGAATAACTCTCTCTAGAAGATATAGAGAGCGTCATTAAGGGACATATTGTCGAAATTAAAAGAACACTTACTAAGATATGCGTTAATTTTGCGGAAATTCGCGTTTTGAAAGTCGTAAGAGGGGGCAGCTACAGAAGTTGTGGGTGAAAGTTATCAATGATCGATAGTGAAAGGGGACGGATAAAGGATAAAGAACATTGCTTTCAATGACCACTTGTCCGAAAGGGAACTGCAAGCTGCCACCTTTAGTAAAGGGTGACTAGACAAGAACAATAGGAAAAAAAATTAAACAAAACAAAAACGGTGTGAGATATAAAATTTATTCTGGCTTTATTTTGAAGCTACATTCATGCCGTTATGTGTGGAATAGCACATCATTCAAACGGCCGCCTTAGCTTCGTTGACAATACTTCAATACTTCACGCGGTCGGTCCAATTTTTGATGACTCGGTCCAATATGTGCGGCGTTATCCCAGCAATAGCATGTGTTGGAACCACAGCTCGGACATATCGATGTTGTCGAGCTCTGACCCCAGAAAGTCAGTTAACATTGCCCTATACCTGGCGGTAACGGTGACTCCTTCCTCATTTCGAAAGAAATAAGGTCCGATGATTCCGCCATGCCATAAACCGCACCAAACAGTCAATCTCTGGGGATGTACTGATGCTTAGCCGAACACTTGTGGATTATGTTCGCTCCAGGCTCCAGTAATGGCAATTTTTCTTGTTGGCCCAGCCGCTGAGCCAAAAATGGGTCATGCCCGAGAAGATGATTTTTTGGCCAAAATCCGGATCTGCGGCCAACATTTTCAGCGCCGAATTAGCGAAATCACGGCGTTTTCTATGATCGTCCGGCTTCAATTCTTGCATCAGCACAATTTTATGCGGATGTAGACCCAAATCCAACCGCAAAAGAAGCCGGGTTGGCTCTCTGGTAATGCTGACCGGCGCCGAATCGACATTTCTGGGTCTTCTTCGATACTGGCCGCTACGGCGGCTATGTTTTCTTCATTTCGCACCAATCTCTGTTTGGTTGGTGGCTTAAGATCTAAAAAAGTGTACTCACGCTTAAACTTTTCCATGGTGTGACGAATTGCCAGGACACTGAAGCCATGATGACTACCGACGTCCCGACGAAATTCACATTCACAATTCACGAAACTGAGCCGGAATTTCAATAATATTTTTTAACAATTTCCACACGTTCGGCAATCATAAATTAATGCATAATAAAATGGAAAACTTTACTGAATATTTTGACCGCTGGATGTCACTGGTAACTTTGAAAGCTGCTGCAATATAACAATTGGGACAACTATTATTTCTATCTGGTCACCCGTTACATAGAGGGTTATTTCCGACACCATCTTTATTCCAGCACCCTGACCAGTTATAATAAACTCTATTGACTTCAGCTCTAAACACATTGAAGAAGCTGTGGAAATGCTTTTGCCATGCTGACTGTTAGTTGTCGTTGATTCAATGTCTGAATTAATCCGCTGTACGTCGCCGTTTTTAGGGTAAGATATTTCCAACAGAGTATTATGTGTTGATGTTATGGTTCTCTTTTCATCATGTTCAACACGCTCGCTTATAAGTATACATATGTATACAAGGTCGATTAGCAAGTCATACTGGATTGGCCGAGGCCAATAATCGCGTTTAATGTATTCTCTAAGTGTATTAAATCCAATCACCAGGAATTTCTTTCCCATATTAACGGTATTCGTTGTTATTACTATACATAAGAAGTGGCATCTACATTACATCAGTTCGGGTATCATGTCCTCACCGGTTATTTATTTTCACATTTTCTCATTATTACGTCATGTCGATACTACTGGAGTCGGCACTAGCCTTGGTTTCAGCAATAACACTTCTATCAAAATGGCTCACAATTTTTTCCACATTTAGTCTGAAATTCCATTGCTTCAATTACTGAATATTTCTCGTTGTATTTCCTCAATAGTTCGATGACGTAAGATGAATTTCGCTGAACTTCTGTGAAGGCTTTTTGAGCTATTATGTATTATTGGGGTAAAATTCCGAATAGACCTTTCATTGGTTGCTGGAAAGTTTAAGTTGTAAATTGAAGTTTCATGATGCGCTGCTATGTAACTCTAAATATTGTGGCAAATCGAATCGATTCAGGAGCATGTATAGACATATCTACAAACAATTCTTTATTGATAGTCTGTCATTCACTCCTGTATAACGGTTCATCACTTTCAAGGTACTCATTCAGCAGAGAGGTGCTGCTTCACAAGGGAGATAATCTTCTTAATTTGCAGTGTAGCTATATTTTAAAATATTCTGAAGGTACTCTATTCTCATTTAGTCTCTCCTCAATTAATTTAAAGCTGATGTCTCTTCCCGATGAGTTTAGGTCTATTTCTTTTTTTTCACTTTCTATAATCCTTCTGCACTTCATTTTCATTATAAAGCAGCTCTTAAAATGACACAGCAAGATGCACTTTTAAAATATTTAAAAGTCAAACAGGACAATCTGTGTTACGATCTTGTGCTCTCTACTGTTAACATTAGACAAAAAAGGTGGAACAAGCACTACAGCTTATACGAGTATGCTGCAATTTTACTAAATGATACTGCATCCGGGGTTTTGCAGGTCTAGAAAATCCACTCCACCGGAGACAGGGAACGAAATTTTGTCCTACGAGCAAAACCTCAAAGCCTTGTACTAGTACGAGTATGGTGCCGAGCTTAATAGTCTCATTGGTCATAAGAAATGTAATCTGTTTACGAATTCACTGCAAGGATATACATGATGGGAAAGAGCACAAGCCTCAAGGGAGCTGTACATGTGTCACTATACTCGTAGTATTGCGAAGAAAAACCTCACAAGAAGCACAATCAACTTTTTTTACCTTTTTTCTTGTTTCCTTTTTTTGTTATGCTTTATATTTTTTTCTTTTTTTTTCTCCTTAAAATCCTTGTGCCAAAGGAAATAAATTTAAATTGTAATTTAGGAATTTTCTCGTAGTTTTTGTCAGTGCCATTTGTTTGTTCGAGGGTGTCCGTTAAAGTAGCATGGAAAATTGATACCTTAGGGGGTATCTTAGGAACGAGCTATTACTGTAGCAAAAAGACTAGAAAACGAAATTGCAGAAGTGTAGTTTGGGTTTCTTTTTAAGGATAGGGAAAGGCATAAGTTAGTTTTTTTTTCTAAGATATTTTAATATATCACTGAAATCGACAACACGGAAGTAGATTTGATGTAGATCCGATTTCAAAGTCAAACAAGTTTGAGTATATGGAAGTGGGATAGTAGATTTATTTTCTTTCTTTTACAGTTCCAGCCAAAAGGACGTTTTGCCTTCCACTGTCTATGTGCGTATGGTTTCTAAAAGATGAAAGAATAAAAACATATATATAAATGGTGATTTGTTTGCTGTTTGCTTTTTCAATTTTTAATTTTTGACAGTTCACGCATGATTCGTAACATGTGTCAAATTCAAACATACTCAGTTAGCATTGCCATTTCATCAAGGCAAGATGATAATTGTAAGCAACGCTTACAAATGATTGAATTTTATTATCAAAATTCGTCCTCTGTGAAAAATGTTTTTCTCGCACTTAGACCATTTTACGGTTGTCATAATCGACCTGAGGCAATTCAAGCCATAGTGACTAAACTTCGCACCAATTCCACGCTATTGGACATCAAGGCACCTACCCGTATGCGTAGTGTGCGTACAGAGGAAAATATGGCTGCTGTATTTGCAGGTGTTAATGAAGACTGCGATTTGTCTATTCGTCGCCATTCGCAGCAATTGGGATTGTGTTAATCGACTACGTGCAAGATTTTACGTAAGGATATTGGTCTAAAACCTTACAAAATATAGGTAGTGCAAGAACTGAAGCCGAATGACCTAACACAGTGAATGGGCCTTAGAAAAGCTTTAGGAAGATCTGTTTTTTAATCGAAAAATTGTCTTCAGCGAGGAAGCTCATTTCTGGTTGAATGGGTATGTTA
This sequence comes from Volucella bombylans, assembly GCA_949129095.1. Lineage (NCBI taxonomy): Eukaryota > Metazoa > Arthropoda > Insecta > Diptera > Syrphidae > Volucella > Volucella bombylans. The sequence continues at coordinate 98,217,918 of OX422141.1, read as the reverse complement.
ATGAACAAAACTGCCGTTTTTGGTCCGAAAAGCCACCTCAATCGTTGGCCCGTATTTTTTCAAAGATAACCATGAGAACAACGTTACACTCAATAGCGCCCAATGTCATTCAACAACTTCGAACTTTTTTTTGCCCAAAATGCACGAGCTGGTTGACGTGTGGTTCCAGAAAGACGGCGCTACATGCCACACAGCATTCGAATCGATAGACCAATTGAGAAATGAGTCCGGTTTTATCTCTCGATTTTTAACGGTGAATTGGTCGTATATATCGTTGCGATTTGACTATTTTTTATGCGGATACGTTAAATCACTCGTCTAAGGCTGCAATATGCTCGGAAAAGTGATTGAAAATTGGTCTCTCCGTTTGGACCACTTAAAACGCAACATTTTTAAAAATAAACTACAAGCATTGATTTATCAGCTCAAATAACGATTTTATACTTTTTTGCAATTTTCCTGTATTAAAAGTTCACCCATTATTTGTAACCTACGAGTATGCACACAAAAGCATTTCAATATTATGTAAAACAACTTCTAGAATTTACTATTCGAAAACTGTGCAAGTATCCCTTAATTTTTTTTTTTTTTTAATAAAATTTGACGAGATTTTTTTTAAAATATTGCATCTACAAATCTTAGGTAACATCACTGAAATGAATGTTTATTTTTTTTAATACTACTCACATTCATTTGAGTGCTGCTTTAAACCAAGACCAATGATATGAAGTTGATGTAGAAACTCTCACCATTTTGGAGTTAATTTCCGACAGAGTTAACCTTTGTTTTAGAGCACCCAGATACAGAACTAGTCCATTACATGTACATATATTCGTCTTACTGTAATTGATCAGTCTTAAATAGAACAATTAGTAAACGTTTCAGCGATAAAGTGCCTACAGTACAGGATCAATCTGATGCGATCTGGTCAATCACAAAGACAGCGCTCAGCTGTGTCGCCATCACTCTCATAGCAAGCGCTTCTGGATATTGTACTACTTTTGTTTAGCACATTCGTTTGCTTAGCAACACCGTAATGCCACATAAAGGCTGCAGTAAGCAGTTTACAATCCTTAATATTTAGGGACAGCAGAAAAACCGCTAACCGTTGAGGGGCATGAGAAAGCATTCATGTGGTCTGCAGCGATCCTGGAGAGTTATGCCTCCTACCACATGAAACCCAAATTTCAAAAGAAATTCATCGCCGACTTCATTTTGATTAATTTAATTTATTATGAGCTGGAAATCAAACAAAACACAGAGAATTCAGGCTTCCAAATGCATTTCGAAAAATCTTGGATTCTCGAAATAGCATGGAAGTAGTTAAAGATCCAGCAAAGATTAAAGCCATCATTGCCATCATGTGTGCGTCTCCGACACCAATTCTGTATCCTAAATCGGTTCTGTTAGAGCCGTAGATTCTTTCCGAAACCGTTCCTGATCGCCGCTGAAGTCGATTTTTTACGAGTAATTTCACAGCAAAAGGACTTTTGGTATTATTGTATCAGACGGCATTTCCAATTGACCAGATTTACATAAAAAGCGGTCGGCGCGCAGAGTCACGAATACTCTCTTGCGTGTTGTATCAAATTATACTTCTTTTTAAATGAGAGATGACTTTAAGAGTACATTTCTGCCTTTTCAACCAATTGGACGTGTCTTAGTTTCAAGCCCGCTCACGCTTATGGTGTGAAATAATTTATTTAAGGACCTATTTTTGCACTCCGGTCACCTGCTATTGTTTTCTCCGACGTTATCCGTTTACCGTACACTGCTACTTATTGCTATTCCGCTGCCAAATTTATTTTTTATTTTCCGTTTTCTTTTTGACCCACAGTACAACTCACCTATCCCACACTGAGCATGTCTAACTACTGCGGTAACCTTGGTTGTGCAATTACCAGCGAAACGAATGTTGACCTGGTTATTTTCAGCTACCTCTGCTGTAAATCGTACCATAGTCCTTGTGTTGGTTTGAGCAATCGGTTCTTAAGTCTGACATCTCTTCCTTCGCTTTGAGTCTTCTTAGGCCCGATATTGACATTTATTTTCAAGGTTCATCAAACATTAGTGCTCCAGCCCCTGACCTAATAGCAACTAACAATATGTACAAGGTAATGATGTGAGCGATGACGTCGCGGCATCTCATTTACTTCTCGGTGACATTGCTGACGGTACCAGATCGACGGTCAACAAAAGTGATGATTTCCCCGTACAACTACAGCCCCAATCTAGCGTATGGTACAATACATCTCAGCTAGCTGAAATTCTTAAGAATGTTGTAATCATTTCTCAAACCACTTCTTTCCCGTCACCTCGCTCTCTATCAACAATACGATTAGCTAAAGTTACACCACCCCTTGAACCGACAATCTTTCAATTTGGTACTTCCTGGACTCCTTCGGAATTTTTATTTTTTTTAATAATTTGCGCGCACTTAAGGGATTTACAGCAGCTGAGAAGAAAAATCAGGTAGGGAACAAAGAGAGGAACCGGTGAACATTTGTATTAAATGTTTAAAGGTTATACGGCAGGGCTTTCCATAAGCGAGTTGTACGTCTTAGGAACGAATCACGATATTTTAGAGTACGTCCGAATGCGGAATGCTGCTGGTGAGATTTCCATGGAGCATTGGGGGTGGAAACAGAGTGAGACACGAGACATTACGTTGGTGTTTGAGGATATCCATTGTCTGAGTGATATTAGAATAGAACAAGCGACTTGATAAACTGAATACCAGCAACAAAACTGACTGTGCCACCTTTATCATCGAAACTAACTGGATTAACGACTTTTTTAAACGTACATTTAAAATCGCTGCCAAAAACTCACCTCGGCCAAAGCATCAAAGTCTTGTCGCTTCAAATTTAACATTCCAACGAAATACGAATGGCTTTTTCGCAACCCCTCCTCAAAAGTCCTTTAACTTGTCGAATTGAAACTAAGAAAAGTAATTGAAAAATAGAAACATTGAAACAGAAAAACGTTAAAATACCAGCCAAAGGGTAATATCAGTTATAAGCCTAATATTAAACCTAAAACAAACCTAGTCATAAGTACGCTACTAACCCCAATTCCAATCATAATCCCGAGTTCAATAGACGTCGTTATTATAACTGCAGTTTTAAGGTGGTTCCTCCACGGAACCGATTCCTCACTCCTCATCTCTTATTCCCAAAATAAATCCTCACAAAACTCATATTTCCACAAAATCTTGTCTTCCCACTGACTCCTTACCGAATTTCGTCCGTTTCCATATCCTAAATCCTTCCCCGTTCTTTCGATTGACGACCTCAATACGTCCGTTGCCTCTAAAATGACTGAATTTGCAATCCTAGACGCAATGCTTCCCCTCACTGTAAAGCTTACTGAGCAAGTGGCCGATATCGGTGACGACGACCGTTATGTCGCTTCACGCTTAAGAGACGGCATGATTTACCAAAATGTTCGCCTGTACCTCATTTATTTGCATTATATGCCCAACTCTATCTGCATCGATGGCAAAACTCAAACAAATATTATGGTTTCAATCACACAAAAAGGACTATCCACCGACCCTAAAGATTTTCGACAAATTTTTGTGAATTTTCATAAAAACTTCAACATCTCCTCAATTAATGTTGCTCTCCTCATATATTTCCCATGTCTCTTCTACACATATCTTACCCTTGCAGAAATCTAGTTCTATCAATAACACACCAAAACGCTTATCATTTTATTACATGTAAGGGGGCTGTGCACAAGAACATCTTAAGTCCAATCAATCCCCCTCTCCACTTTATTTTCTGCATGACCAGCCTGTGCCTCAGGTTCAATCCCTTCGCTATCCTTAAAGCCAGATCATCGCTCGGTTTTATCAAACGTTGGTCTAAAGAATTTTGTAACCCTTAAGTGGGTCACTTTACATTACCCTTATCCGGCGCCTCCTTGAATATGACAGCCAAGTATAGTCCCCCTTTCAGTGAATTCATATATCCCGAATCAACATTCGAACATTCAACGTTGTGTTCTTCGATTTGCTCTTCGTGGTACCCTGAAGTGAACCATTTATCTTACCTCACTATCGTGACCGCCTCAACCTTCTTAACCTGAATACCCTCCCAAAATGCAGAGACGTAGCTGACATTCTCTTCATTTATTGATTGCTCTCCGGTTCTGTGGACTGCGCTTCCCTTTACAATTCTATATTTCCTTCAACACTAAGCCTCGTAATTTACGCTGTCCTTGTCTCTCCTATATCCCAACCCACCGCACCTCTTATGGCTCTAATGAACCAATCTCCCGCATTCTCCGTAAGGTCAACTCAAACCTCCCCCTTTTTGATTTTAACTTGAGCACTTCTCGTCTTAAATTTGATCTCCTCCACCATTCCCTTACTTCCTAGCCCTTAACTCTTGTTAGTTTTTAAGTCTTAGTTTTAAAGTTAGTTTAAGCTTGCATTAAGCGAAATAAACGGCCCTGCTCTTCGGCTGTATAACGTATGCTAAGCTCATTAAATTTCGATATCAACAGCATAACCAATTGGGGAACTATCAACAGAGTGGAATTTAATGCTTCCAAAACACAGTGCTGTCTGCTGTCTTTAAAGCGAAATTTAAACACCCAGCCATTATCTATGAATGGCACTTGCTTCGTCGAAACCGAAAAACTTTCCATTCTCGGTATGTATGTCAATGACAACTTACGTTGGAATGACCACACATTTGATATCGCCAAAAATGCTGCGAAATGTCTAGGTTTCCTCAAGCGATGTAAGAAATATTTTACCCCCTCTGATCTGGCCTCAATATATAAGGCATTCATCCTCCCAAAATTGGAGTACAATGCCCACATCTGGTCAGGTGCTCCTAAAACATCTCTGCACCTGCTAGATAGGATTCAAAATCGTGCGATAAAGCTCATTGATGATACTAATATCAGTCAGTCAATTGATACCCTCGAACACCGACGTAATGTCTCCAGTCTCACTTTGTTTTATCGCTATTTCCACCACCAGTGCTCCACTGAAATCGCCAGTAGCATTCCGCCCATTCAAACTTTCAACCGTAACACCCGTCTCGCTATGAATGCTCATCAGTATACCCTCAAGCCCATTTTCGGACGTACTCTAAAATATCGTGATGCGTTCCTAAGCCGTACAACTCGCTTATGGAATGCCCTGGCGATCTCTGTATTTCCTGGTCGTTATAACTTGCAAACATTTAAAAGCAATGTACATCGGTACCTCTCTTTCCTTCCTCCCTAAATTTCCTTTGCCCGCGCTGTGAACAATCACCTTAAGGATATACAAACCCCTTGAGCGCGCGCCCATTATAAAAAAAAAATGGGGGCGTGAGCCCCCACTAAATTAACTTCTGCCTATCTTAACTCACAAAAGCTTCCACATTTATATCGTTTTGACCAAAATAAATCTAATATCTGATATCAATGATTCAGAACTATTCGCACAAGAATTCAGAGTATTACATGATGACGGACATGTGAATGATGCGGTCCTCCGGGCAATTCACGATCGTTTTGACCCTCAACTCGTAAAAAAGTCAGTAACAGCTGAATTCGAATTTATTGGTGTTAAAGTTACTGTTTCTAAGTGCAGATTATATAAGTACTGTTATTACATTCACCCCTCCCAACCAACATTTCTCTACCAGCTTGTGACTAATGGCAGCCGCCTTTTTGATATCGTTGATCCCAGTGACGAACTCATAGTTCTTGACGACTTTAATTTCCCTCATCTCTTATGGACTCAGTCTTACGATAAATCTTATCTCATTCCCTCAACTGCTGTTTCAGATAAGGAAATACCCTTTTCAACTCACGCGTTTTTTAAATAAATGGTACTTTTACAACATGGGAAGATAACTAGACATGATCTGTACATCTGATCCTATCAGTTGTGTTGCCCGTGAGTTTGAACATCTTCCCTGCAAATTAGACCGTCTGCATCCTCGCCTGCTGGTTATTTTCTCATGGAAGTTACATGAGCAACTGCACTCAGACTGCACTCTCTAATGAATATTGAAATAACACCAGTATAGTTACTAGACAAGATTAAAAAACTTAAAGTTGATTTTTCTCCTGGTCCCGATGGTTTGCTCGCAACTGTTCTGAAAAAATGTGCTAATAATCTTATTCAACCTCTCTTCAGACTTTCGATCTACTTGGAGGTTTTTCCTCGCCTCTGGAAAAGAGTTATTCATAAGAAAGGACTCAAACAGGATATTATCAACTACCGACCCATTGGTAAGTTATCCTGTGTTCCCACGACCTTTGACAGCACCACTTATTTTTGCACCGAACCAACATGGATTTCTTAAAGACAACTCAACCACTACCAACCTTACTGAGTTTGTTTCTAGTACATTGTGTGCCCTAGAGCAAGGGAAAGAAGTGAATGTGATTACTATTGACTTTAACCAGGCATATTTCTTGGTTTTCAATCTGGGCTGGTTTATTGGTTCAAATCGTACTTGGAAGAACTATTACCAAGTCAATTTTTGTTCTGGGTTGTCTGAACCAATTAAAACCACTTCGGGTGTTCCACATGGCAGTCACCTTGGTCCATTAATTTTTATTTTGACTATTAATGATGTAGTAAATATTATAAAGAACGCACACATATCTGTGTATGCCAATGATATGAAAATCCTCTCAATAAGGTGCTACAAAAACTTCCTTGAGCTCAACATAAAGCAAAGCCAAGCCATCTCACACTTGCCGGAAGAATTCAACACTTCCTGCCCGAACTCACTATATATCGGTCACCTCAATAGTGAACTCAAGTTCTGCACCCACATTGATTCGATAATTAGCAGAGCTAACTCCGCACTTGGCTTTGTTAAACTAAATATATTCCAAAGAGTTTTCTGACCTTTACGGTACAAAATCCCTGTACATTACCTTTGTTAGGCCATTTCTCGAATATGCTAGACAGGTATTGTCCCAATGCTATGAAAACCATGCCCTAAGTACGAGTATTGAAGTCCAACGCAGATTCCTTCGTTTCGCTCTGCGCATTGGCTGAGTACTACAACCTTCCGTCCTATAATGATCGACACAAATTGCTTGGATTACTATCACTGGAAAAACGTCTTGAATCCGCCGATATTCTCTTAATAGTATACACCAACTTTTAACCGACTCCATTGTGTGTTCGATTTCCATTGCAGCAGAAGTACCTTCAAAAACGCCCTTAGTTATCACCTCTCCCTGTCCCTCAGTTTTAGTTTTTGCTTTAGTTTAAGACCAGTTTATATTAAACAGAATGAAGTCGTTCGGGATTGACCCGGCCCTGCTAAATTGAATTATAATACATTTTTGATATTTGGAATTATAGCGATTTTTAATGATTTTTTTTAATGGTTATTGATATGACTCTCAGGGACTAAAAGGAAGATTTGCAAATTTAATTCAAATGCCATCAGCCACTTTAGGCATGTAGGAATGGATCCAAGTTTTATCAGTTTGCGTATGAACGTAGGAAGATCAACTGATTTTGAACATGTCCAAAAATTGCTTCGAAGTGGTAATCCGATTCCGTAGTTGGTCCAGAATGAGTACTCACGCCGACAGTTTTTTCATATCCAAATAATTTTTAAAAACGTTTAGCAGCTGATCCTTTGAAGAGTGACTATAGTTCATCATGCACCGTTTTAAGTAGAGGTAATAGTCCCTATTTGCTCTGCAGATTTTAGAGCTGAATCTGGAAGGTAGAATAACTTGCAAAAATTCATTTAACAATGAAAATAATATTATATTTTGCAGCTGATAATAATAAATAGACCCAGCTCTTTTATCCACTAATAAGTGCAATTTCGACAACAAACACACCAGCCGGCTGAAAAAACTTTATTTTTAGTAACAAACACTGATTAGGTGTGGACTGGTACGGTAAATTTATAAGACGATCCCTAAGAGTAACCGACACAAGAAGATTCACTGCCCCCACAGGGCGACCGCCGGCCAATGGTGCTTATTTCTCGGCTAATGAACTCCCTTTTATACGCGTGCATTCGAAGACTTTAATATTTGAGGGTTACGCGTGGATGAGCTAACCTCTTTTAATCTGTCTCTAATTCCAGGGTGGAACAGCAAGCGCCGAGAGATGCAAGGCTAAGAGGGTGCTTAGTCTCTAGTTAGCGAACTTCGGATATCGGGCTACCTCCGATTTAAATCCCCATACTTCCATATGTGCATATGGGATCGATGAATCTCTTCTTCATTGGATTATTAAATTACCTTTCGGAGCGTTCAGTGCAAGTTGTTTGGACGCTTTCAAGTCTGATATTCGCAAAATAAATGCTTGCGTGCCCCAGGGTTCACTTCTGTCTCCGACACTCTTTTTGATTTTCATTAATGATCTCTTGTCTGCTACTTCTAATCCAATATATTCTTTTGCTGACGACAGTACTCTCTGCTTTTCGTATTCGTTCCTTGACTCACGTCCCTCTTCATCGGCTGTAGAACGGGAACGCCAGAATATGTTAAACTCATTAAATTCTGATATTAATTGGAGAACCACCAACAGAGTAGAATTTAATGTTTGCAAAACACAATACTGTCCATGAATGGCACTTGCGTAGTCGAAATCAAAAAATTTCCATTCTAGGTACATATGTATGTCAATGACAACCTACGGTGGAATGACCATATATTCGGTATCGTCAAAAATGCTGCGAAATGTCTAAGTATTTTCAAGCGATGTAAGAAATACTTCAACCTCTCCGATCAGGCCACTATATAGAGGGCATTTATCCGGCAGAAATTTGAATACAATGACCACATCTGGTCGGGTGAGATAAAAACATATCTTCACCTGCTAGATAGGATTCAAAACCGTGCGATAAAACCCATAGGTGATACTAATATCACCCAGACAATGGACACACTCGACACCGACGTAATGTCGCATGCAACACTCTTTTTTATCGCTATTTCCACCATCAGTGCTCCATGGAAATTGTCAGTAGCATTCCGCCCCTTCAAACTTTTAACCATAACAGTTGTTTCGCTATGAATGTTCATCAATATACCATCAATCCTACTTTCGGACATACTCTAAAATATCGTGACCCATTCCTGAGGCGTACAACTCGCTTCTGGAATGCCCTGCATAGCTCTTTATTTTCAAGTCATTATAATCTTCAAACGTTTAAAACTAACGTTCATCGGTACCTTTCATTGATTTTCTTTCGCCCGCGCTGTGTGCAAGCATTCTAAGGATACTTAAATCCCTTGAGAGCGCGCAAGAAATAACATTGGCCTTGGGTTATTGAGGGTTAGATATTTGGCTTCAACACTAGTGAGCGAATATTAGAATTTGCCCGAGGAGATTTTAGACCGGTCTGCTTTACTGATAAGTTCCAAAATTAAATATCTTCTTATTGCAGGGTTTTGATTATTGAACTACCTCAGGGGAATACATTGGAGAAATTCGTGTACGCCTCAGCCTGTTTCCCCGGAGACATACATAGATGCGATTTTTCTTGTTCTTGTACAGCATCTGATCGAACAGAGCCAACGTCGCAGTTTGCATATCGTTCTTGGATGCGATGCCAACACACACAACAACATCTGAGGTAGCCGCGACAGCAACAGAAGAGGTGAGTTACTTCCAAATTTCATCTCGACTCCCTCTGTTCATACTTTTATTAAGGATTGGCATGTATCAGGTAAGGCATCCTTATCGGACCATCTATACACTTCATTGGGGACGTAAATGAGGCAGCGGGTCAACTAAATGAAGGCACCATTTAAATGCAATTGCAAATTGAAGCACAATGTGGTTAAAAGGTCTGTATCATGGTGGTACCCTCAACTGGAGAAAATGCCTAAAATGCTGAGAAAAACTGTTAACAGATCCAGACACATCGGAAAATTCGACCTACATAAGCCCGATTTAATAAACTTCAATAAAAAATTGAGAAGGGCCAAGGAGCCTCCCGCAGAAAGAATTACGAAAACCTGGAAAAACTGCCAGAAATCTCGAGGACTCTCTAGGTCTGTTACAAAAAGGAAATTATACTTTCGTAGCTGGTCGATAGGAAACTCTAAAAACGCTACTTAACTTTCATTTCCCAGGCTCGACCCTCTTAAACAATACACAGTAGGTCAATTCTAGAGCCACAAATTTATCATACAACAATACAATTAGCAGCCTATCAGGAAATACATATGTATGTTCAACATAGATTAAGTTAAATAGGCCATAAACTCATGTAAACCCTATATTCAGATAGCTCAACCAAAAAATAATAAATAAATAAACGCACTACGAGTAGATTGAATAAAATATCTCTTTATTTTGTGGACTGTATTTATTACTGCATAACTCGGTGTAATAAGAACTTATGACAAACAATGTGATTCTCATCAGGTTATATGTATACGACACAGCCCAGATGTCGGTCGTGCGTCCCGTTGCATCGTCTCGTCAAATGGGTACAAAACCGTGTAGACAGTTGAATATTATCGGCGGCTCTTCTTTATGGTGTGCTTCTTCGCGCCTCGCAGTGGTTTTCCGTGCAATTGGGTTTGCTCTGCAAATACTCGTATGGTTTATGGCCACCTGGATGCCGTTGATTATTTGGGAATTGGGCGAGTTAAGGTCTTAGATAAAAAAAAACAGAACTTCACTTTACAAAGGACATTTATTAATTGAATTATTACAAATTTTGGCTTAACACCTAACCTATGCTTTAGTGTGATCACATGAACTTGGATATCGGTCGGAAGCCCAGTAGACGTTTATTCAGCAAGTTCATGTTCTCACCTGTACAATTATTTGGGTTCAATTACATATTGGTTTATGATTGCAGTTATGCAGTTTTGGATGGTGTTATTGTTGTTGTTGTTCGTTGCTGCTGGTGGGTTGAGTGGGTAGCTGACCTTGGGTGCTGATGTCGTTGCTGATTTGTTTGGTCAGCATAATATGTTCTACTGCTGCTGTTGTTGTTGTTGATGGGTCGAGTGGGTAGCTGACCTTGGGTGTTGATGTCGTTCCTGATTTGTTTGGTCAGCATAATATGTTATACTGACGTTATTGTTGGTTGTTTGGTATTAAGTGGGCCTAGAGGGTGTGTGGGGTGTTGGTGGTAACCGTAATTCGCGCTGCTCTTTTGTTCCTAGATTGTAGGCTGCTTAATTGCCTTTGGTATGTACGTTAATGTTTATTTTATGACGATTCTAGACACCCTACAATGCACATGGATCAGACGGAAAGTTTCCAGAACTAATTCAAAAAACTCTGATCCAGATTATTAGTAATAAAAGTGAAACGTTTATTTTTATTTATATCTTTTATTGATAAAATATTATGCTTCGTATCCGGGCTGGACAAAATTCGAGAGACAACACAACACTGAGCAGTTCAGTTCTGGTGTATATATGCTGTCCACCCACTGTGAGGTAGAGTGTTTTTTATGTCTTGTGTAGGGCAATGTGGGATAACGGACATTGGCCTATGTTCAGTATTTTGTATTTATTTGTTGTGTAGAGTGTATTGTTCCATTTGTTTATGCCTAGTAATGTCTGTTTGTTTACGTTTATTATAATGCCAGCGATTGACTACCTATGTGTCGCAACAGTTACAGTTTGTGCTTGCGTGTTATTTGGTATTTTGTGTTTGTTTGTTGTCTAGGGTTTATTGTCCCATTTGTTTATATTATGTTTGGTATAGCATTTTCTAATATAACTATTATTCTCACTCTAACCGCCGCCGTATTTAGGTATAGCTCGTAACATAGATTAAAGAGGTCTACCGACAAAAGGACATTGCTAAATATTGAAGGTACAATACTTCGAATACCGGATGCCATGTCCAAAAAGTATACTGACCATCCCACAAACCGTTGGGTGAGAACGATGCTTGTAAACCGGAAAACCTGCACATCTTCCGGTGAGGCTGAAATCTGTGTCTCACCGCTCTTGTGGTCACTGGTCATTGATGACCTACTATCTGGGCTATCAAACGATATTTCGACGACATACTCGTAGTCATAATAGTGAAGGGTAAACACCCTAAAGACGTTTGCTATATGATGCAGACTACTCTAAACATAGTAAACGACTGGCGTGTTGGAGAAAATCTCTCAATCAATCCCAGTAAAGCTATATGTATGCCCCCTTCACACGTAAAAGAAATCTAAGCCTTGAACCTGAGGATTAACCGCCAAAGGTCACCCATTGGATATATACAACGATGATCCGACCCATCATCACCTACTCATCAATAATACCGTGGAACAAAACAAAGGAGAAATCTGCCATACAAAAGTCGCAGCGACTGCGGCATGCCTCGGCATCGCAGGCGTAGTAGACACATGCCCCATGGCAGCTATTGAAGCCTTCATTGGTTTAACGCCTCTCCATCTCTTCACAAAAAAGATGGCAATTTGCAGTACGGTCAGGCTACTGCAAGCAGGAGAGATTGATCACTCAGATTATATGGCTCAAAAGAATATTTTCTCTGAAATCCTGACTTGCCAGATCTGTGTAGACATAAGGCTCTGTACTGCAGGAGAAAATTCAATATAGTGATCCCATGAGAAGCTAGATCCATGCCAAAATAGATCCAAAAATCCCACCTAAAATACTAAAGGTATCAAGTGGTATACGGATGGATTAGACATGGACACCGGTGCGGGGGCTGGTATATTTGGGTCCACGCACCAAAATTTCGTAACCAATGGGAAAAGGTACGAGTATGCTCTTTAGGCGTGGGCAAATCTCATCCTCGATAAGAGAATGAAGGGTGTCCCCATCTATCCCAGGGATTCACCAGGCTAAAAGAGCCATAAAACCGTTTCAAAAAAAATCAAAAGAATCATTACAAGTCAAAAGAGATACACAAAATAGGTCTTATTTAGGAAATTAAATGTCGTCTTTGCATGGAAGACAACGGAACTACGGAACACATTTTGTATGAATGCATGGCTCTTAGTGCCTTAAGGAGACAACACTTCCTCCGATAAATTTTAATCCCTCCAATCTCCTTAATCTCCCCTTAATCACCACTAGAGAAATTCTCAATTTCATCAAAAGAATTGCACCTCTCTAGGCTTCCTAATACTGATTTTGTGGTACAAAAAATCTTTTAGGACGCATTGCCTGACAATTGCCGGATCAGAACCTTCAATAAAAAAAAACCTTTCCCCTTATCTTATCGTTTAGCCAAGTTTTTTGTTTGGAAAATATCGCACAGGGATGTTCGTGAGGTGAATAGCTCTTGATAATGGTAAGGAATTGATTGATTGCGGTCCTGACTTTTTTGGTGGGGGTTAGGCCCCCATTTATTTGGCTTAATACAAGCTTAAAAACTAGGACTTAAAAACTAAAAGAAAACTAGGACTCATCACTAAGGCTTAAGGCTAGGGATGGTGAAGGAGATCGGATTTGAGGGAGAGAGTGCTGCGATTAAAATCGAAAACGGAAAGGTTGGAGTTTACCTTACGCAGCATACGGGAGATTGGTTCGTTAGAGCCAATGTGTCCTGCGATGTATTGGTAGGTAAAAGAGACGATGACAACGTAGATTACGAGGGTTAGTGTAAAAGAAAATGTAGTTGTAAAGTGACGTGCAATCGACGGAGGCTGAGAGCAGTCGGTGAATGAAAAGAATGGCAGCTGCGTCCACTCGTTACTCAAGGGTATTCAGGTTAATGAGCTTAAGGCGATCTCGATAGGGAGGTAAGGTTAGAGGATCGTTCCAAGGAAGACCTCGAAGAAAACGACGCTGGATGCTCTAAATACGGGATATATAAAGGGACACCACGCTTGGCTAGCATACTCGAGAAGGGGGCGAATGTAAGTGATGTATAGTGATCTGGTCACGTACGGGTTGCAGAGTTCTTTGGACCATCTTTTAACAAAGCCGAGTGATGAGTTTACTTTAGAAATTATCTCATCAATATGCGAGCCGAAATTAAACTGCTTATAGCATAGTATGCCAAGGTCGCGGATAGATTCAACAAGGAGTATAGGTTGGCCGCGGAGATGGTAAATTCGTTGAGGAGACTTCTTGCATTTACGTGAGAAAGTAATCGATTGACATGTGGAGACGTTGAGTTCTAAGCAGTTCTTGATGCACCAGGTGGAAAAACTATATAGATCTATTTGAAGGAGGCTGGAGTCTTGTTGTGAGGAAATGGGTTTACAAAATTTGGTATCGTCAGCATAGAGTGTTGTGTTGAGTGTTGAATGAGCCTTTGAAGGTCGTTAATAGTTAGGATGAAGAGGTGTGGACCTAGGTGACTACCTTAAGGAACACCTGAAGTGGCCAAGAAAGGGGCCGATAGGGCAGTCCTGAATAGAACACTATAAAAGCGATTATCCGGGTTGGGTTCAAAGCCCAGGACGGACAATTTGAACAGGATTAGTTTGTGACATATCTTGTCAAAAGCCTTACTGAAATCAGTTGTTATAACGTCAACTTCTTTACCACTTTCTAAGGCTGAGAGAACAGATTACACGAATTCGAAGAGGTTAGTGGTAGTTGATCTACCTTTTAGAAATCCGTGTTGATTAGGGGAAATAAGAGATTTGCACTGGAAGCTTAAGGATTCGTACAAAATGCTTTCGAGGAGTTTGGGTATATGTGAAAGCCTAGCAATGGGGCGGTAATTAATGACTTCGCTCTTTAATCCCTGTTTGTGTATCGATGTTATGAAAGAAGACTTCCATATCTGCGGAAATTCACCTTGAGAGAGCTATAACTGGAAGAGATTTGAAAGGGGGTGGGAAAGTGTTGAGGAACACTTTCAAAGAAAAATAGATGGAAGGCCATCTGGACTGGGTAAGTATTCATCTTTAAGTTGTTGTAATTTATTTTCTATCATTATATTTCAAAAACTTTGAGAAATAGAGGGGCCAATGTGGAAATTAAGCAGGTATTTGAAATAGGAGGGATCCGGTACGTAGCAATTATCGGCAAAAGATTGCTGAAAAAAAGTACTCGTAGCAAAAAAGTTAGCTATGGTATGCGGATCAGTTGATGACATATTTTCGTATGAGAGGGATGGGGGGAAACCGTCGGATTTTTTTTTGTAGTTAACGAATTGGTAGAAAGATTTAGGATCATTTATAAGCCTTGAGCAAAGTTTACGATTATACCACGGGGGCTCGTAGAAAGGTTTTTTTTGAGCGAAAAGTTGACGTAGAAATAAATAGAATTGAATAATTCTCTGTAAAAGATCGCGCACAATACTCTCTTCACTTTTGGAGCTATACTGTCTCGCCGTCAAGGTAACGTTATGGAGTAAATAAGTCGCTTCGAATCTTTTCACTAAGCGCTCAATTGTTCGATTTAACAATTTATCGAGACGATTTACGTAACGTAGTCATTGTCAGACACACAATTCAGATAAACAAATTTGTATGTTTTATGGTCTGAAAACCTCGGAAGTCTTAGTTCATAGAAGGAAATATTAGAAGCCTGAATTCCATACAAGAATTTGTTGCATGGAGCATTTCACCCATACAGTTTCATTTTCCATATCATAGTCCATTGCTTAAATGCTGGCATTCTCTTGTGTTGCTAGCTCATTCATACAGTTTTAAGTGGCAGCCTTACAAATTCGACGCGTTAGAGAGTTGATAGCTTCCTTAACGGAAGTGGGTGTCTCCTCGTCACTGGCATTTCGGCGTCTTTCTGTAAGTGGGTTATCCCTCAATATTCAAATTTTTTAGACCTGAAGAGCAACCAGAATGACACAATCAGGGTTGTTTCTCAGGGTTGGTTTGACCAGATCAACTAAAAAGAAATATAACATTTGCTTTAGCACCGGCCTTATCCAAGCATCGTGTATGGGTAAAACCACCGCTGGTTTTGTTTTTTTAATGACTTTCAGCCCTTCATCCAAATTCCGACCACTAAATCTAGAGTGTTTGTTAATTGCAGCACGGTTTGCATCCGGTCTTACTTTTATCATTGATGAGAACGGAAGTAGAGGATGAAGTTTCAGTGCTGAGAGCTTGATTGGATTCGTGAGGTATTGCTCTGGCAAATTGTTTCTCTTCACTATCGTCGTTGGAAAAATTAGGCATTTATTCCTCACAACTTCGCTAGTATTTGCTGCCTCTTTGCATCGTGTGTTTGCCTTTTGTTTTTTTTCTTCTACAACTGCCTCTTAGACGGAAATCGTTCAGAGTGTGCATCGTCTGGGACCTGCTTTTTGGTACTTCCAGAACCAGCCGTTGACAGCAGCACTCTGGTCAACCACCTGTACATTCTATGGAATTGAACCACAGAAGACTGACACTGTCCGAAAGACCTAGCCACTCCAGGGCAGTGTCTTCAGAATCCGTGCCCTCTGTCGCAGTCAAGATGTACACGGGTGGATTATCGCTGTGAATATTACCTGGAGTATAATCTTGTACGGTCCCCTCCATGATGCTCAGCCATCATGGTCTAATTTTCACGTATTTTTCGATTCGATACAGAACCTGAGGATCCTGAACTCTTAAGCCTTACCCTCAAAATATTGCAGCCAAAGAAAGGATGGCGCTTTTCAGTTTCATTTGAAAGAATATCCTGAATATTGCAAATGGATTTGGTAGCATAACAACAACTACGTATCACCTATTGTGAACTATTCTCAGTCAAAGGAGAACTTATTTGTTGTGCTGAAAATCAGCATTCGTATCCAAACATTTCCTTACGATGAAATGCTCCCTTATTTTGCCTTTGACATTAGGATCAGTACCTTCTTACTGTACTCAATGTTTCTCCACATAATTCTCATTAAAATGTAAAATAGAAGATCATTTGTAATCCACAACTTTGCATTTGCATGTCAACATCCATCGTGCAAATGCATTCCTAATTTAAATCTGGTTTCGCCGAATTAAAGTAATTATTCCGGTGGCAGAAAGACAAACACTCACTTCATACTTAGAATTGTAATTTTTCAAACTTCAAAGAAAAATTACCTTTCACAACCACAGGACTTTGTGTCGCATATTAATTGGATGCCAAAGTGGAATGGAAATATACCACCATTTCACTCTGTTTCACAAAAGGAAACATTAATCAAATAACACAGAGCATTGCATCTGATTCCACAACAACAACAATATAACATACATACTATTTTCCACAATTCCTAAATAGTTTTCGCAGTTCTACCCTCCTTTCGGATGAACTTTTGAAAATTCTACTGAATAACCGACTTTGCTCCATCAATTCGCCATCTTCCACTTCTGCAGTGGAAAAGAAAGAATTGAATTTCCACCCAACAAAATTAATGCCAATTAAATTCTTCCCCACAGTTGATTAAAAATTGCTCAAACAAAAAATTGTGGTATGTTTTGTGGCGATGAAAGGAAAAATATATTGCGCCAACAGTAAAATTACTAAAATACTCTAGGACGACTAACGAGAGGGTCGAGAGGGTATACTTCCTACAGTGGCAATGATTTCAGCTCTTTTCCATTGCATTGCACATCCAGAATCGGATTCAAGAACCGCCAAGGGCAGAGCACCAGAGCCCCCCATTGCATATATTACCACTTCCGCTGGCATTTCATTCAATTGTTTTCTCGAACTCTATCTGCGAATTGAAACAATAGAACTGCCATTCAAAATGGCAGAAGAGAACTACGACAAAATAAGATTCTAAGAAGACTGACATAAACAAAATGAGCAAAATAAGAGGAATGTAAATGAAAAATTAAGGAAGAATGTTCGTTCATTCTTTTCTTTTCTTTGTAATACGGATGGAAAACATAGGAAGGACCAATGTTTAGGTCCGAATTAATTTATGGGCTGCTCTGGTAGTTTCGAAATCAACAAATTTGTTGAAAACTATTAACATCCCAAGGCATGAATGCGGAACGGACAATCCAATCAATATTCTGATGATTGGCTTTATAAGATTAAATATCAACATGGATCTGAATAAGATGTAAATTTCTCCACCGTAAGTGACGTGAAAAACACATATTTTGGAACGTTTAAAAACCATAACTATAAGTTCATGAATTGATCTTGAACTAGCTTTCTTGTAATGACATTTTTTAGCTGGTAGAAATTCTCATCCTAACCCCCCACGTGCATGCCAGCTGAAAATACCTACTAAATCTGTCATGCGCTATTGTAAGACGGTGGTTATATAACGTCAGAAGGCCAGTCTGCAGAGTTCCTAAACTCCTCAATAACAATACCAACCACCTGACCATCGGATGAGGTAGCTGACTTCGGTGCTTGTGGTGAGCGTATTTAATGCATAAAACCATGTCCAAAAATGCAAAGTTGAAGGTTATTCTAGCTACGAACGAGCTCTTTTAAATATACAGTATATAGTATATCGGCTCTGACGGGGCGGATATCACTTCTGTACTGCTCGCGAGACCAAATAGCAAAAATGGACTATTGTTGGTGTTAGGAATAAAAACTAACAAAAAATGTTGCTGTGTACACGTGCACTTAGCACGGTCTTTTTCCGATTCCGCAAGGGTAAATTTACCCGCAAGAAGTTTGACTCTCTTTCCCTTGTGAAGTCTTTTCCGTCATGGTAGAGGGCAGCCATGGTCCACCAACCCCAGACAACGGTAAACAATCCACATAGGTTTCACGGCGATTTTCTCCGTAGAGGAGAACTAGGGGGTTCGGTAGGTGAAGCCCTAATGACAGTAGTGAGACTCATGACAAACTAGGAGCTAAGGTCCTACAGGAGGTCGGTCCACCAAGCACACCGTTGTCGGAGCCCGTAGGATATACTGTAGACTCGCAAAGGACTGCATCAGACAGGACATCTGAAGGTCGAACGGACGGTTCTTTCCAGCCAGACACTCCAAAACGATGATGACGTGTGGGAGAAGACAATCTATAACTTCTATAGACATTGCAAAAATGGCACCAACTTAAGCTCAGCGATGCATAGATTTCTAAGCGGCGTAGTTTTTGTGCCTTGTTCGGTTAATAGGGCACCCACTTTTCGAATTTTTTTTACTCTTCCTATTAATTTATTTCGCTTAATGCAAGCTTAAATTAACTTAAAAACTAGGACTTAAAAACTGACAAGAGTTTAGGGTTAGGAAGTAAGGGAATGGTGGAGGAGATCAAATTTAAGACGAGAAGTGCTCAGGTTGAAATCAAAAAGGGGGAGGTTTGAGTTGACCTTACGGAGAATGCGGGAGATTGGTTCATTAGAGCCATAAGAGGTGCGGTGGGTTGGGATATAGGAGAGACGAGGACAGCGTAAATTATGAGGGTTAGCGTTGAAAGAAATAGAATTGTAAAGGGAAGCGCAGCCCACAGAACCGGAGAGCAGTCGACGAATGAAGAGAATGTCAGCTACGTCTCTGCGTTTTTCAAGGGTATTAAGGTTAAGAAGATTGAGGCGGTCGCGATAGGGAGGTAAGATAAATGAGTCATTCCAGGGTAGTCCACGAAAAACAAATCGAAGAAAACGACGTTGAATGTTCTCGATTCGGGATATATGAATTCTCTGAAAGGAGAATCACACTTGGCTGGCATATTCAAGGAGGGGCCGGACAAGGGTAATGTAAAGTGACCTTGTCACATAAAGGTTGAAAACTTCTTTAGACCAACGTTTGATAAAACCGAGCTGTGAGTTGGCTTTAAGGATTATCTCATCAATATGCGAACGGAAGTTTAACTATCTATCGTATAAAATTCCAAGGCCGCGAAGGGATTGAACCTTGGGTACAGGTTGGTCTTGCAGAAAATAAAGTCGAGAGGGGGATTGATTGGATTTACGAGGCAAAGTCATAGATTGGCATTTGGAGACATTAAGCTCAAAGCAATTTTTAGACACCATGTAGAACACAAGACAACAACATACAAACGACAACAACAAAAACATACAAATAATAACACCAAACGCTACAATCAACAAAAATAAACGATAACAACAGAGAGCGGAACAAAACAATAAAACAACCACATAAACAAATACAAATACATAGGGCAGAAGGGAGCACAAGGGAGGTCAGTCCCAATTTCCCCAAATCTGAACGCCAATTCAGCGGAGTAATTAGGGACCCATGATAAAAAGATAAAAATTTACACAGACACTGTACTTGGCTTACACATTACACACACTCGTGCAAATCGCTCTCATTCTAGCAATTTTACTTTTAAATTGCTCTCATTCTAGCAAATTCTGAACAGGTTATAGAGATGTAAAAAGTGTTGCTAATTCACTTACAGTATGGCTGTGCGAAAGTTAAGCGTTTGCAAAAGTATTAGTAGAGTTTGTCATCTAGCTTAGGTTATATACATATGTAAACACACTGCAATTTAGGACACATGTCTATAATACATGAATACGAACCATCAAAACTGACGAAGTGTAGTGACTACATCATGCCAATCGTGAACTTTTATAGTAGATTCTCTCTATCACTTCCTAGCAGACATGACTGTTAAATAAGATAAGATAAGATAAGTTCTCCACGGATTTCCACGATATTGTATGGTACCTTAAGACTAATTTGGAGGAGGACTGTATTCTTCACAGATCGAAGCAAAGTGAATATAAGAAACTAGCTCGGATTTCGAAGAGTATCTCCTAAAAAGACTTTTGCGAAACACCAAATCTGCGGCTGAAACCAATAGTCTAGTCAAAGTCCTCAAAAGGGAGAAACCAACCAGGCTGCAGTCAAACGGAAAATCTGATGGCACCTACATTAAGTGAAAAGGTGAGACTCACCATCTCATGTTTGAGGCTCACTTTTCAGGCAACCAGCTCACAGCAAGCTCCTAACCCATTCGTTTATATGGTCCGTTAAAACGGACGTGTTCTAAATGTCATTTTGTACAGAAATGTATTAGAATATTAACATTTTTCAAATTACATTGGTCTACAGAAAAATTGCCTTTTTGGGTGATAATGTACTAGCTTCATAATATTTCACTACGGAATCTAAATATACTACATAGAACTCACAGTTAGCTCTTATTCTTCATTTATGCCATATTTAAGATTATAGCTGGTAGCTCGATATATTTATTACAGTTTCGATAACAGTTCCTAATATTTAGTGGTAACCCTTGTAAATTTTGTTATTGCTTATTCATTTGTTGTGTCTGAAGCTGTCTGTGTTATTTTGATTATTACAAAGTGATTTCTTTTCGATTTTTTTAACATTTTTGTCAAATTTTTAGTAAAAAATCTACAGTTTTCACTATATCACGTAATTGTGTTAACAGTGAGGACATTGTTACTTTTGCTTCATCCACTCATCCAGCATGGTATCTCGAGAAAAAAAGAAGTGGAGCGTGATATACCCTGACGTTTTATCTGTAACGTGACCAATACCACGCGGACCCGATTTGCCTGTTCCTCAACCTCCCGAAACTTGCCAGCAGGATACTGAAGAAGAGACTGATTTAATGGAAGTTCACTACAATGAGCCTTTAACCTCACAAGCGTCATAGTTTTCGGATGAAAATATAGTTTGTAACGAACCTCATACGAGTAGAGTTTCGCAAGATGAACTTATGACCTTATACGAGATTTAAATTTGCCAAAAGACAAAGCAGAATTACTCGGATCTAGACTTTAACAATGGCATTTGCTACAACCGGATGTTAAATCATATCATACACAGAGCACGAATGGCAGATTTGTGGTGATCTGAAAGTCATAGCCATGGATGGACCAGCATTCAAACATCTTCGAAGTATATTTCCCCGTCTCAGCGACGCCAAAATAAAAGAAGGAATCTTCATCGGGCCTCAAATAAGACAGATTCTAAAGAACCAAAACTTTGATTCAGCATTATAAGGCTTTGAAAAAAGGCATGGGAGTCTTTTAGGGTAGTTGTTCATGGTTTTTTAAGCAATAGGAGAAGTGAAAACTATATTAAACTTGTGAACAACCTCCTACAAAAGCATTGACAGCTGGGTTGCAATATGTTAGTATCGTCGGTGTTTGTGTTTTCTGTGTTTGTCTGTGATTATGACTAGGGAATTCAGGGTAGACGTAGCCAATATACGCGGGCTAAAAAGTAATCACTTTTCTGCGTACGTCCACGTCTGTAAGTACAGACCAGCTGTTTTGGCACTTAGTGAAACACAGGTAGATCCCCGCCCACACCTCTCAGATCATTCTGATCTGAAGCTACCTGCCTACGAACTAGTGCCATTATTCTTCTCTCACCGCGGTCTCGCCATTTATGTGCGTAGTGATGTAGCTTACCAAACTCCACCACAATGTGATCCATGTTCCAATCCGGAATTCAACTTCATGTGGTTAAAATTCCATCTCCGTAAGCAAATTATACACTACTGCTTTATTTATAGAAGCCCCAAACTGGACGGCAATTCAACCTTTAACGAGTTTGATGCGTTGTCTGACTCCATTCAAAGAATTGTATCCCTGTATCCTCATACTGAAATCGTTATTACGGGCGACTTCAATATACACAATTCTGGGTGGCTTCGACATTCTGGACAGACAACACCCGAAGGACGGTGTGTTGAGATCTTCGCTGCGGAAAACAACCTAACGCAGCTTGTAAATGAGCCCACGCGAATACCAGACGTTGATAGTCATACCGCCAACACCCTGGACTTGTTTTTAACTTCTCACCCTGATAAGTACACCATTGATGTGCTCTCCCCTCTAGGCTCGTCGGACCATTGTGTCATATCAGCTAATTTCTCGTACACCGACCACACAGTTAGAGAAAAAATTCCTAAAAGAACCGTATGGCAATACGAGAAAGCCAACTGGAGCGGTCTTAACAGCTTCTTTAGGAATTTTAACTGGTCGTTATGCTTCCTCGATAACGACGTGGATGCCGCTGCTGATATGATTACAGACACCATTCTCTTTGGAATGAGATCCTTTATTCCTCATCGGATGAAGAGTATCAAACCAAAAGAAAAGGCATGGTACGACTCGAGCTGTAAAGAGGCCGTCAGGGTTAGAGAAATGTTTTTTCGGTCCTACAAGACCAACCCGACAGAGGAAAACCGAAAAAAGTTCAAACGAGCCAGAAATGACTGCAACGCCTTTCTTAAGCGTGTGAAATTCCTATACGACCAAAAACTGAGGCAAAAAATACTGCAATGTCCCAAAGGCAGTAAAAATTTTTGGTCGTTCGTCAAAAACATTAGAAATTCCGCCTCATCCTCCATCCCAACGCTCATTTACAATGACATTCCAGCTGTCAGCTCTTTGGATAAGGCCAATCTGCTTGCTGCACACTTTGCGGCCAGTTCAACACTCCCAGATTGTGCTTTGTCTCCGCCTACACTTGAGTGCGCCGAATCTTCAATGGGACGAATCTACTTTCGCACTCGTGTAGTAGCAAGAGTACTTAAAGATCTCAACATACATAAATCCGCTGGTCCAGATGGTATATCTCCCCTTCTTCTGAAGAGGTGTTCTTCCTCGCTGGCAAAACCACTGCGTAAGCTTTTTCATCAATCCTACACTTTAGGACTCTTCCCGAGCAGATGGAAAACAGCATTTGTCCAGCCCGTCCCTAAAAAAGGCGAATCATCTTCTCTCTCCTCCTACAGACCCATTGCACTTACGTCCCTTCTTTCCAAGGTCATGGAAACACTGATAAATCGTCAGCTCATGAAATATCTCGAAACACGAAAACTTCTCAATGACCGACAGTACGGTTTTCGTAGCAACAGGTCCACTGGTGATTTGATGGCATGTCTCACCGAAAAGTGGAACCAAAGCGTACATCAATCTGGCGAAAGCAAGATAGTTGCACTTGATATTTCTAAGGCATTTGACAGAGTTTGGCATCAGGCTCTTTTGTCGAAAATGCGTGCATTTGGGATCGACGACTCTCTTCTTCAATGGATTAGAAATTACCTTTCGGAACGTTCAATTCAAGTTGTCTTGGACGGTTTCAAGTCTGATATTCACAAAATAAATGCTGGTGTGCCCCAGGGCTCTGTTCTGTCACCGACACTCTTTTTAATTTTCATTAACGATCTCTTGTCTACTACTTCTAATCCAATATATTCCTTTGCTGATGACAGTACTCTCTGCTTTTCATATTCGTTCCCGGACTCACGGCCCTGCTCTTCGGCTGTAGTACGAGAACGGCAGCGTATGCTAAGCTCATTAAATTCCGATATCAACAGCATAACCAATTGGGGAACTATCAATAGAGTGGAATTTAATGCTTCCAAAACACAATGCTGTCTGCTGTCTTTAAAGCGAAATTTAAACACCCAGCCATTATCTATGAATGGCACTTGCATCGTCGAAACCGAAAAACTTTCCATTCTCGGTATGTGTGTCAATGACAACTTACGTTGGAATGACCACATATTTGATGTCGCCAAAAATGCTGCGAAATGTCTAGGTTTCCTCAAGCGATGTAAGAAATATTTTACCCCTCTGATCTGGCCTCAATATATAAGGCATTCATCCGCCCGAAATTGGAGTACAACTCCCACATCTGGTCAGGTGCTCCTAAAACATCTCTGCACCTGCTAGATAGGATTCAAAACCGTGCGATAAAACTTATTGACGATACTAATATCAGTCAATCAATGGACACCCTCGAACACCGACGAAATGTCTCGTGTCTCACTTTGTTTTATCGCTACTTCCACCACCAGTGCTCCACTGAAATCGCCAGTAGCATTCCGCCCATTCAAACTTTCAACCGTAACACCCGTCTCGCTATGAATGCTCATCAGTATACCCTCAAGCCCATTTTCGGACGTACTCTAAAATATCGTGATTCGTTCCTAAGCCGTACAACTCGCTTATGGAATGCCCTGCCGATCTCTGTATTTCCTGGTCGTTATAACATGCAAACATTTAAAAACAATGTACATCGGTACCTCTCTTTTCTTCCTCCCTAAATTTCCTTTGCCCGCGCTGTGTACAATCACCTTAAGGGTACTCAAACCCCTTGAGCGCGCGCTCATTATAAAAAAAAAAAAAAAAAAAAAAAAAAAAAAAATGTCCCTTAAAATCCATTTTCGACACTCTCATCTTGATTTTTTTCCCTCCAACTGTGGAGATGTAAATGGCGAACATGGTGAAAGATTCCACTAAGATATACTGACAAAAACAATGTTTTCGTTTTTAATAAATTGTTTTTGTTCTTTAAAATTTTTATTAAAGTATTTTCTTATACTAGTCATATTCTTTAAATAAGGGCTAATTTGGCAAAAATATGTATGTTTTCGTATTCAGTGACCCCATATTAGTGTAAAAATATAGAATTTAATTAAAAGGCATACAAAAAGCTATTTTTATGTAGACCAGTGTTAGTGGTATAATAGATTTAGGTTGGCTTTGCATTTTTGAAAATGACCATTTGGTAAAAGTGCTGTGGCAAATTCAAATAAGTTCGTTCGACAAGAAGTGAAAATGGCACATCTTAAAGGGTAAGTTATTATTATTGTAATTATGTATCTTTAAAAGTGTAAGAAAGTCGTTATTTCGATTAAAAACGAAATTATAGTATTGTACAATAATTTGTGCAAACAAGTGGATTTATTGGCATTAAGTGAAAATTCTTCGTGTTTTTTAACATTTTCTATAATTTAATTTTAATTTTGGTGGCGGCTAACGCCCCCATTTATTTTGCTTAATACAAGCTTAAAAACTAAGACTTAAACTAATAAAATAAGGTGTACTAGGGCTGAAAGCTAAGGATGGTAAATAGGATCCAACTTGAGGGAAAGTGTGATGCGATTAAAATCGAAAACGGAAAGGTTTGAGGTTACCTTACGCAGCATACGGGAGATTGGTTCGTTAGAGCCATATGTGGTGCGCTGGATAGGTAGATAAAAGAGACGGGTGGAACGTAGATTACGAGGGTTAGTGTTAAAGAAAATGGAGTTGCAAAGAGGCATGCAATCGACGGCGCCTGAGAGGAGTCGGTGAATGAACAGATGTCTGCTGCATCCTCTCAATACAAGATACATGAACTCGTTGAAAGGGACACCACGCTTGGCTAGCGTACTCGAGAAGGGGGCGAATGTAAGTGATGTATAGTGATCTGGTCACGTACGGGTTGCAGAATTCTTTGGACCATCTTTTAACAAAGCCGAGTGATGAGTTTACTTTAGAAATTATCTCATCAATATGCGAGCCGAAATTAAACTGTTTATCGCATAGTATGCCAAGGTCGCGGATAGATTCAACAAGGAGTATAGGTTGGCCGCGGAGATGGTAAATTCGTTGGGGAGACTTCTTGCACTTACGTGAGAAAGTAATCGATTGACATTTGGAGACATTGAGTTCTAAACAGTTCTTGATGCACCAGGTGGAAAAACTATTTAGAAAATTTGGTATCGTCAGCATAGAGAGAAAGTGTTGAGTGTTGAATGAGCCTTTGAAGGTCGTTAATAGTTAGGATGAAGAGGAGTGGACCTAAGTGACTACCTTGCGGAACACCTGAAGTGGCCAAGAAAGGGGCCGATAATCAGAAGAGATTTGCAAGGGGGCGGGAAAGAGTTGAGGAACACTTTTTAAGAAATATGGATGGAAGGCCATCTGAGCGGGGTAATTATTCATCATTAAATTGTTGTAATTTGTTTTTTATTACTGATCAAAGCTTTGAGAAATAGTGGGGTCAATGGGGAAGTTAAGTAGGTATTTGAAATAAGAGAGATCCGGTACGAAGGAATTATCGACAAAAGATTGCTTAAAGAAAGCAGCAAAAAAGTTGGATATGGTATGCGGATCGGTTAATGATATGTTTCCGTATGAGAGGGATGGAGGGAAACCGTCAGATTTTTTTTTGTAGTTAACGAATTGGTAGAAAGACTTAGGATCATTTATAAGCCTTGATTGCGCACTATCAAGGTATCGCTGATAGAGAAACTTATAGAGCTGGGCGAATTGAAGGTATGACCCGAGATAGTTTGAATAGTCAGCAAAAGAGTTGGATCGGAGGAAAACTGCCCATAATTAGTTTCTTTTGTTACGTAAAGAGCGAAGTTTACGATTATACCACGGGGGGCTCGTAGAAGAGGTCCTATTACTCGAAAAGGGGACACAGAGAGAAACAGAATTGAATAATTCTCTCTAGAAGATATAGAGAGTATCATTAAGAGCATATTGTCGAAATTAAAAGAACACTTACTAAGATATGCGTTAATTTTGCGGAAATTCGCTTTATGAAAGTCGTAAGAAGTGGTAGCTGCAGATGGGGTGGGGCGGAAAGGAGAGTGTAGTACTGTTCGTATTCATCGACAATTTTTGCGTATCTGCTGGATGTTTCAGTGGTAAATGTTTGGTTACTAATGAGAAAAGTGAGCCCAAATGATTATCAATCAAGAGCACTTTTAGATTTTCCCCGACACATCTCAACTACTCTTCTACAATCATATGGCACATGTTCACTGAGTTGGTCGAGAACTTCTATTTGTACCGACGGTGTTCGCATTGATGGGCGGGATCACTTTATCGAGTATTGCCCAACAGATAGACGATGCGCTAAGTCTGGCAAAAAACCAAAAATTTATTTGTAAAAAGTGCAAAAGAGGTCTCCATCCAAAAGACTGTGTTTTTTTTTTTAATGTCTTTGTACAAGTAGACGCGGATGATGTAGCTGCACTATCTGTTGGATTGTGTCCAGCGACTATCTGCTCAAAAGCGCAGAAAAGCTAGACGTGATCGACGATTTGTGCACTAGAAATTTGTTTTCAGTCAACCCTCTCAAAACTGAGGTTGTTCTCTTTACAAGAACGAGGAAGCCGACTGGTCTGACTCATCTAGTGCTTAGAGGCATGTGCATTTTGTTTGTTATCCTGGGTACAACAAACTGCTATGGTACGTCAAAAGCCTCTAAGATGCTGTTGGCCTTCTAGCCTTAATTTTCCTAGTAAATTTGCATCTAAACTCTACAGTAGGTGTGTGATTATTAGACCCATAGATACTTCAAAAGTCTTCGTAAAGCACCTCGATGCAGGCTGCCACTGTTACAAAACCTTATCATTTCAGCCGGAGCTAAGTTAGTAATTTATGCCGTCTTTGTCCAACAGCTAAATACTCGTACACCATGGCTGTCGACACAGGGGTGCTTTAGCTTTATCCAATCTTGTATATATGTATGAGTTCGTTTTTTAACGCCATGTCTGGTAATGATGAATCTGTCGAATTTACTCTTAATGGTAAATGCACTGGTCAAACAACACTGGCATCCATACGAATGCTTCATTGCAGTACACTTCTCTGCTATCTTAAAGATAGGTCAGAGTCGTTCATAGACCTCCGAGGAGTTTAAACGTATTCGGCTAGAAAGTGAGAAGCGATTCCCTTAATTCAGACATTTGACGAATTGGATTTAGGCTCCAATTAGCTAAGTGATAGTGTGATCGCTTGAGACAGTAAAGGTTGTGGGTTCGACTCCGGGGGTCGTGCAGACAATTTTTCTTTCTTTTTTATTCAAAATAAGAAAACATAATAAAAATCATTTAAAGTGTTATTAAGTGTTGTACAATTTAAATAATTACTCGCGAAGAGAATGAAAAAAAAACACAAGCTACAATTTGGTTAAATCAAAAGAGAACTTTCTTTTTCACTGAAACTTACTAACTAACTCGTGACCATTCGTCACTCCCTTATATAAATTCTCATATTGCTAGCTCAGCTATCTTCTATGCAGCGTGTGTGAACTTTTTCGACATTGGACACTTCCTTTGCAACATTGTTGCTGATATTGGATTGCCATACTCGCGGAAAGTGTGGGAAAATGCTTATTGAAGTTATTTACGAAAGGAAAAAATGGATGATGTGTCGGATTTTATGGGGTACATAACCTCTCCCCCGTTAGATTTAAAATTCTACTGCATTTTACTACATTTAGGAATTTCATTAGGGCAATTTTTTATTGAGAGTTTAAGATTTCTGTTTTTTCTGGTTAGGGTTACTATTAAATTGAATATGACGATTAATTAATTACTATTAAACTGAATATGACAATTATGAACATAATTGAGTTAGCAATGTAATTAATATTTTTATGAAATAAAAGCGACTTAATATGTTCTAAGTTTACAAAATATCCTCAAAATTTAATTGTTTCGTAAAATTATATGTTACGTCTTCGGTATAAAAGAATCTATCGGTAAATTCAAAATTATTGTTGCTAAATTGTTCATTTAATATTTCAATTGTACAGTTATTTATTGTAATCAAGTAATTTCCAATTAGTGTTATTTTTCTATCGTCACATTGGTTTATTATCGATACATTTCGCATATTCTTACATATTAGAGTACTATCATCTAATTTCTTAACTTCTATTACATGATTCTCTTTTAGCTTACAATTATTTTCCGTAATGCAATTACTTAATGGTTTTAGTTCATCTATGTACTGGATCTTATTATATTCGTATTTTGTTACGTTAAATTCCATTACAAATTGGTCATTCATTATTACTTCTAAATTATTTTCATTTTGAATGGCTGTTATTAATTTGTAGTCAACTAATTTATAGGAGTTCGGAATTTTTAAAGCTAAAATCAGTCTGTCTTTGTCGTACTTTAGTAATCCTACTTTTGAATTTTTTAGTTTGTAAAGGTCTAGTTCTGTCTCTCTAATTACCACTGCTGTTAACATACTTGGATGTACTAATTCTTGTTTAACTAATGATATACTGTCTAGAATTTGGTCAAGATTTTCTTCTAATATCTTCAATTTTAGTATCTGATCTGTTTTGAGCTATTGCGTTATTAGTCGTTTTTCGTTATTTGTTAGTTCTTCGTATGTTTGTCCTAATTGCACTCTATCTGTTTCTATTATATTTTTTAAATTGGCTATTGTTTCGTTAAAATGCGTGTTGATTTCAATTTGTTTATTTTTTATTTTTTTTTTTTTTATAATGAGCGCGCGCTCCAGGGGTTTGAGTACTCTTAAGGTGATTGTACACAGCGCGGGCAAAGGAAATCTAGGGAGGAAGAAAAGAGAGGTACCGATGTACATTGTTTTTAAATGTTTGCAAGTTATAACGACCAGGAAATACAGAGATCGCCAGGGCATTCCATAAGCGAGTTGTACGGCTTAGGAACGAATCACGATATTTTAGAGTACGTCCGAAAATGGGCTTGAGGGTATACTGATGAGCATTCATAGCGAGACGGGTGTTACGGTTGAAAGTTTGAATGGGCGGAATGCTACTGGCGATTTCAGTGGAGCACTGGTGGTGGAAGTAGCATTAAACCAAAGTGAGACACGAGACATTACGTCGGTGTTCGAGGGTGTCCATTGATTGACTGATATTAGTATCGTCAATAAGTTTTATCGCACGGTTTTGAATCCTATCTAGCAGGTGCAGAGATGTTTTAGGAGCACCTGACCAGATGTGGGAGTTGTACTCCAATTTTGGGCGGATGAATGCCTTATATATTGAGGCCAGATCAGAGGGGGTAAAATATTTCTTACATCGCTTGAGGAAACCTAGACATTTCGCAGCATTTTTGGCGACATCAAATATGTGGTCATTCCAACGTAAGTTGTCATTGACACACATACCGAGAATGGAAAGTTTTTCGGTTTCGACGATGCAAGTGCCATTCATAGATAATGGCTTCGCTTTAAAGACAGCAGACAGCATTGTGTTTTGGAAGCATTAAATTCCACTCTATTGATAGTTCCCCAATTGGTTATGCTGTTGATATCGGAATTTAATGAGCTTAGCATACGCTGCCGTTCTCGTACTACAGCCGAAGAGCAGGGCCGTGAGTCCGGGAACGAATATGAAAAGCAGAGAGTACTGTCATCAGCAAAGGAATATATTGGATTAGAAGTAGTAGACAAGAGATCGTTAATGAAAATTAAAAAGAGTGTCGGTGACAGAACAGAGCCCTGGGGCACACCAGCATTTATTTTGTGAATATCAGACTTGAAACCGTCCAAGACAACTTGAATTGAACGTTCCGAAAGGTAATTTCTAATCCATTGAAGAAGAGAGTCGTCGATCCCAAATGCACTCATTTTCGACAAAAGAGCCTGATGCCAAACTCTGTCAAATGCCTTAGAAATATCAAGTGCAACTATCTTGCTTTCGCCAGATTGATGTACGCTTTGGTTCCACTTTTCGGTGAGACATGCCATCAAATCACCAGTGGACCTGTTGCTACGAAAACCGTACTGCCGGTCATTGAGAAGTTTTCGTGTTTCGAGATATTTCATGAGATGACGATTTATCAGTGCTTCCATGACCTTAGAAAGAAGGGACGTAAGTGCAATGGGTCTGTAGGAGGAGAGTGAAGATGATTCGCCTTTTTTAGGGACGGGCTGGACAAATGCTGTTTTTCATCTGCTCGGGAAGAGTCCAATAGTGTAGGATTGATGAAAAAGCTTATGCAGTGGTTTTGCCAGCGAGGAAGAACACCTCTTCAGAAGAAGGGGAGATATACCATCTGGACCAGCGGATTTATGTATGTTGCGATCTTTAAGTACTCTTGCTACTACACGAGTGCGAAAGTAGATTCGTCCCATTGAAGATTCGACGCACCCAAGTGTAGGCGGAGACAAAGCACAATCTGGGAGTGTTGAGCTGGCCGCAAAGTGTGCAGCAAGCAGATTGGCTTTATCCAAAGAGCTGACAGCTGGAATGTCATTGTAAATGAGCGTTGGGATGGAGGATGAGGCGGAATTTCTAATGTTTTTGACGAACGACCAAAAATTTTTACTGCCTTTGGGACATTGCAGTATTTTTTGCCTCAGTTTTTGGTCGTATAGGAATTTCACACGCTTAAGAAAGGCGTTGCAGTCATTTCTGGCTCGTTTGAACTTTTTTCGGTTTTCCTCTGTCGGGTTGGTCTTGTAGGACCGTAAAAACATTTCTCTAACCCTGACGGCCTCTTTACAGCTCGAGTTGTACCATGCCTTTTCTTTTGGTTTGATACTCTTCATCCGATGAGGAATAAAGGATCTCATTCCAAAGACAATGGTGTCTGTAATCATATCAGCAGCGGCATCCACGTCGTTATCGAGGAAGCATAACGACCAGTTAAAATTCCTAAAGAAGCTGTTAAGACCGCTCCAGTTGGCTTTCTCGTATTGCCATACGGTTCTTTTAGGAATTTTTTCTCTAACTGTGTGGTCGGTGTACGAGAAATTAGCTGATATGACACAATGGTCCGACGAGTCTAGAGGGGAGAGCACATCAATGGTGTACTTATCAGGGTGAGAAGTTAAAAACAAGTCCAGGGTGTTGGGGGTATGACTATCAACGTCTGGTATTCGCGTGGGCTCATTTACAAGCTGCGTTAGGTTGTTTTCCGCAGCGAAGATCTCAACACACCGTCCTTCGGGTGTTGTCTGTCCAGAATTTCGAAGCCACCCAGAATTGAGTATGAAGTCGCCCGTAATAACGATTTCAGTATGAGGATACATGGATGCAATTCTTTGAATGGAGTCAGACAGCGTATCAAACTCGTTAAAGGTTGAATTGCTGTCCAGTTTGGGGCTTCTATAAATAAAGCAGTAGTGTATAATTTGCTTACGGAGATGGAATTTTAACCACATGACGTTGAATTCCGGATTGGAACATGGATCACATTGTGGTGGAGTTTGGTAAGCTACATCACTACGCACATAAATGGCGAGACCGCGGTGAGAGAAGAATAATGGCACTAGTTCGTAGGCAGGTAGCTTCAGATCAGAATGATCTGAGAGGTGTGGGCGGGGATCTACCTGTGTTTCACTAAGTGCCAAAACAGCTGGTCTGTACTTACAGACGTGGACGTACGCAGAAAAGTGATTACTTTTTAGCCCGCGTATATTGGCTACGTCTACCCTGAATTCCCTAGTCATAATCACAGACAAACACAGAAAACACAAACGCCGACGATACTAAGCAAGGCTGCGAAGTGGAAATTCTGACGTTGGTTTACCGAATCAAATTGTTGTAGGTGTTATGCCCTTACAACAATATGAAACAGTGCACCAACAAAATTTTCACTCACAACCCCGCTATCCATCAGTTGTTACATACACTCAGCCACTGCCCGTACCGTAAATTATTGATTGCGTTGTTATTGTTTTCTTCAATAACTTTCATATGGTCTGTAATTTCTAGTCGATCATTGTCGTCCATATTACCGAATAGCCATTTTTGAGCTGTACCTATAATGTTTATTAGGCCTCTCTTTTGTCTTAAGTTTTTGCTTGGTTCTATTGCTGTTATTTTCGCATAAATTGTATCTACGAGTAATTCTTTCCTTATCGTTGGGTCGTTGCCTACCTGTAAGGTTTGTATATTATCTCTAATAAAGTTAACGGTTTGTCTTAGTTCGTAAGTGTTTATAATGTGTAATACTGTCCTCGTGTTCTGTACTATTTCCGTTTGTCCCATGCTAATTTTGATGTA
Source organism: Volucella bombylans (assembly GCA_949129095.1). NCBI lineage: Eukaryota > Metazoa > Arthropoda > Insecta > Diptera > Syrphidae > Volucella > Volucella bombylans. Next base: position 98,184,631 of record OX422141.1, on the reverse strand, counting down.
TCCGTTGTCTGTTACTATTTTATTAATCGTTAGTGTTGCTGTTGTTTGTCCCGTCATCGTTACAAGTATGATAAACACTAATATCATCACCTGCAAATAAACGGGGTCTTTTAATATTTGTTTGGTGTTCTCCTTCTTTCTGTTTTAGCCTATATCTGGGTTCATTTTTGTAGTAATTTCTTTTGTAATTTTTAACGGGTATGATTTCCCTTAGTTCCTGGTAATTTTCCCTATTCTGGTTTAACTTTTCTGTTCGCTTTTCTTTCTGTGTCTTTATGTCTTTAATTAAGGTCGCAAGATTGGCATACATTGCTTCTTCTGGGGTTCTTTTAATAGTGGAATGATATAATGGGTAAGTGTTAAATCTAATTTTCGTAGGGTAACTAGTATTTCCTGTAATGTGGAGTGGAATCTTTCTATGTCACTATTGCCTGTGTGTGTATTAGGTTTGGTAAGGTGGAGTTCTATTTCTTGTTCTCTAAGGTATTCTTTTAACTGTTCTTCCTTAAACTCATTATCTGTTATAATTTTCAGTGGTTTACGAATTTCGAAAAATGTTAATCTAATGTTTCTATCTCCTTTACCCGGTTTCTATTTAATAAGGAGTAAGCATATGCTTTCTTTGTGAGTTTGTCTATCATAGTTAAGAAGGAATTTCTGTTGAAATAAAATATATCCATGTGAATGATCTCATTGGGCCTACTTGGTGTTTCACTAATTTTGTACTTGGGCTTTATGGGCTTACGTTCATATTTAGTTCCCAGGCATGTTTTGCAATTATTTATAATTCTGGTTATTTCTTTGATTAATTGGGGATAATATATTTCATTCCTTAAACTATGGTATGTTTCTACTATGCCACTATGGGCGCTTTCTCGGGTGTGATATAATGAAATTTGCTTATGTGCTTGTTCTATTGTTTTTAATTCCCTAGCTCTGAGTGTTGTTTTCACGAATTTTATTTTTTTATCATGGCTGAAAAGTTCAATTAGAAGTTGTTGTATTTTATTGAATTCATGGTATGAAAGTTCAGTGTAAATTCCTATGATACCTGGCTTAATATACCTACGTAATAAGTCGACCCAAAATTCTCGCTCTCTCGTCATGTCTATGTAAATTATCCTTCTATTGTGTACTACTTCTATTTCTTTGTTAGTGTCGTTTGTAAGGATTAATTGGGTTTTGTAAATGTTGACTATTGTTTCTTTTATTGGGATATGGTCTAGCTGTTGTTCTTCTTGCGAATGGGTGGTTGCATTATCGGATAAATTATTTATTGATTGGTTATCGCTAACTTCTTCCTCCTTGTGATCCTCGGGGATTCTACTTAGAAAATCTGCTACTTTGTTTTCTTTGCCTTTAAGATATTCAATATTAAATTGATATTCTTGTAGCTTGAGTAACCATTTTTGCGTCCGTTGAGTAAATTCTTTTCCTGAAAACTTTTTATTTAGATATTTTATCGGTAAGTGATCTGTAATAATTTGGAATCTTTTTCCCCATAGGTAAGGTCTGAAATACGTCACTGCCCACACGATTGCTAAAAACTCTTTGTCAGTAACAGAGTAGTTTTTCTCTTGATCGTTAAGCGACCTAGAAGCGTAACACACGGGTTGACCATCCTGTGTTAAAACCGCTCCAATTGCATAATTGCTTGCGTCCGTGAATAGTGTAAAGTTTTTAGTAAAATCGGGAAATTTTAAGATGGGATGTTTAGTTATATTTAATTTCAGAGTTTCGAAGGCCTGAATGTACTCTGGATCACTCGTGTTTATCTTCTTGTCTTTTTTAAGATATTTTATCATAGGATTAGCGATTTTGGCGTAATCTTTTACGAATTTCCTATAATATCCCGTGGCTCTTAAAAAGCCTTTTAGTTGTTTTTCCGTTTTGGGTAAGGGATAATCTTGGATACATTTGACTTTTGTTGGGTTAGGTTTCATGCCCTCGGGTGTCATTCGACCGAATTCGACCTAGGAATTCGGTATTTTTTTTCATAAAAGAACACTTATCAAATTGTACTTTGAGATTGTGTTCGGACAGTTTACTAAATATTGTTCTTAGAGAGTTAATATGTTCTTGTAAGCTAGTTGAAAATATTAGGATATCGTCAAGGTAGACGACACATATTTTATTAATGCAATCCCTTAGGATGTCATTCATCAAACGCTGAAATGTCGCCGGTGCATTTTTTAATCCGAACGGCATACGGACGTATTCATATAGTCCACATCAGTCGTTCATAGACCTCCGTGAGGAATAAACGTGTGTTTCGAATTTTGCCAGAGTAAAAATATAGTGATTTCATACTAAAGACAATTCGTTTCAGTTTTGCTAATTCAGGCTGTAGTCAAGCGGTTAGCGGCGTCTACCGTTAAATTGTGTGAGACCGCGTGTTCGAGCCCAGTCTAAGTTTTGGGACTTTTCTTTTTTCTTGTTTTTGTATTTCTTAAATTCTGAGTGCTATCAGAAAAAAAACAGTCACGTGATGGATGGTGGAGAGCGCTCCGCTCTTCCCATAACGGGAGTGGAAAAAGGCAAGCACAGTGTTGCCGGTGCCGTGGCGAAAGCCATTAAAAGGAGGAGGAGTTTGAAAACCCCTCCTAACCTAACAAAAAAGAAAATAAATGCCGTTTTAACGGCTGATGAGGTCCATTATGAAGGGGGCAATAACAACTTTGCCTCTCTAGCGGCATCCGAATCGGACGATGAGGATGAAATGGTAAAAGATATCAGCTGCAGCATAGAAAAGCTGAAAGAAAAAATGCTTGATGTTAAGCAAAAACAAACTACACGCAGGCAGAGGGAGCAGTTAGAAGAAGAAAGCTCCCAACAAAAAAAGCAACAAGATCGGAGACAACAACTGCAGCAACAACAAAACCAGCAGCAGCAGAAACAACAACTGCAGCAGAAAAAACAGCAGCAGCAGAAACAGCAACAGCTGCAAAAACACCCAACACCAACAGCTGAAACCACAGCAGCTGAAAAAACAGCAGCAGCAGCAGCAATAACAACAACAGAAACAGCAGCAGCAGAAGAAGAAGGAGAAGGTGCCTCCTATCAACACCTATAAATTGGAGGTAAATGAAACCAAGGACCTGTGTAAGTTGGTCATTGGTAATAATTTTAATATTAAGCGATTAGGGAACGACCGTCATGCCATCCACTGTAAAACAGTGGAGGGCTACGCGAAAGTGAAAGAGCTCCTAAAAGAAACGACGACGGAACACTACTCATTCACACCGAAGTGTGAAAAGCGGCAATCGATGCTGCTGAAGGGGTTGGAACCGTCTTCTGATCCTGAGGAGATCCTGGCACTGCTCAAAGAGAAGGAGTGCGAAGGACTCAAGTTTGTAGGGGTAAAGCCATTTACCACAGCTAGAGCCAGGCGGGAAAAACGGAGTCTGCCGTTCTTCCTGGTGCAGCTCAGTTCCGAAAGCCGTCTGGATAGTCTAAGGAGTATCAATGTCCTAGACTACCAGGTGGTTCACTGGGAAAAACTAAAAAGGAGCGAAGGCGTTATACAATGCGTTCGATGCCAGAGGTTTGGGCACGCCGCGTCGAACTGCCAAATGCAGCCTCGATGCGTGAAGTGCGCAAAGAACCACAGCTCCGAGGAGTGTGCTCTGGGTAGGGACGGAGCATCCGATAGGACGCAGCTCTCGTGCGTATTATGTGGGAACGTGGGACACACCGCAAACTATCGGGGTTGTCCTAAGTTCGCTGATATTAAGAAAGCAAAACTGGCTCGGCAGCAGAAGGTGGAGGTCAAACGTTCACCTATTAGGATTCAAATACCAGCCGTCACGTCCCAAATTTCCTACGCCCAAATGGCGTCAGGTAGGTGGGCTATGGTACAACAAGTGACTGTTGCTTCTCCGGCGCCAATGCCGATAACAATGGAAGCTGCACCTAACATGCTGGCTATCTTGTTCGGAATCCAAGGGCAGATGGCTCAGCTGCAACAGCAGGTACAGGAACAGGCCAAGGAACGCAACACATGTCGTAATGGGTACGCGCATGGTGGAGCAAACTTTGAAGGTCCTTGCGGTGAATGTTAATTCACTGATTAGGATCGAACGAAGAGCCGCGATGTTTAAATTGCTAGAAGACCAAACTCCGGATGTGCTTTTCGCTAGCGAAACCAAGCTAACTGATAAGCACAAATTGGAGTACAATAATTATATTATTAGAAGAAGAAATAGGCCCAGATCCAAACGTAGAGGTGGCGTCGCGATCTTCATTAAAGAAGGAAAGCGGCTGTACTTGGCCTCTGTTTGTGCTCCTGATACTTCACAATCCACCCTATTCATTACAGAGCTCGACACGCTTTTTCGACTTCTGAGGCTGGAATCGGGGGAGAATTATTTTATAATCGGCGGGGATTTCAACGCTAGACACAGAGATTGGGGAAACAATTTGCCAAATACTAGAGGGAACCTACTACTCGATTGGTGGGGTTAGCGCGATATCATGTACAGACTCGTTCTTAAAGCGACGGATAACCCGTCGTTTCCCAGAGGCGGGTCTTATTTGGATCTACTGCTGTACGACGAACGTATACGACTGACAGGTACGAATTTAGAAACACTAAACTGTCTGCGCACATTCGTGTATGACAGCGACCATTGCGGTTTTAGCACCGAATTTACAGTTCAAAACGAAATTATGGAATTGGAGGAGTTTGTCCAAAGATATTCTTACAACTACAGTAAACTCGATGGACACGCTTCTCCGCAACCTTGAAAAGAGCGCTATCCTCGAACACGCTCCACCCACCGTCCAATAGGAATTTGTCAAACGAGGAGACCGACAATTACCTAAAACAAATGGACGAGACAATTAAACAAACTATGGACACTACAATACCGCGGTATCGACGCACGACTAACGAAGACTTCTGACAAGACTTAAAAACTTGTACAGACAATTAACTGACAGACAAGCCCCGGAGATTAGGACACTGAAGTCGTCAATTAAAAATCTTCAAACGTTACTAAAAGAGAATTACAGAATTTCTGTAAGTTCATATTGGAACAACAAGGTTCGGGCTGTAAACACCAGCAACCCGAATATGTTTCCGCAAATAAATAAACTATTTCGGAGAAAAAATCAAAACGACCTTCAGTGTCTTAAAATAGACCGGACAGCAGACAACGAACGGTTACTGACCATAGCGGGTATCGATCCAAATGAGGCCGCTGATGATGACGACTTCTTTGTGATCGAGGATCCGCAGGAGAAGGTTGAGACCATAGGGGCGACTTTCCAGGAAGTATACAAGGTCATTGATATCATTGGTCCTAATTATGACCTGGACAATCGCGTCTTGGAGCACGACTCCTGCATTCGAAATGAAATAGAGAATTGTCGATCCAACGGCTCTATTTTCACCCGGTATAGCGACGAAAATATGGCAGATAATGTCATTGCCAAAGAGGGTGGCCTACCCCCGTTCATTTCGAAGGAAGGACTCCATGAGATCTTCGACACAATCAGAGTCAAGAAATCAGTGGGGACCGATGGTATTCCGAACATCGTGCTTCGTCATCTTCCTCTAGAAGCGGTGGACATCTACACCACCCTGTTTAATAATGCAATGAATAATGCATATTATCCAGCGCATTGGAAAACTTCGGTGGTTCAATCTATCCCCGAAAAGGGAAAGGATATATCCAATCCGGCGAATCTCCGGTCGATAAGTCTCCTTCCGAATATCAGTAAGGTTTTTGAAAAAGTAATCAATAGAGCTCTGTCCAGGTGGGTTGAGGACAAACATATAGTTGCGGATAATCAATTCGGTTTTAAGACGGGACATGATATCTCACATGCTGCGTCTAAACTGGTGTCCGATATCCAATGGAATAAAGGCAAAAAACAGTGTACTGGTGCCTGCCTTGTTGACTTGGAGAAGGCTTTCGACACCGTATGGTTAGATGGTCTTTTCTATAAGCTGACTAGGCTGAGGATCAGTAAACCACTCTTGTACATTCTTTATAATATGTTAACTAACAGACAGTTCATAGTGAAAAATGGTGATGTGACTTCTGTTGGAATATTTCAAATTAAAAATGGTCTTCAGCAAGGCGCGGTCAATTCGCCGATCCTATTTAACGTTTATACAAGCGACTTGATAGGTTCACTTCCCCATACTATTGCGTACGCAGACGATTTGGTAGCGTACAGAACAGGTCCAAAAATCGAGGTCATCAATACTCTCTTACAGCGTGACTTCGATAAGATAAGACGATTTTGCAATGACTTGAAGTTGAAAATCAACTTTCCGAAGTCGGAAACCATTCTCTTTATGACGCCGTTGTCTGGAGCCTCTAGAGATACCAGAAAAAATTGACGAAAGTTCTCAATCATTGGACAGCGCGGAGAGCGTCTTGCCTGTCGAAATGTAGTCAGATACCTTGGGATCTGGCTAGATCAGTTTCTGTATTTTGGCCAAAATGTAGATGCTGCTCTGGCCAGAGCTAAAGGCGTTTTTGCCCTTACAAAGAGACTGTTTTAAAGCAGCCAACTCGATGCAAGGGTAAAGGTAATCTGCTACATGGCCCTTATCAGGCCCATGCTGGTATTTGGTTGTCCCGTGTGGTTCAATGTACGAGCAAGCTTAATGGAAAAGATTCGGGTGTTTGAGAGGGCTTGCCTTAGGGATTGTCTTCGCTTGTACAGAACACCAGAGTCGGAGTACAAGAAATTGTATCCTAATGAGATTCTTTACAACAGGGCGAACCTAATACGAGTGGACAACTTCGTAATTAAGCTGACTCGAAGGCACATTGCAAGAGCAATGACCTCGACGAATAACCTGATATCTGGGGCTTACTACCCCAATTACCTTTACCACGAGAGTGTGCGCTCTGACGGCTTCGTTCCACCGGAAGCATTCCTCTACCTAGATCAGATAGGGTTAATCCAGGATAGATCAGCGGTGCCGTTAATCTTCCATGTCGCTCGGACAGCTGGGGACAGGCGACTCAACTACAATAGAGACGTCGCACACGGCAGTTTGGATCGCCTCAGGTTCAGTAGGGCCGTTGGGAATCGCGATAAGAGGGATGTCGTTCGGCAGCACCAGCATTTCTGGTGGTTGAATGATGGAGAAGATGTTTTGTAGTCCTTTCCGTCAATTACGGACCAGCCTCACTAATGAGGCAGAGTGAACCAATCTATTTGCTCAGTAAATAGCGATGGCCAGCTTACATAGGTTTAGGTTAGCATTTAAGAAACATATACATATATTAGTGTATTCAAAGGTGTATACTGATATATGTATATGATTGTGTATAATGTCTATGTGAGTTTATGTGTGTATTGTACATTTAGGTTAGGTAGGCTAAGGTTTATTTTAAGTTAGATATTAAGTTTTTATAAAAAATAAAAAATTATGTCCATATGCTAAGTTTTTGTTAACAAATATTTTTTCTAAAGTATTCAAAATAAATAGTTCTAAGTAAAATGTAAATGAAGTTGAAAGACATAGTTATAAGAATTTAGAGTAGCTTAGAGTGCCTGTGTTGTGCCAGTAAGTTAGTATAAAATTGTTAAGTAATTTTAAGCTAGCATTTAAGCATTTTTTGTTAGTATGTAAGAGTTAGTGTTTAAGAAAATAAAAATGCATTTAAAACTAAACTAACTTAAAGATAGGTTTTTTCTCTTTGTTTGTCCATTTTAATTTTTTTCTTTCCAATACAATTTTAATAAACAAGAAAAAAAATATATATTGTCGCACTACTAAGCGAGGGTTTTAATAAAACGTAATACCCTTTCCTCCATCGGCTGTGTCCTTAACAGAGAAAAATATTTGCTTTGAGTATTTCAGCGAAAATCTTTGGGCGAACTTTATTTTTTTTTTATTATAAGAAATAAATAGAAACATTTCGCAAAACTTTTTCCCATATCCTTTCATAAAACAAAACGAAAAGTTTAGATGGAAATCAAATGAATTATCGACGGCTGATTACTTTTAATCCTAAGGAGTATGTAAGAGATACAGAACTGTGGTGAGGAATTTTGTTGTTCATTAATTGATTCAATGAATATGAGTATGGGGGGCATTGAATTAAAGGGCATATAAAAATAAAACGAAATTTAAGTGCAAATTAAGAAGTTGCCTCAATAAACTGCCACTGATTTTGTCGTGGATTTATGTCAGAAATAAATTTACGTAGATATTTGTCTGTATCCTTCATGTGACTGTGATGAATACGATCCAATTACAAATGAAAGAACCCATAGAGTAGTATTGACACAACGTTGAAACAAACGACTTTACCGTGGCGATTATCCTCTCCAGATAAAGTGCCGCTGCGAACAAAGACCATGCTTTTTATGTATGGTAAGCTATTAGCTCAGGGTTAAGTAATGTTAAGTTAAGATAAAGATCTCAAAAAGGTGAGGACTTTGAGTTTGAACACATGTATCTACCCTACTAGCCTCGAACTCCTAGTTCTGTATAATCTTGTGAAGGTCCACAAATCTATGCGAAAGGCAGAAAATTTTGTCAGCCCCGCCATCGAGGTGCTGTTGGGTGTTTACAATTAGTGTGACCATTAATTCATAAATTCGTGTGAATTAACCAACGGTGGCGTCAAAGGTCAGAAAGGCAAATACTTTTCATGAGCTACTCCAACGTATGTAGACAGACCTAATGCCAGTAGGGTTTTAATCTGTGAGCTGGAATATGGGTGGTGGGGGATGAACCTTTGTTGGTCAAAAACTGTCACCGGAATATCCCTTTCCTTCCATCAAAGGGGTACGAGAAGAACACCAGGCTGGGAGTTGTGCTATTTTCAACAGCTCGGCCACGTAAATTAACTGGACAATAAACTGAACTTAAACTTAATTGATTGTTGTGGACGTTTGTGTGGGTTCTTGTGCTGCAATGGTACCCGAGCGTGATACGCATTCCATCAGCTTCACGTAGCATACGACACAATGGCTCATTAATACCATATGGTGTTCGGTGATTATTGGGCCGAAAAAATGGGACAAACCTTAAATTGCGTGGGTTTCTATAAGACAAAAGCTGGCGCAGCAGTATGGGACAGTTAAGAACTACTGGTACAATAGAATGTTAGTTTTTTAAAGATTACCATCTTAATGGTAAACTAAGCAGTTTGAGTCGGTCTGCATAGGAGGACAGTATGTAGCCGTCAGTATGTAGCCAGCACGGAGCGAATCGTTGGAATGTGTGTAGGGTAGCTTCGATACGCAGAATAGGGTTGTCATAGCAAGGGGGCCACATCCGGCTAGCATACTCGAAAAGTGGCCAAACAAAGATGATGTAAGCGAATTTTGTGAACTTATGGTCAGAAAATTCTTTGGACGTAGCAAAGCTGAACGCAGAGTTAACTTTGCATTTGTGGATTGAATACGGGTGTTTTGTTTCACAAATAACGCCCAATTTCCGGGTTGAGGCGATTTAAGCTACAGCTTGAGTTGATATATATGTGGTAGGTTTCATTAGGAAGTGTCTAACGCTTGCTTGCTCCCACAGAGGGAGAAAGACGATGACTTCAAGGTATAGTTTCGACGAACCGACAAATGAGCAATGCCCTAGACAAGGCGAGACAATCGTACTTGGCACTATTAACACAATCGACTTAGCGGCGGAGAAGAATTGGCTCTTCGCACCACGTTACGACCTTCCAGCGTTATGGGAAAAAGATGGTGATATATTTTGTTGTAGCCACGATACGGATGAGGCTAATTTAATACCATAAACTGAACTGCACCAACTACAGAGGCGTGAATCTTCTTAATATTGCTTACAAGATTCTATCTGCCGTATTGTATGAATGCCTCAAGCCGTACATCAACAAGCTGATTGGCCCATATTAGAGTGGTTTCATACCAGAAAAGTTCAACATCGACCAAATATTCACATTCAAAAACCCATGAGCTCCAAAACGATACACACCACCTATTTATCGATTTTAAGGTCGCGTATGACATCATCTATAGAGACGAACTGTATAGAGCAATTCCAAGATGGGGAATGCACGCTGCTCCATCAGGGAACTTTGATGTAAGAAAGTATCTAGATAAGGCGATGCGATGTCATGTGATTTCTTTAACATCAGCAGCTAGCTAAAGATCAAGCTGGCTGGAGACGCTAGTTGGTTGAGGCCCAGATCCACTGGGTCCAGACTGTAGCACCATCTTAAGTAAGTAAGAGATCTGTTAAAACCATTTGAAACCAATCGAAAATTGCAGATGCTCGATGCAGATGCTCGATGCAGATGGAATACTACTGCGGCTATGAGATGACTCATCAAAATTCCCTCCATTTTGTCTGTAAAAGTAACTTAACTGTAACTGTAACGTGTAACAGTACGTGCTTATGCAATTGGAGATCACAACAGCGTCTAGCTCACATTGTCTGGAATTAATAATTAAAATTGTAGAAGAAGGCAGTGCCTCGCTCAAGCTTAAATCTACGTTTCTATACTTTTAGTTGGATATTTATACATTTATAATTCCACTAATTACGTCGATAACCCCAGCGGTGCACGGAGACGTCACCCAATGGCAATAGCTAACGCATCTTCAATTCGAATTTTGATTTACCTCGTGTGATGTGTGAGGGCTGATTGTCAGATTTGGCAATCGAAACGAACCATATGTTTGGCGAACCCAATTTAGATGGGTAGTTTTTGAACCGCGCTCTACTATGCTTGAACCAGCGTTAAGTATTCAGGCATTTTGGGCTCAGATGATTGAAAATGAGGGAAACTTAAGGGAGTTAGTTCGCTACTTCCACAAGCAAGACTGAGTGACTACGTAGATGACTTAATTTCAACGTCTCACTCTCGAACTAGAGAGGGCCAATAAATCGTTCAATTACCATTTTCCAATGATTTTCAGAAACTTGTGGAGTCATTTCGTGCACATTGTAGCAGTTGCACTCTACGTTGCTTTTATAAATAGATATGGGGCTCTTCGACATATAAAAGACTTTCGTCAACCTGACGATCATGCAGACATCACGTAGTTACAACATGGTTCTGAGTTGTACTCTAACCGACATACAGCCCTATAATCTAGGACTCCTTTTTCAACATTTCGTTTTTTTTGGTTTCGACATTTTCTCATTGCTCTCATGGCAGGCGCTGAGAAAATGTTCCGCTAGATAACACAGTGCAATGTACATTGCTCGATAATATTCTATTGAAGAATCAGTAAAGTGAGATTACTTCATATCATTTAGTCACAAAATGGCTGAAGCGCTTCTACGAGATTCAGCATGGCATCGATTGTTCGAATGTGCGAGACTTTAAGCGCCAAGGATTTTATACATCGTATGCAATTTTCTAAGATACCAGTAGCCCGGGCTACTATCATGTACGATTCGCTAGCCTGATTGTTCGATTCTATGAATACGCCTACGTTACTAAACCACATCCTGAGCACTTCGATCACTCTCTCCGCGGGACTGCAGTTAGATATTACTTCGGGGGGATGGTAAGCATACCAAGCTATTCGTGTTGTGTCACCAACTTCTGAGGTTTCTGCAGCTTCTGAGGCTTCTGCTGTTGATTTTCTTAGCCTCCTTGATTGAGGATTAGCGATGGACTGAGCGGGGTAGTTCTCCATGCCATGAAGCGTGGACAATAAAATACTTCATCTTCCTTTTCGACATTGGAGGCAAGATGGTGAGCTGTCGTGACAGGAACTGCATAAGGTTGTAGTTGCATTCTCCATGTTTACGTTCTACTCAGTCATGAATTGTCGGTATACTCGTACGTTTGTATGTCCATCTGCTTTTCATTGTATTATCCCAGTGAGCCTGACACATTGATGTTGCATTTTCTTCAATTTTGATCCTCTTGATTCCGTTGGCATCATGTTGGCTTAAGGCTCTTGTGTTATATATCCTCAATATTTCATCTCCCAGAATGTTGTAGGCCTCGTCTCATATTGTTCGTAGCACGCAGAGCCTGTATGTTGACAATAGTCTTCTTTTGGTCCCCGTCGTTTTCACTGCCTGCGCCCAGGCTGAGGTGGCATACAAGAGAATTGATGTGATAACTCTGGAGAGTATGATCCGTTTTGCGTATGCAGGTCTACCCATGTTAGGCAGTATGCGCGAGAGAGCTCCCTGTATTTGCGGTGCTTTCTTGGTTAAATAGTCGATGTGTGTTTTAATGCTGTTCTTCAGTATTACTACAAGATATTTAACCGCTTCTTTGGACCTGATTATTTGGTTACCAATGGAAGTTGGTGAGCTCTATAGTTTTTCGACTGTTTATGAGGACATCTTCTAGGCTGGCAACTGCTAGAAAATCCTTTATCCGGATAATTGTTTCATTTATAGCGAATTCAACTATACGAATCTGTTTATTTGCTGTCATGATGGCAATGTCATTGACGAATCCATTTACCATCACCCCCCAGGCAACGCCAATCGTAGGATTCCATCGTATATGAAGTTCCACAACAAGAACCCTAAGAACGATCCCTGTGGAACTCCGACAGTGATGTTGTAGTATTTTGCACCTTCATCTGTATTATATCTCAACTTCCTGCTGTTGAAACAGCTCGTTACAATACGCAGCAAGTCATATGGTGTATCCATCCTGCGGAGCGATGTTCTAATGAACAACCAGTCCGACGAGTTAAAAATATTTTGAACGCCCAGCGTTACTTTTGTACAGTGCTCCTTTGTGCCATTGAGCCATATTTCGCCTTCGATGGCTTCTTCTGAGAGGCCTCGTCTTCCATCTGCCTGAGGGAAATCCATTGTAGATTATCGTCTAGAAGATCTTTCCCAGGACGATGGTACTCCTGGAGGCTTCTTCCCTTCTGGTAGCTGGACCAAATGTTGCACTTTCCACTTTTCGCGAAACGTTCTTTCTTCTAGGCACTTCTGCATCGTCAGCAGAAACAGGTCTGGTCTCTTTTTTATAGCCGCTTTTATTGTTTTGTTTGGGATGCCGTTGGGTCCAGGTGTTTTGTTGTCATCTATCTTGTTGCATAGCTGCAGAAGCTACTTCTGGGTAATTAGTGGAATGTCAACTGTACCGACTTATCTTAAGAGATTGCACATACTCGTACACTCGTATGTATAGTAGCTGGTATTTTGGGGAAAACATGCTCTACTATAGATTTCAGAATTATTGGACATGATATTTTAGGGGTTCTGTGGCCCCCAAGTTTGTTCATACAGAATGGTATGCCGAATCACTTCACCTCCCTCTGTGAAGAGGCCGACATTCTCTTCACAGGGCTGTTTAAAGCATGCAATTTAAATTGCGCCATGACAGTTTACAAGTGTCCGGGCATTGTTGGAAGTCTAGTCTCATTCTTGAACGCTAAAACTTACATCGGGCTTGTAGACATCTTACGCGAAGTGTTTTTATTTATTCGTTCCACTAGTAACACGGTGGTGGATGTGGTGATGATATTTCTGAGGCGATGTGCGAGCGTTTCCTTTGGTCCACTTAGCGTTCGATCATCGCTCAACATCTCTTCGAATCTTTCCTTATCGAAAGTTCTATCGTTTCATTTTGGACCCGTAAGTGCATACTGGTTTCTTTCCTTTTATTTCCAATACTATCATTTGGTGGTCACTGTGTGATTATTCCTCACTAACCCTCCATTTTATGGTTCTCAGGATGGATGAATAGAACTGCTCACAAGGGGGGTGTCGATGATAGAGCCTATTCCAGCCTTTCTTTACGTATTTGCCGGACTCTTGTTGGCGATACTTATCGAGTAGATACAGCAGAGCCTGTTCTCTGGTGTTAATCAGTCTGCTGCTCGATTCTGTGCCCCACGCGTTAAAGTAGCCACCTATAGCTACTGGAGCCCGCACGAAGACTCTGTTTGATGGCTTGTGTCTTAGAAAGCATAGCGTCTAAATATCCATATTGCCGCCTGTTTTGCCTTATCACAAATCTAATTAGTGTTCTCGTCGGGATATTTATGGGGTTCACTTATCATGATAACGGCCATCCTATTCTACAGTGATTGGTAGTATCTAATCCTCATGTATCGTCATGGTCTTTTGCTAGCGATAGCTCTCCGAAAAATTAGGCATTTGTTACTGTTAGCTATATGTCTCACGTCATCTGGATGGTCTTTCATGCAGAACAAATAGAATGTTTCCTTGCCTCAATCCTTCTGTCCCACATATCTTACATAGTTGGGAGCAGTCTTCTTCGCTTTTGTGTTGCCAAGTTAGGTGACTAAATCCTAAGCATTTGAAGCAATTTTTAGCAGGATCCGTTTGCACACGCAACTGTTAACATAGCCGATTTGAATCAGATACCTTGGGATCTGGCTAGATCAATATCTGTATTTTAACAAACATATAGATGTTGCTCTGGCCAGAGCCAGAGGTGCTTTTGCCCTTACAAAGAGACTGTTTTATAACAGCCAACTCGATGCGAGGGTAAAGGTTATCTGCTACATGGCCCTTATCAGGCCTATGCTTGTGTTTGGATGTCCCGTGTGGTTCAACGTAAGAGCAAGTTTATTGGAAAAGATTCGGGTGTTTGAGAGGGCTTGTCTTAGGACTTGTCTTCGCTTATACAGAACACCAGAGTCTGAGTACATAAAATTCTATCCTAATGAGGTCTTGTACAATAGGGCGAACCTAATAAGAGTGGACAATTTCGTCATTAAGTTGACTCGAAGGCACATTGCAAGAGCAATGACCTCATCGAACAACCTGATCTCCGGGGCTTACTACCCTAACTATATGTATCATGAGAGAGTTCGCTTTGACGGCTTTGTTCCTCCAGAAGCGTTCCTCTACCTAGATATGAAAGGTCTGATCCAGGACAGATTGGCGGTGCCGCTAATCTTCCACGTTGCTCGAACAGCTGGGGACAGGCGACTCAACTACGACAGAGACGTCGCACATGGCAGTGCGGAGCGCCTCCGGTTCAGTAGATCGGTAGGGAGTCGCGACATAAGGGATGTTGCTCGGCAGCACCAACAATTCTGGTGGCTAGATGAAGGAGGGGAGGTCTCGTCGTCGAATTCCTCCAGTCCTACGTAGCTCCATAGGGAGCAAAGTCGGTCTTCTGCATATTTTTTTTTAGCCATGGCCGGCTTACATAGTTTTAGGTAGAATTAGGGTAGATTTAAGAAAAAAAAAAAAAAAATAAATAAAAATAAAAAATAAAAATCACAAAAAAAAATAATAAAAAAAAAAATATATATTAGAGCAGAAGTGGGTAACACTCTGATACTCTAAAATATGGTATATGGTATAGGATTAGATAGTTTAAGTAGGATTAAGTAGGTTAAGATATAGTTGTAAATATTTTATACGTTTAGTTTTAAGTTTTATAGTATAACCAAAAAGTCCATATACTAAGTTTTTATACTTAAAGTTTATTTTCTTAGTTTTAGTTTTAATAAATGTAAAACAAAAATAAAAATAGTCTGTAAGAAACGTCGAAAGACATAGATTAAGTATTATGTTTAATTTAGAGTGCCCGCATGGGGCCAGTAAGTTACAATAAGATTATTTGTAAGTTACTTAAGCTAATTTTTAAGCGTTTTTTTGTATAGCGTATAAGTGTTAATGAATTGAAAGTAATAAAAATGCATTTGAAATGAAAAAAATAGCCGATTTGAACCTTCCAGCTTCTAAAAGTTTCCCTGCGTCTTCTGCGGGGAGGCTAATTGTTGCTGTTTGAGTTCCTCTATGAGCCTTTCACAGGGACAAGATGTCTGCTGGTGAAACTGTCACTGCAACCTGGGCTTTAATGGCATCGATTACGTCGTCTACAGCAGTGACCTCATCGATGTCGTTAACCTCAAGTCTGGTGCGTAAATGATCTTACATGATCGGTGACCTTGACACCGGTCTCCTTGCGTTCTATAAAGAGGTCTCCCTTTTGTGACCTTCTAATTTTTGAAACCACCTATCCCACTGCTTCCACTATATCCGCGTATGAGAGAGTCCCCCTCGCTTTGATAACGATAGCATCATGTGTAGGGTTTTTGCCCTCTAGCTGTTTCTTTTTGGCGGTATGTCGCCATTCTTTTTCGCATGCTTCTTATTGATACCTGTTTTTGCTTGTCCCAGGTCACTGGAGTCTCAGCGTCTCAGAGTCTCCTTGGTGATTTAGATGGCTGGTTTTGTTTTAATTTCTGTTCCGGCTATCTTTTGTTTGCAACATTGTTTGCAGCATCATCTTGTCACCGTTTTGATTCCGAAAGTACGTTATCTGCAACACCATTTGATTGGTATTGCTATTTCTGTATGGCCTCCGTCCTCTAAAGCCTGTCTTCTCTTGGGCTCTGATGCTGCCTGTGAGTAATTGTTCTAACGAATCACTTCCTTTGCTTTCTCGTCATGCAACTGAATCGCCGATAGCTCGTAAAGAGCTCTGATGATTTCGATAGCGGCTCTCATCGCTTGATCGATCTAGCCCTCTTATTTGCTCACCTGGCGTGTGGAAGTCTAATTGGTGGACTGTTCATTCGACCGCCACTATTCGTATTGCGGGTGACTCGCGTCGTTCGGTGCTTCTTTGCGATACTGCTATTTCGCCAACTGGTGACCCCAGAATCCTTCATCATCCCTGAAAGAGATTCTAAAGGTTCTCCTCTACTATTTATCCATTGCTTTTGTACACCAGCCCGTGCGGCTTGGTGTCTGTGAGGATTGCAAATCAGGAAACGAGTTAATACCCTTTGACTTGACTGCACGAAACCTACTTCATCTCCAAATCAACTTGCATGAATTGTATCAACTTGTCCACTCAGTGCCAATTGGTAGTCTTCCTCAAGTTTATAAATCATAACAATGGCTTGCAAGTAGCACGCAGTCATATATGGTTCCTGATTGTTGTGTCGTTCTGCTAGCTACTGCATGGGCAAAGGTTATCAAAAAACTCGGACTTCCGCGACAATGTTGTATTTTGTGTGATCCTTGGTCACAGGTGAGCATTCTAACCTAACTATTATTTAACAGTTCGAATATCTGTAGAAGACGTTGAGAGTTGGCCATCGAAGTAATGGGAACTTTGACAAGTAGATACCCATATACACGTACGAGGTGAGACAACAATAAAATTGCGTTCTTTGGTCGAGATGGATTTAGAGATCGAAATTTTTTTGATCTTCTATTTTTAAAGAAAAGATCTCATGGCTTCTCCACATATGTAGATTATTAGGGTTCTCATCGTACAGAACCCCCATCCACAAATGAGCAGCGTTAAAATCAACACTCTATAAGTTCTTGTTCAACTGGAGCAGATGGCATGAAAAGCAGCTACTGCCAGAGATCACATATAATTCTATTGTGTCCAGCTTATTGTCATTGAAAGCAGAACAGCGACTGCAGTCGTTAAAGAACTTTGGTCTATGCTATAACTGTCTCAAGAATAGGCATACTTCAAAACAGTGCTCATCATGAGTGTGTCGTTAATCCGGTTGTGGACATCATATGATAGTGATCATATTGCCTATTCCCGTCGGATACTGCCGGGAAATTTTTTCGCAATAATCGCCATTATATTAGCCATCGGCAGGAAGCTCCAAGACCCTTGGTGCAAGTGGCAATTTTTTCAATGTGTCCAATATTGTCAGCAACATTTTCACAGTCTTTGGCCTTCTCGATGTTGGCAAATCTGAATAGATGTACTTCGGCCAACAGTTTTCGTTTGTCGAACTGATTTTTTACAATTCTGCCCACACTTTCCCATATCACACAGAGCCCAACAATAAAGAGCCTAGTATTTGCACTTGCACTGACTGATTTCCGAAGTTTGCTAAGCTTGCCCGCTTTTGGAAAGTAAGCCGCTACAAGCATCACGAAGAAAAAGGAAAGAAAGTTCTTCATAAAAAATATTAACACATATTTCGCCCCTATCGAAAGGAAATGCTTTGAAAAATTTGACAAGTGTTCTTCTTGTATTTGTAACCACATTAATATACTTATTTTGTTCAAAACAAAATTTACTTTCATACTGAAAATCGTCTCGAGATTTACGTATGCCCCAGAGAGTTGAATTTGAATACAGATCTGAAGCGTCACAGCCTGTCCAATGCCTTTTGTATTTGATACATGAAACATGAAAGGATATACAATTTACTCATATACCGTCTCTGGCATCCATGATGAGCAGCCATGTGTAAATCATTTTAACATTCATTTCTCAAGGGAAAATTATTCGCGTTTTCATAAGCAAATACGAGTATCTAATAATTCGTTAAAACTTCCATACTTAATGATGTGAGTATTTTTTATATGCATATTCCTTATGCTCAAATTGCGTTGAAGGTTTTTAAATCATGAGATCGATTTTATGGTGTAAAAATTGACAACAAATTCCACTAGAGACAATTTAGGAAACTTTTTTTTATTACAATAATGTACGAGGAATGCCATCCTTATTATGAAATGCAATACCCCAGACACAGATTCTTCTCCTAAAATGTGTTTCTACCTGAACCCAAGGCAAGGATACATTTTCATCTATTCAAGTGCAATGAAGTGAGAAAATTTAATCAGGTGTAAAAGGTTTTTTGTTTTTAACACTTAGGCGAGCTTCAATTGAATCCTGCAGGAATTTTTGAGAATTCCCACATTCTCCTGTTATGAGAACTGTGAAGATTTCTGGACTCCATGGTGGGTGTAAGTGTTAGGTTAACAATCCTACAACGTAAAAATGTTTACGCTACGGTAGAAATGTAAGCCTCAGAAGACGCACTTGCATTTGCATAAACAATTTGGAACGAAAGATCATTCCACTGATGATGGCCTAAGGGCCATTAAGCATAACATGGATTACATTTTGTCGAAAAATAAAAATGCATTTTTTTATCGTTTAAAGGAAACAACTTCTTATTATCATTGCCAGGTATTGACGTATATGCTCGAAGTATTCAACGAGTTTATTCTGCCAGGATTCTTATTCAAAAGTTCATCAATTGATGACCTTTAAAACCCTGTTCCTGCAAAGCTACAAAACTAATGAAGAATGATATAAGCTAGTTCGGCATTTGTTACAAAAGGAAAACAGAAAGTAATCGTCCTTAAATTATAGTAAATGTATGCTTAGCAAATTATCAACTAAAAAGTATTGGGGCAAAAAATACTACAATGTCCCAATGATAGTAAGAATTGTTGATCGTTCGTTAAAAACATTAGAAATTCTGCCTCATCCTCCATCCCAACGCTGATCTACAATGATATTCCAGCTGTCAGATCTTTGGACAAGGCCAATCTGCTTACTGCACACTTTACGGCCAGCTCAACACTCCCAGATTGTGTTTTGTTTGAGTGGGATAAATCCACTTTCGCACTCGTGTAGCAACCAGAGTTTTTAAAGATCTTAACATATACAAATCCGCTGGTCTAGATGGTATATCTCCCTTGCTTCTGAAGATGTGTTCTTCCTACTCCTAAGGCTCTTTCCGAGCAGATGGAAAACAGAATTTGTCCGGCGAATCTTCTTCTCTCTCTTCCTACAGACCCATTACACTTACGTCCCTTCTTTAAAAAGTCGTGGAAACGCTGATAAACCCTCAGCTCACAGCTGCCTATTGTGACGTTTTATCCTAGGCCTTGATATTGTGTGTCCGGTCTTCTCAATGACCGGCAATACGGTTTTCGAAGCAACACACCCAATGGTGGTTTGATGATGAAAAGTGGAAAAGCGTACATCAATCCGGTGAAAGCAAGATAGTTGCACTTGATATTTGTAAGACATTTGACAGAGTTTGGCATCAGGCTCTTTTGTCGAAAATGCGTGCTTTTGGGATCGTTGACTCTCTTCTTCAATGGATTCGAAATTACCTTTCGGAACGTTTAATTCACAATATAAATGCTGGTGTGCCCCAGGGCTCCGTTCGGTCTAGACAATATTTTTAGTTTTCATTAATGATCTCTTGTCTTCAGTTCTAATCCAACATATTTCTTTGCTGATGACAATACTCTCTGCTTTTCATATTTGTTCTCAGACTCACTTCCCTCGTCTTCGGCTGTAGAACGGGAACGTCAGCGTATGTTAAGCTCATTAAATTCCTATTTTAATAGCATAACCAATTGGTGGACTATCAGGTTGTGGAAAACACAATGTTCTCTTCTGTCGTTAAAATGAAATTTAAATACCGAGCCATTATCCGTGAATAGCATTTACATTGTCGAAACCGAAAAACTTTCCATCTTGGGTATGTGTGTCAATGACAACTTACTTTGGAATAACTACATATTTGTCTGCGAAATGTCTAAGTTTTCTCAAGCGATGTAAGAAATATTTCATCCCCTCTGATCTGTCCTCAATATATAAGGCATTTATCTACCAAAATTGGAGTACAATGTTCTCAGCTGATCAGGTGCTCATGAAATACTTCAGCACCCGCTAGATAGGATTCAAAACCATGCGATAAAACAAATAGGTGATACTGATATCAGTTTTATCACTATTTTCACCACTAGAGCCCCATAGAGATCGCCAGTAGCATTCCACCGCTTCAAACTTTCAACCGTTACACCCGTAATGAATGCTCAGCAGTATACCCTCAAGCCCACTTTCGGACGTACTCTAAAATATCGTGCTTCGTTCCTAACCTGTGCAACATGCTTATGAAATGCCTTCTGAGCTCTCTATTTCCTTGCCGTTATAACTCGCAAACATTTAACAACAATGTACATCGGTACCTCTCTTTTCTTCCTCCTTAAATTTCGTTCGCCTGCGCTGACTGGGAAATCCTATCATTGCTAGACATACATATATAAAATGGGTTCCAATCCTATGTCTCCAAAGCCCACTGAAAACTTTCGAGCTATTAGGCATAATGGCACAATTAAGACAGATTTACCTAAAATACATAAGAGTGATTTGCAAGAGCTTGTGTGCCTTTCGAATGAGAATGTTAGAATCAAATTTGAATCAGATAAAGTTAGTGAAAAATGTTCAGTCATGAGTACCAGAATTCCTGACGCGGTTAAAGATATACCAAGCTTTGAAGGAAACCCTTGTCTGCTGTACGATTTCATAAATAATCTTGAGGAAGTTTTAAGTGTAATTCCCCAAATCGTTGGGTCGAGTTACGAGAGGATAATTTTTAGAACCATTCGGAATAAGATAGTAGGTATAGCTAGCGAAGTGTTAAATATGTATGGGACGCTTACTCAGTGGGTGGATATTAAGAAAAATCTTATCATCCACTAAGAAACGAAACAAGCCTAATTCGCGATCTCCACCAATTAAGACATTAAGAATATTAACCGTTGAATGGTTTTACACCAGAATTGTAAGGTTCTGTCAACACTAGTGAATTACGTTAGGGTCCATGAACGTGATGCCAATGTTGTTCTAGCCAAGCAGGATCTGTATAACGGAATGTGTTTGAATGCATTTGTATCTGGTCTCAGCTACCATTAGGATCAACAATAAGATCAATGAGACCGAAACAATTTACGGAAACTTTTAACTTTTGCCTTGAGGAGCAGAATTCCCACTATTCCAAAAGCCCTCGTAATTTCCAAAAATACCCTCCTCAGTCGAGAAATAAAACAAACTATTTTCAGCGAACGTCTTATCAATCATACAATCAATTTCAACAACCTTCTAGGACCGAACATTTCCAAAAAACATTTAGCCCATTTAACATTCTTCGTATCAGCACTTTTCACGGCCAATATTTTCCAATTTTCAACCTAACAATTTTCGACAAAATCAAAATAAATCCATACCAGGCCATGAACCCATGGAAATCTCTAGCTCAAATACACGAAGGAGCAGTGGTAACTATCCTCCTAGAACCCAAGTTTCTCAAGGTTCTGGGCAGGTGCTTAATGTCGAATGCTGTTGTCATAATTCCTATTTTAACACAGTACAAAGCGTACCCACACCATCCCAAGACCAAGTTCGTTACGACCCACAAGCTATGCCCCCACCATCTAAAAATCAAGGTCATTGCGAACCACAAAATTATTACTCCAATTTAGATGGCCCTCATTCATCGAAATATGAAACTAAACACGAAGTAGATGACAGAAATTTTCGCATGAACGCCTCAAAACGGCAATCGGATACATAGATCTAAATACTCGTACCTACAACTCAAATCTTTTACCATATATTACGTTTAATAGTATTAATAATAGTAACTGCAAATTTCTGATTGATACAGGAAGCAATAAATCATTGTTGAGTCCTACTATAGCCGAAAACCTGAATTCTGCATCAATCGAACCAATAGAAATAAGAACCATTTTTAGTACCTTCCGATTTTGTTGATAGAAGGGTAGTCTGTATACCTTATACAGGAATTGCAAACTAGAAAATTATTGCCGTTTTTAGTGTACAACTATTTTGATGCCCTTATTGGTACAGACATCCTAAAGGAACTTAATATTAAAATAGATTTAGCGAAACAAACTCAAAATCTCTCTCTTGCTTAAGCCCAATATAATATCAGCAGATTATACGGTTCAGAGTCTTAGCAAAATTATTTGTCGATTGCCTGTTGATATCAAGAATGGTGATATTTATATCAAGCCAACTTCCATATTTAGCAACTTATTAATACCAGAGGGAGTCTACAGAGCAGTAAATTGGTATTTTTTGGTCGAAGTAATTAACACTTCAGATCATCCACAAACATTTGTAGTAGAACAACCTATTAGATCTACAAAATTCGACAAAAACTCTTTCACAGAGGTACACAATTTTACAATCAGAAAGAGTAAGGGCGTAAGAAAAGTGCATGATCCTAAACTAATAACAGATCATTTCAGCTGCGAGGAAGTGGGAGCACTCAAAAAATTGTGCATCGAATTTAGAAGCATTTTCTTTGAAGACGGACAGAACTTAACGTTCACAAGTCTGGTGAAACATCAAATAAAAACTAAAAATGAGGTGCCCATCTATTGCAAGTCGCACCACTTCCCGTATATACATAAAGCTGAGATAGAAAAGCAGATTGCTGATATGTTAAGGCAGGGTATTATACGTCCAAGCTACTCTCCGTGGTCCTCTAAAATTTGGATTGTGCCGAAGAAAATGGATGCAAGCGGTAGGCAGAAGTGGCGATTAGTTGTAGACTATCACAAACTCAATGAAAAAATGATCGACGACAAATACCACATTCCAAACATAACAGAAATATTGCTCGTAGATAAACTGGGTAAATGCATGTATTTCAGCACAATAGATCTAGCTTCAGGGTTTCATCAAATAGAGATCAAACAGCTTTTACTGTAGACCATGGGCATTATGAATTCGTTCGAATGCCCTTTGGTCTCAAGAATGCACCATCCACTTTCCAGCGGGTTATGGATAACATTCTTGGTAGTCTGATAGGTAAAATTTATCTGGTATATAGACAATATAATTGTGTTCTCCACCTCACTTCAAGAACACATTGAAAGCCTGCGCAAGGTGTTTAACAGACTAAAGGGAGCCAATTTGAAGATTCAAGTAGAAAAGGCTGTCTGACTTCAAAACAAATAAAATCCTTTTCAGGACTCCTTGGTTATTATCGGAAGTTCATTAAGGACTTCGCTAACCTCACGAAACCGATGACTCAATGCCTCCGGAAAGGAAAGGCACTCCTATGCAATGCTCCTTTACAACAATAGCCCGATTTCACAAAACCATTCAACCTCACCTCTGATGCAAGTAATGTTGCTATAGGTGCTGTGTTATCCCAAAGCTCTATAGGATCAGATAAACCAATTTGCTTTGCAAGTAGGACCTTCTCGAAGTCTGAAAGAGCCGAATTCTAAGCTTGTACGGTGGAGGTTCAAATTAGAAGAGTTTGACTACCCTGTAGTCCATAAAAAAGGAAAACAATCATCAATTCAAACGAACTACCGGTAAACGAGCAAGAAACTGAAAGATTAGATGTTGTATCTATGATGAAAAGCTTCGATTAATCTGAAGATTTAGACACAATTCAATCAGTAGTACACAGACCACGGTAGTATACAGACCTGTTTCGGCTTTTCTTCAGCGAATTCTATAAATTATTATATAATTAACACACAAATTTTCAAAAGCACGGCTGGCGTAGTGCAAAAGTGCGCGGACGCGAAATTGTAATATTTCAAGTTGTGCGGGTTCATTCCCTGTCGGTGGACGGCATTTATTTAATTGATATTGTTATTTAATTGAAAATAAATAATAAAATTAGTGACGTGGACACAAACAGTGGGATTAGTGGACGGCACAGCAACAGCAGTGGCGAGTGAAAAATCAATTAAAAGGAAGAAAAAAGGTGGATCATCGAACTTAGCAAAACGCCCCACTCTATGCCCCTCTAACGAAATGCTGCTAAGTAGGGAATTGCGGGGGGGGGGACAACGTCTGCAGTAATAGCAGTAATAGCAGCGCAAAAACAAGGACGTCACGAGTCGGAAGACGAATCATCATACGTCTCTGATAGAGTGACTCATGACAAAGCGAGTAATAACAGCTTTGCATCGTAGGCAACTTCTGAGTCGGAAGACGAACACGAAGAACTGAATGCCATTAATAGCAACATCCTGCAACTACAAAAAAATGTGCTTGCTATTAAGGCTAGGCAAATTGCCCGAAGGCAAAGGGAGCAGAATGCTAAGGCAAGCTCCCAACAGCAACTGCAGGAAAAAAGTGTGCAGAAACAGCAGCAAACCCAAACACAACAAGTACAAAAGCAGCAAAAAGCGCAGCAGCTAAAGCAACAACCGCAGCAGCAAAAACGTTACCAAAAACAGCACCATCAGCAGAAACAACAACAGCAACAGCAACAGCAGAAAAAGGAAAAAAAAGGTGCCTCCAATCAACTCCTACAAAATGGAAGTCCTGGACACCAAGGACTTGTGTAAGTTGGCCATAGGTAAGCACTTTAGAATTAAACGATTAGGTTTAGACAGGCATGTCATCCACTGTAATTCAGTGGAGGGGTACAAAAAAATTCAAAATCTGTTGGAGGAAACGACGACGGAGTACTTCACGTACACACCGAAAGGTGATAAATTTAAAACAGTTCTATTGAAAGGACTGGAACCGTCTACTGATCCCGAGGAGCTCTTAAAACTGCTTCAAGTAAAGAGAGCGACGATCTCAAATTTGTGGGGGTTAAGCTTTTTACCACTGCAAGAGCAAAAAGGGAGAATCAGAAACTACCGTTCTTCCTAGTAGAGCTCACCCTCAATAGCAAACTGGATATTCTAAGAAGTATCAAAGTCAGGTTGTTCACTGGGAGAAATTAAAAAGGAGTGATCACATTATACAATGTGTTCGCTGCCAAAGATTCGGCTACACTGCATCGAACTGCCAAATGGAGCCTCGATGCGTTAAGTGTGAAAAGAACCACAATTCTCAGGAATGTGCATTGGGTCAGAAGAAAAAGTCAGACAAAAGCCAACTCTCATGCGCTTTATGCAAGAACTCGGAACACACCACTAACTATCGGGGTTGTCCCAATTTCCAAGATATAAAGAAAGAAAATATGGTTCGTCAGCAGAAAGCGAAGGTTAAGCGTCCATCCACTCAGCTTCAAACTCCAGCCCTCACGTCCCGAATTACCCTCTCCAAATGGCGGCAGGTAGGAGTAGAATGGCACAAAAAGCCACGGTTGCTTCCTCGGCCCCAGCGCCAGGAGCACCAGAAGCTGCATCTGACATGTTAGCTATCTTGCTCTCTTTTCAAGTGCAGATGTCTCAGATTCAACGTCAAGTACAGGTGGATCAAATCTACGCGCTGCCGCCGGGTCTAACGCACCTCATGTCGTAATGGGTACGCACATGGTGGAGCAAACCCTGAAGGTCCTTGCAGTGAATGTAAATTCACTGATTAGGATCGAGTGAAGAGCAGCGCTGTTTAAGTTGCTGGAAGACCAAGTTCCTGATGTGCTTTTCGCTAGCGAAACTAGGATTACCGATAAGCACAATGTGGAACACAGTAAATGAAATAGTAGAAGAAGAAACCGACCCAACTCCACACAAGGAGGTGGTGTCGCGATCTTTATTAGAAAAAAATTTAAATTTAGAAGAATGTACAAGGGTGTTTTGCATGGGTTCCGGGTGCTGGAGGCATGTGTCGTGCGCATCCCTCTCCGTAGCGGAAAGTGGCTGTTCACGGTGTTTGTCTACGCGCCTGATGCTTCCCAATCCACAATATTCATCTCAAAGCTCGATAGACTCTTTATCTTTTACTTAGGCTGGAATCGGAGGAGAATTATTATATAATCGGCGGCGATTTTAATGCCAAACATAGAGATTGGGGAAATTATATACCAATTACTAGGGGGAACCTACTACTCAATTCATGTATAGACTCGGTTTGATAGTGACGGACAGTCCGCTACCATCGACGCACTGCACGGACACAAAAGTAGACTGTTGTCAAGACTCAAAACCTTGTACAGGCGGTTTACTGACAGACAGAACGTGGAGGTTAGGACACTGAAGTCCTCAATTAAAAACCTCCAAATATTGTTAAGAGAGAATTACAGAGCATCTGTAAGTTTGTACTGGAACAACAGAATTCGGGCTGTAAATTCGAGCAACCCGAGTATGTTCCCGCAAATAAACAAAATATTTCGGAGAAAAAACCAAAACGACCTACAGTGTACCAATGACGTCATTGGTTCTAATCACGATCTGGAGAATCGAGTCCTTCTGCACAATTTCTACCTGCGAAATGACATACAGAACTGGCGATTCGATAGCTCGGGTTTCACCTAGTTCAGTCATGAGAATATGGCAAATAATGTCATCGCCAATAAAGGGAATCTACCCCCGTTCATTTCAAAGGAAGAACTCCATGAGATCTTCGACACAATAAGACGTAAAAAATCAGTGGGAATCGATGGAATTCCGAACATTGTGCTTCAACATCTCCCTCTAGAAGCGGTAGACATTTACTCCACCCTGTTTAACAATGCATTGAATAATATACATTATCCAGAGCATTGGAAAACTGCGGTGGTTTATCCCATCCCTAAAAGGGGGAAAGATACATCCAATCCGCGGAATCTCCGGTCGATAAGTCTCCTTCCGAATATCAGTAAGGTGTTCGAGAAAGTGATCAATAGAGTCCTGATTAAGTGGGTTTAGGACAAAAATATAGTTCCGGACAATCAATTCGGTTTCAAGGCGGGGCATGATGTCGTACATGCCGCGTATAAGCTGGTGTCAGATATCCAATGGAACAAAAACCATTCTATTTAGAACGCCATGCATCTAGGGACACCAGAAAGAATTGTTGAAAATTCTCGATCATTGGACAACACGGCCAGCCACTTGCTTGTCGAAATGTATTCAGATACCTTGGGATCTGGCTAGACCAATATCTATATTTTAACAAGAATGTAGATGCTGCTCTGGCCAGGGCCAAAGGTGCTTTTGCCCTTACAAAGAGACTGTTTTATAGCAGCCAACTTGATGATAAGGTGAAAGTTATCTGCTACATGGCCCTCATCCATGCTGGTATATGGGTGTCCCGAGTGGTTAAACGTGAGAGCAGGCTTAATGGAAAAGATTCAGGTGTTTGAGAGGGCTTGCTTTAGGGTTTGTCTTCACCTTTATAGAACACCAGAATCGGAGTACACAAAATTCTATCCCAATTAGGTTCTATACAACAAGGCGAATCTAACAAGAGTGGACAACTTCGCTATTAAGTTGACTCGAGGGCATATTGCAAGAGCAATGACCTCGTCCAATAACCTGATATCTGGGGCCTACCCCAACTACTTATACCATGAGAGTGTGCGCTTGAAAGGCTTCGTCCTCCCTGAAGCGTTCCTCTATTTTGACATGAAAGGGCTGATCCAGGATAAGTTTGCGGTGCCGCTAATCTTCCACGTAGCTCGTGCCGTTGGTGAGGGGCGACTCAACTACAACAGAGACGTCGCACACGGCAGTACTGTGGTTTCAAAACACGACAAAAAAGATGTTTTCTTGCAGCACCAAACCATTTGGTGGTTCAGTGAAGAAGACCCGATTTTTTCGTCGTTTCATTCAAGTCCAGGTTAGCCTGGTCAGGAGGCAAAGCGGGCCATATTTTCATTGCTATGTTTAGCAAATAGCCGACTTATATAGGTTAGGGTAGTTTTATGGTATGGAGGTTGGCAACCTTGGGTTAGTTAGCAATTAGGCTAGCAACGTGAAGTTTGCTAACAATTAGGTTAGATTAGATTGTATAGTTAGGCTAAGTAATTTAAGGTTTAGTATAAGTTAGCACAGATAGTTAGCTTAAGTAGTTTAAGTACTTATACCTTTAGTATAAGTTTTATATAAATACAAAAAAAATGTTCATTTACTAAGTTTTTTCTTAAACACTTAATTTTTTCTTAGTTTAACTATAATAGATGTTAATGAACAGTAATTAAGATTGAAAATTGTAAATTATATATTGTAAATTACATATTTTATAGTTTAGCTTAGAGCGCCCGTAAGTTAGAATAAGTTAATTAAGTTATGATAAGCTGGCATTTAAGCATTTTTTCTGTTTATTAAATTTAAAAACAATAGAATAAAATGCATTCAAAATGAAAAAATGAACACAATTCAATAAGCTAACGAAAATGTTGACGATGGTATTCCCATAACAGAACGCTGTATTAATCTAATCAGAACATCCTTAAAATGAATCCCAATAAAATTTAGCTATCCGTCAGATTCCAAATTCTGTTTAAAAGAAAAAAACGATACACCATCGAGTGTAAAAATATGTCATGTGAAGATGTCTTTATTTCGATATTTAAAAATTAAATCAATAACAAGAGAGTTACTACGATATGTACTGATGACGAAACTTTTAGACAAATTCAATTAGTATATTCAAAGTATTTCAACAATAGTTGTATACAATTAGTTAGATCGAGCATTTTATTAACAGATATTATTGAGCGAGATGAGCAGGAGAGTTTAGTACGAGACTATCATGCAAAGTCTAATCATAGAAGTATAACGGAATGTGTCGAGCATTTAAAAAGGTATTCCTATTTTCCCAATATGAAGAATTTAATAACGAGTCTAATCAATGACTGTGAAATATGGCCGAAATAGAGTAAAATTAAAGTATGAGATTACTGAAACCCCCTCGAAACCTTTTGAAATAGTCCATTTAGATATATATTCTGTTCACAAGGAACATTTTTTGACAATCATTGATAAATTTCGCAGATTCTTTTCCATATATTTTCTAAATGCCAGAAATAGCGTAGACCTTATTCAATCCTTAAAGCACTTTTTTTCTCATCACGGCATACCAAAAAAAAATTGTAACAGATATTTAAAGATTTTCTCAATATCTATGACACTTGTGCAAAGAGCTCAACAGGTAACTCACCAGTTGAAATGTTTCACTCTAATATAACTGAGCTCATTCGTATTATTAAATATCAAAATAAAAACAAACCCATTAACGAGGTGGTAGATGAAGCCGTTCTTACTTACAATAACTCTATACACTCAGCAACAAAGCTTACTCCCTTCGAGTTGCTTACTGGTCACATTAATAAATCCAAACTATTTCCCGTTAACACAAATTCAGCAACTAAAGAAGAATACCTAAAACAGGACATAAAAGAATACTAAAACTTATCTAGACTAATACATCAGAGAAGTTCAAATAGTAAACAAAATAATATCTATAAACTTAATGAAAAACGTAGAGATC
This sequence comes from Volucella bombylans, assembly GCA_949129095.1. Classification (NCBI taxonomy): domain Eukaryota; kingdom Metazoa; phylum Arthropoda; class Insecta; order Diptera; family Syrphidae; genus Volucella; species Volucella bombylans. Next base: position 98,155,034 of record OX422141.1, on the reverse strand, counting down.
CATTTGATTTTATTCCTTCGGAAATAATTTATGAACAGGACGATATACGAAATAAATTGACACCCAGATATACAAAACATATCGTAGTACACAATAATAAAATCACTGTAGGCGCTAATAAGCGTAAAGTACATAAGAAAAAGATCAAAAATAAATTTAAAATTAAATGGTGGATGGAGGAAATTGTTGCACAAAATAATTAAAATTTGTTAAGTACATACGTAGTAACAATACATTTCGCTGAACAATTTACTTGCGTTTAATTATAAACTACCTCGTAAGAAAATGCTCAACAAGTATATATGTGTCCAAATCTAGCTATCATTTTACCATGGACGGTCTCTTCAAATCACTAAATCACTCCCATCGTTTGTTTTTCTATACCGATAATATATATGGTATGTATGTAAGTAATGTAATGGATAAACCCTGTTGAAAATCAAAAATCAGAAAACAACCCTGGTATTAATTACAATTTTTGTTCGATAAAATACTTCAATCCTAAAATAAATAATAAAAGTACATGCAATATGTACATAGGGTGATGTCGTGTAAGGTCGGCCTTCTCTAGTAGTCGGCGACTATATTGTAAAACACTTAAAACATAGTGTAATAGTAAACATTTTTGTTTAAATTCAATGCAAAACATGTGTTCCAACAGGATAACGGTTTTTCTGTCTGAATGTAAAATTTCATTCCATAGCACCTGCTAGTTTTTTTGTAAAAAATGCCAGTTTGCTCCAAGTTTTCTTTGGTGTCGGGTTTGCGTTTTTTCGGACAAAAAAAAATAGTGGAAGTGAATTTTAAAACAAGGATTAAGTGGCAAACTACTGAATTTGCGGCACTGTGTGGTTATTTTTAAGTAGTTTATAGGTTTAATTTGATGTTTTTGACTAAAAAACTTAAATTTTTCAATTTATTTATTTATTATTTTTCAATTTAATTCTTCTTAACTCGGAACTAATTTTTTTTTGTCAACCGAGTACGCTAAATCAGTGGAAATTGTATTCTCTTTTTATTGACGCAAAAAAAAAAAAAACATAAAATATTGCGTGGCTTCGGTACTCGACCGCCTGTAAACGTAAAGATAGAATGGGAGGCCGACTATAGAAGACAAAAGTTCTTATGTCGGCCACTTATGTTTTGCACAAAAATAATATTCATACCTACATATGTAGGTAACAAAAATTCCGATTTATTTATTCTGTTCTTACTGCCACTGTTCTTACGGCGGCCAAAGGACAAAGGCTTGTAAACTGGCTCATAGACTTTGCCAAATGCGGATTCCCAAGATAGTCAACAGGCTTGCTGAATACAGTACAACAAATAATTTTGGAAGACAATAGGGAGAGACGATTTAAAGATGGGCTACCAGGGAAAACCTGGTACTCTGGATTTCTGAAACGTCATCCAGAATTGTCCATCAGAAGAGCAGAGGGACTGTCGAAAGAACAGGCGTTGGTCTCTGAGAAGTACATAATACGAGTAAAGTGGTTCCGAGAGCTCAAAGATTACCTAGGAGAAATTGATGCCTTAGACATTTTGGAAGATGCTTCTAGAATTTTTAATGGTGATGAAACATCCTTCTGTCTTTTTCCGAAATCAGGGATTGTTTTGGCTCCTAAGGGCTCGAAAACTTTATACAAAGTTTCTTCCGGAAACGATACTTACAGTTTTGTTTGTGCTGATGGAAAAACTTTACCACCATTAGTCGTCTTTCTTTATGTGCGCCCTCCTCAGGCTGTAGTTAGAAGTATGCCCGACAAGTGGGTTTTAGGTACGTCCGAAAGTAGCTGGATGCGATCGGAAACGTTTTATGAATACGTGGCCAACAGTTTCAATGACTGGGTAGCCGAAAATGACATCAAACGGCCAATTTTATTTCTGGTCGATGGGCATAAATCACATCTAACAATCGGCCTTAGTGACTTTTACCGCAATAATGGCATTATTTTATGTGTACTCTTGCACCACCCATATAACACAGGCAGCTGATGTGGGTGCATTTAAGGGCTTAAAAACAAACTACAACTATACCATATATAAATGACTAAGCATTCCGGAAAACAGAGGTAAAACAGTAAACAAAACCAACTTTTGTGAAGTGCTTAAATTGGTTTTAGATAGTTCAGATAGGACATAAAGTATAAGAAACGCCTTCCGAGTTTGGTTTGTTTCCATTCAATCCTAATGGAATAAACTATACAAAATCTGTGCAGAATGAGATTTATGTTATGAAATTGTTTCAGTTTTTATACCTAGGTATCCATGTTAATTAGTTAGTATTCATTGTTCATTTATTTATTTATTTGCATAAGACCACATAAATTTTGAAGTAGCTTTTTTATTTTATTTTGTTATTTTTTCATTAATATTCGTTAGCAAATAGGTAATCATACGAGTAGTTTATTTAAATAATTATGTGAGTATATATATTTATTTATTTGCCTATTAGGCTCAAAAACATATCTTATAAAGCAATGTTTAAATACATTTTACTGAAATACATGTTCCTATTTATATGAAATTGTTCTGTAGTTATATAAATCGTTAAAATGATACCGAAGTACTTGTAACTTTTATAAATAGAGTAAATTTAAAATTTTTCAAATTGATACTGGATACTCACGTGGCCGACTTCTGGATCTAAAGGGGCCGACTACATAAGAATCACACTTTTGCCTTAATAATCATAAATAATTTGTTGAAGGTAGCAAGTTTACTTACGAGTAATACTGTTAGAATCACCCAATATAAACTTTTCAACTAATCATACGAGGGGCGTTCAACATATTCTCGGTATCGGGGTGAAGCTGTGGTTGTATATATAAATTGACTTATTTAATAATACTATTATTTTTATACAAGTAATACTATTATTTTAGTGCATTCCTGTAAAATTTCATATAAATGTGATTATTAATTCGCGTTTTATCTCTAGTTAAACAGAATCATAACGGCAACTGAGACGATGATGGTGAAAATTGAGCATCGCGCTGTAATTAAATTTCTCACTAAGCAAGGAAAAAGTCAAAAAACTATTCATGAAGAGATGGTGGCTGTTTACCAGGGTTCCGCACCTTCATTATCAACTGTGCAAAAGTGGTCAAGTGAGTTCAAGAGAGGCAGAGAGAGCATTGAAGGCGACCCCCGCTCCGGCGCCCCGGCTACTGCTTGTACGGGAGAAAGCATCAAAGAAGTCGAAAAACTTGTTCTTGAGGATGCCCGAATAAAGGTGAAAATGATGGCAGAGATCACCAAGCTTTCAATTGGTACCATTCACACCATTCTTCATGACCATCTTAACCTTTCAAAGGTCAGTGCAAGGTGGGTGCCACGAATGCTCACAGCGCCTCAGAAAAAAGTAAGAATCGCATGCTGTAGAGAGCTTTTGGAGATGTGTAGTGAGAACGCGGACGGTGTTATGGATCGAATTGTTACTGGGGACGAAACATGGGTCCACCACTATGACCCTGAAAGCAAACAAGAGTCCATGCAGTGGCATAAAAAAGGAACAGACCCCCGGAAGAAGTTCAAAGTCACTCCGTCTGCCGGGAAGCTCATGGCCACAGTTTTTTGGGACTCAAAGGGAATCTTGCTCCTTGAGTACAAAAAAAAAAGGTGAAACCATCAACGCCACATCCTACGCTTCCACTTTGCATAATTTGCGGGAGGAAATTAAAAAGAAAAGACGGGATAAACTCGCAGCGGGTGTGTTGCTTCTTCATGACAACGCTCCTGTTCACACAGCACGAGTTTCCAAGGCTGCTGCGCGAGATTGTGGTTTCGAAGAAATCCAACACCCACCCTATAGTCCAGACCTTGCCCCTAGTGATTATTTCCTGTTTCCGGATTTGAAAAAATGTCTTCGTGGAAAAAGATTTTCGGATGATGAAGAACTCAAGTCGGCAATAAATGGGTATTTTGCAGAGAAAGAGGAAATTTATTTTTTCGAGGGTTTAAAAAAGCTTATCTCAAGATGTAACAAATGCATTGATGTTAGGGGAGATTGTATTGAAAAATAAAAACAATTTAAATTGAATTCGCATTTTCCTTCATATCGATATCGAGAATATATTGAACGCCCCTCGTAAAAACTGATTCTTATATCCAAGAATTAAATAACTGGTTTTTAAGAGTTAATCAAACAAAAAAGTTAAGTGGCCGACTACTGGTGCCATCACCCTACATATGTATATAAACTCAAATAGAATTAAATGTAAAATTGTAAATTTAAGGTTATTTATTGGATTCCTATTAACTATTGTATCATACAAAAAAAATGTTAATATTATTATCATCTTATCAATTACCAATGAATATATAATTTCATATTTCTTAAACTATGAAGTAAGGATGTGCCCTAAAATATGAAATATTATTATATTAATTTAAGAATCAAAGGTACAAGTACATTTATGTATGTAAGTACTGGAGCGTACACTTACCCTAACTAATTATCATAACTTAATCATAAACTTATTTTCTAAGAACGAACACCTATTAGTAACCTGTAGTTTATTCTAATTATTTTAAGAATGGGAAAAGAGCATTCCCTCGTTGCACTTGACTATCTAAGAAAAAACAGCGGAAAAAAAGCCCACATTCGACACAGTGGACATCAATTTCATACAAAATATCATCCCTCACCAAACCAAATGGAGATCGCTCTTCAAGCAAACTCCAAACTCCAAACCAAGGCACATCATACCATGTTGTGGTAACCTGCATGGATGCAACCTCTTACAGTATGTTTGCCTACGTGCCCACTCCATGCGAACATGTGTGGTTGGTGCATTGATGGGTACTGTGATGCGTCAGGGTGCCAGTTGTTGCTAAGCGCAAATCAAACACATATTCTCCTCTTGTGTCCAACAATGACCAATACATTGGAAACAACTCCAATATTGCTTCATATGCATATCACTTGGCGAGGGGTACATGCTTGTGTCATCCCATTGTGTGAAACAACCTGTTTGCATGTTCTCTCTTTTTATCCCTTTGTTCTTACGCATGAAATAGAATGGAATGGAATGGGGTACGTATGTAGATGTGAAGAACGGAAGAAACGTTTAGCGGAAATGAAGATGATTCGATGTTTGACCGTAGAGTATGAAAGATTTAAAAATAGATGAAAAATAAACTTTGTATATTCTTGCATAAACTAATTGTTTTATTTTAAATCAACTATCAAGTTGTAACTCGCACGTTAATTATAAAAAAAAAATTCCTTTGCGAGTATAGGTTACATTGTATGCTCAACCAGTAACGCATCATCTGAAACAATGCAAACTGCCCTGGCAACCACTTATAAGCAAAGTCGGTTAACGCATTTGACTCCCTGCATGAAAGACTTAACCTTCGCAGCACTTTATCATATTTTAGTTTTGTACATGAGTATAGAACCCAGAGCTCAGAAAAAGATACATTTTAATCTGTTTTTGGCACACAGTCAATTATTTCGAATATTTTAACTGCCTTCTCAGTGCCATAGAAGATAGTTCTATTCGAAAAGTAGCTGCTATTTCTGTTCGATGAAGATGATTCAAGATACGTTCTTAATTCGTCGAATTCAAGGGGTTAGGTAGACTTAAAATGAGGCCGTAGGGCTTGGAGCGTCATTTTCAGCTCCTGCAGTCAACAGCAACTCCTGATTTAGTACCGCGTGCATTGCATTTACCGTAGATTGCAACATGCGAGAAAAGTGTTGATGTTCTGATTGGCCTCCTGCTACTTCAATTGCTGTCAGCAGTTTATTGTAATTGATCAGTCAAGCGATTTTTCCAAACATGGCAAGCCAAAAAAAGGGAGCGTAGAACGAAGGTTCGTTTGGACCTCTTTTGCTTTTGGCAGTAGTATAAGTTGTTGGCGATTTCAGGTCTTAGGAACATGAACACACGCATTAAATATCACGGCAAATATGCCGGGTACTGCTTTAAAAGCGACCTTTAGGCCCGGTGGCTTTTTGTCGTGTCCCCTTATAAATGCTTCGAATAACTCTTTACATCAAATCATGGGTGTGACTACTCTTAAAATGCCAGAGAACGTGTTAAGAGAAAGATGTTTGGACCCGGTGGTTATTTCGCTCCGAGGAGATTAAAAAATGTTATGACCCAGTTTAAGGCTTCCGATAATAACGGATTCATTGTTGACGACCCGGTCAAACGAACCCTTAACAGAGCGTGAAGTGCGATGGGATAGACCTGATAAAAACAGGATACAAAACTGTGATATCTACTATAGAGAATATAGCACACAATCGGTGTGGCAATGACAGCTGTCGCAGCGTTTATTCAGATGCGGATCAAGACTAAAGAAACAGGTTTTGAGCTCCAGACATGTAGGCGAACCCTTGATGGTGATTCGCATAAGCCTAATAAAAGCTCACACCCTTAAAGAAGAGAATTTCGACTTTATCAAAGACTGCTTCTACGAGCTTATTGACAAAACCTCTGAGCAATGCCCTAGATACTCGTATGACATGAAAATAGTTCCTTGGGTTTTAGTGCCAAGCTAGACAAGAGGCTCATTTTTTGTAATACTGTAACGAAATTTGCTGAAACCTAAGAAAGCCAAACGAAAACAACAGAAATTTAGTCAGAGATTAAAATAAAACTGCGAAAATTCTGGTTTCCGAGAGGTAAACTTTTTCCGTTGTCTTTTTTTTTATTTGATTTCGTTCGTTCAATTTTAATTTGTGTTCAATGTTTCTGTTGCTTGGACTACCAACTCGTAACTTTTCTTCCTTCCCAGTCGTCTGTCCTTTTTATATGCCTCGATTTTTTTTTGTTTATTCCGTTGATTTTTTTCTCTTAGAAGGTCTCTAATTTGCGTGCATCTGTTGTAACGTCTTTAAATCCACCGCTCGTTCGCAGACGACTTACGGTTGGGGGAGTTCTACGTCACAGGAAAAGGCAACTATTTTCTTCGTTGGCTTTGTTAATTTTTCTGCTTCCTTTATATGTTGTGGTCTCTCTTCATCTTCTTATGCATATAGCTGACAAATTGATCTTTTGCCATCTTGAATGCAAAACAGAGTTCGACAAACAGAACACCTCATCAAAATGTCACAATCGGGGCGTGTTGTTTTTTTTTATTTATTTTTTTTTTTTTTATTTCTTGTGAATTTTGCGTGCCGTTTTATGTTTTTAAGATTCTAAACCTGATTTCGCGATAATAGGCAGCACACGGTATCCTCACCTCGATATCCATAAAGGGTCCTGGCTGACTCTTGATCAACAACTCGTTGACCAAATGGATCTTGTTGCGATCGACGTAATGCACTCCTCCAGTGTTTTGGATATTCAAACGTTCCGGGCAGCTAGTGTAATATCTGTTCGGATCATTATCTTGTTTTAGCCAAGATACTGATGCTGTTATCCATAATAGTACAAAGCTGGCGAACCATTGTGAACTGCAAGAGACTTCTAGCTCATCTATCAATTCCGACAACGATATTAGTGCGGATATTTGTTTCTCTTCTTTCTTTTTTCTTTATATCATAACAAAACTTATACAAAATTGCAGTGTATATTATAATTGAATACATTTTGCATGAAATAGTTAGGTACAATCTGTTGTTCAAGGTGAGGATATCATGCGAAGAATCACTCTTGCCAATCCATGCTTCTTTCCGCTTAGAAGGCAATCGAGTAATAAAGCCCTATCTCGACATTATACAAGACACTGACCATCTCATTCTTGCTTTATAGCTCAGACACGTAGGCTCTGACGAAGGCTGATGAAAATGCTTTTGGAGACTTTAACAAAAAAGTTCTTCGGGTGGTTCTCGGTCCCGTTTACAGCGGTGGAGTATGAGTGAGACATTTCAACAACGAATCTTTCGGGCTGTATAGTGATACTGAGCTCGTCAGAAAAGTTCGGATAACCCGGCTTAAATAATTAGATCACCTAAAATCTACAATGGACATCAGTGCCCCGGACTGGAAATTTTTGCGACGTCTACCCACATGGACAATGCGATAGAAAACGGGTTCTTCCTAGGTCGCGCACGCAAGTGAAAGGGAACTCTACTCAACTTCATGTGTGCAGCTATGTAGCTAGAAGGTCATGTTTGTTGAAGCCCTGGTTCAGTACGGCATCGGGGTGCTTTAGATAACACAACTTCTGATGGCATTCGTAACTCGGTCAGACAACACGTCGCAAGTGAATCACTGATTTTGTGGGTGGAACCAATGCCAGTTAATGTTATGCTAATTGTTACTGTTTGGTCTATATGTAATGGCGAGGGTAAAACGGCGCCTCAAGGCGGCTTCTTGTCTTTACTGCTATTGTGCATGCTAATCGACACATTCCATTTTCTCGCCGAATTTACGTATTTGGTTGCCGTGCTGTTTTTATTAAGTTTTTTTTTTTTGACTTCGTCCATGGCACGATATGGGCCTTGTCACAGTGAAAGGTCGTATGGAGCTAATTATATAATTTCGTCATTTCTTTTATGACTGAAAGCAAATACGTCGCTACTGAATATAGCAGATTCAAAGTCATACTCTATCTCGTCTACGTGGGAACTGTCTCTAGCACGCCTGGATTTACTTCAAGCGCAGCGATGAAACTTCCTCCCTTTGATGTTTATATCACGGAATGCAATCTCGAGGTCATATTCCATTTAAAGAAAATAAACATTTTGTGCAGCACGAAGTATTGATGACCATGCGATCATTTAACCTGCAGTATCATGGACATGCTGTCTGATTAAGTGACACCAGAACTCCTATTATTCTGAAAACAAAAACTCGACTTTCCATGGCTCGGTCAAGATTTGAACCAGGAAAGGAATTGTGAATGCCATTGACTGACTACAAAACAGATTTAGGATGCGGTGGTGGGTTCTTTTGGCAGAACGACTACTTGTTAGGAAAATTTGCGGCATCTCAAGCGGGGTGTTTAGAAATCATCAAATCATCATCATCATAAAATATTCAACAATATCCCCTTCACTCAAGTCCATCTCTATTTCACTCGAACTTAAATTTTACTCAATTTTTACTCAATTATTCATTTGTCATTTACTCATATTGTTATCATTTTTGCTCTAATCACTCTATTGTAAAAACATTCATTCGCTCTTAAACTGCCAACGAGATCGGTTGGCCAAACAAACAAACTTCTTGCTTGATCCATGTGGTCTATTTGTTAGTACATAAATAAAGTAATTTTATAACGTAGATAAATTTCCGAATTGTTTGCATTTAATCATATACACTGCACATTATCACCAGCTACATATCAGAGACTTACCATCATTATATCACAGCACCTGAAGACTTTGGATAAGTATAAAATCATTCATTTCAACATCCATACACATTTAACAAACATACATACATATTTCAACCATAAAACATACATATTATACTTTCGTTCACAAACATCTTTTTGGTCCTTCAAGAAACCGGATAATAAAATTTCATGAGCTAGTTCTAAATAAATGAATATAAATTGGATAAAATATTTATTTAATGCATATAATAGTCATTTTATAACTGTGTGTGGCAAAGTGGAAAAACATACATACATATGTACACATGTATATTATGTATTTGGAAACTAATATTAAATACTTATACATATTAAAACATTAAAAGTTTAATATATTTTTATACCTAAATACTTATTTAAAAATTGTGCATGAATATTGATTGCTTTCCTTGAACTCATACATATATCATCATATAAAAATCAATCACGTTGAAACCACGCGGTACGTTTTTTCGTACATCAGATACACATTTACATATCCATATATACAAATTCCATAGTGCAATTAAATCACGCGTTTTATATTCAAACGGGACAATCATTTTCTAACCTCTTAACGTGTCATCATAACTACGTACATCCGTACAGTTTCGAACATTTATTTGAACTTTTTTAATTCAACTTCAATTAATACCGTGATTAAATATGAACAAAATAATTGCTAAACGTGGTCGCGTTAAGGGTTGCATTACTCTTTTAGCAACATTTGCAAATTCAATTGACGAAACCATCACACTTACAACCCTAGACTTTCGCCTTAAAAAACTTGATGAAGCCTGGGTTGAATTTGTCGAGTTGCAAAATGCCCTTTTAGAATTTATAGACAAACCCGATTACGTAGATAAGGAGCCTGAGTTTGCTGAATACGAAACGAAATATTTCGATGCACACGCCGCGATTTCTAACGCAATTCTTCGTTTAAAAGAAAGTTCAAAGGTGAACCAGAATAATGATTTCCAAGATTCCGACTCTTCGAAAAGTATTTCTCATTCAACCACATCTAAGGCCGTTAATTTGCCGCAAATTACCGTTCCCATATTCACAGGTGATTATAAGGACTGGCCAGCATTTCGCGACATGTTCACGGGAACAATCGACTCAAACGCATCCCTCACATGTACTCAAAAGTTGCATTATTTGAAATCGTTTCTTCGAGGAGATGCCGCGAATCTAATAAAACACATTTCGTGCTCGGAGCAAAATTACGTCGAAGCCTGGGATCGTTTGGAAAGACGGTTTAATCAGAAGAATATGATCGTGCAATCATTTATTCATTCATTTTTGAATTTACCCACGTGTGCTAGCGCTAGCGTTCACATGCTTCGAAAGGTCGCTGATGGAGCAGATGAAGCCATTAGAGGACTTAACGCTTTAGAGTCCAACAGTCGTCATCCTTGGCTAATCTACCTCCTCATTCAAAAATTGGATCATGAATCTAAGCAGGCTTGGGCTGAAGAAGTAGGCACTAGGGATGATTGTACCATCGACGAATTCTTGGAGTTTCTGCAAACACGCTGCGATTGTCTTGAGTCATGCATTTCATTTTCTCGGTCAAGTCAAAAAAGTAGTAAAGGTTCGAGTGTCATACGTACCCACCTAGTTGAGTCTCCAGGTAGTTGTCCTAAATGCAAGGAAAATCACATACTTCCAAACTGTTCAGAATTCAAGGCCCTTAATGTTAACTCCCGTCGAGAACTCGTCAGAACCAAATCTCTATGTTTCAACTGCTTACGCTTTGGGCATGCATCTAATAAATGTCGATCCAACTTCCGTTGTAGACAATGTAACTCTCGACATCATACATTAGTTCATCCTTCGCAATCCAACTCGCACACGGCATCTAATTCGAACACATCGGTTACATCAAATGCTAACATTTCGAATCCTTCTTCCGAACACACTTTCATCGCAAATCAAGCTCTCGAATCCAGTCGCCGTCATGTGACAATTCTACCAACTGCCTTAGTTCGGACTAAGGATAAACAAGGAGTCTATCATACCTTTCGCATTCTTCTCGATTCGGGGTCCCAGGTTTCGTTTGTAACCGAGCAAGTGGCTCAATGCTTGGGACTTCAAAGAAAACGAGCTAGAATTCCAATAATAGGTATTACATCAACATCAGCTGGAGTAACAAACGGAGTAGTTAATCTTAAAATATATTCTCACTTCAGTTCGGAATCCGTCGAAACTAATTGTTACGTACTCTCGAAAATCTCCTCCTCTCTACCACCCTTTGTTCTAAATTGCTTACCTAACGAAACTTTACCTTCTGACTTAGCTGACCCCCGTTTTTACTTGCCCGGTTCCATTGATATGTTGTTGGGTGCTGATAAGTTCATACATGTAATAACGGGAGCATCAAAAGCACTTACTAAAAATGGTATTAGCGCGATTCCTACTATCTTTGGATGGATAATAGCAGGTCGAACAGCAAGTATTTCGCCGTTAGGAACAGAGTTGAAAACACACTGTACACATCTGGATCAAGAAGTTAGTTCTCAATTAGAACGCTTTTGGAAACAGGAGGAGATATCCAGTGAACCACCACTATCTGTAGAAGAAAAACTTTCTGAAGCAAACTTCATTGAAACCTATACTCGTCGGCCAGATGGCAAATATGAAGTACAGTTACCATTCAAGCCAAATGTACAACTTAATTTCGGAAACACCTTAGACACAGCTTTAACTCGCTTCCACTCTCTCGAACGCCGACTTAATTCAAACCATACACTTAAAATTCATTATGCGTCATTTATGCGGGAATACATTAAGCTTGGCCACATGGAGGAAATTCCGCAAGATCAGATATTTCGATCTTCAGAGCAACTTCTTTACTATCTGCCTCACCATCCAGTGTTTAAGGGCGAAAGTTCAACGACCAAGCTTAGAGTAGTGTTTGATGCATCCGCGAAATCTACTAATTCTGTGTCTTTAAATGAAACCTTACTTGTAGGCCCTACCATACAACGGGATATATTTTCGATTTGTTTAAGATCTCGTCGACACTCGTTCTTAATAACCGGAGACATCGAAAAGATGTATCGTCAGATATGGGTCAAACCAAGCCATACAGATTTTCAAAGAATTTTATGGCGTGAGAATTCTGAAGAAGGCGTGAGAATTCTAAGAGGTTAAGCATTATAGACTTCTGACCGTTACATATGGAACTTCATCAGCTCCATTTTTAGCTGTTCGCGTTCTGAAACAACTCGCCATCGACTCCTCCACTACCCATCCACGTGCGTCCGCTACTATTTTTAATGATTTTTACGTCGATGATGTAATTACAGGTGCAGATTCAGTTGAAGACGTTATGGGCCTGCATAAGGAACTCACCGAGCTGTTAAATACTGCAGGCTTCAATCTACGTAAGTGGACAACAAATTGTTGGCCACTTCTTATGTCGCTATCAGAAGATCAACGGGAACTTTCTCCAATCGACTTTGAGGAGTCAAACACAGTTAAAATGCTTGGTCTACGCTGGTGTCCGTCGCGAGACTGCTTCTTGTACAAAGTTAAGATAAGTTCTTCAGAGGTCTGTACAAAACGGCGTATCTTGTCCGAGGCATCAAGGATATTCGATCCTCTAGGCTTTCTCTCTCCTGTTGTAGTCGCCATTAAAATTTTATTTCAGGAACTGTGGAGAAAACAGTTGAAATGGGATGAAGAAGTACCAACCAATATATCGGAACAATGGCACACTATAAGGAATCAACTTCATCTTGTCGAATCTATTGCCATTCCTAGACTAATGATGCATAATAAATCAAACTGGGAGTTTCATGGTTTTTGTGATGCTTCACTTGACGCATATTCCGCTATTGTTTACTGTAGAAGCTTTCTCGAAGACAACTCCATATCGGTTAGCCTAGTTGCAGCGAAAACGAGGGTTGCTCCGCTTAAGATACTGCCACTACCGAGATTAGAGCTTTGTGGAGCCGTACTTTTAACTCGTCTCTTGAATAAAATAAAATCAGCGTTGCAAGAACCAAACATCAAAATATTTGCTTGGACAGATTCTACTATTGTGCTCCACTGGCTTTCAGCTTCGCCCAAAAAATGGTCAGTTTTTATTGGAAATAGGACATCAGAAATTCTTAGCTCAATCCCTGCCAGCAAGTGGAATCATGTTCGATCGGCGTCAAATCCTGCTGATGCAGCTACGCGTGGAATGCTGCCATCTACACTAGCGGATACAAGTATTTGGTGGAAGGGGCCGCAATGGCTTTGGGAAGAAAACAACCAGTGGAAACCTTCAACATACAATAAGGAATTTGATTCTATCCAATTAGAAGAAAGAAGCACATTAAATTCTAATGCATTTATTTCAAATACAACTTCATGTGATACATTCGAAACTCTTTTATTCAAATATTCAAGTTGGTTAAAATCTGTTCGCGTTCTAGCTTATGTAATACGCTTTATTAAAAACTGCCGTGTTGCGGTAAGCAATCGAAATTTTAATAGCCTATCCCTCGAAGAGTTATCTTTCGCTAAAACCCATTTATTCAAGATTTCTCAATTGGCAGTATTTCACAATGAAATCATGACTTTAAGAAATAAAAAGGAATTGCCACCAAAAAATAGACTTTCAACCCTAACCCCATTTATAGATTCGTACGGTGTTCTGCGCGTCGGCGGTCGTTTAAACAACTCGGATTTGTCCTTCGCAGAAAAATATCCCATTTTGTTGTGTAAAACTCACCCTATTGCAAAACTTATAGTAGAATATACCCACAAAAAAAACCTTCATGCTGGTGTGTCACACTTATTTGCGTTAGTAAGACAGAACTATTTTATCCTTGGTTGCAGAAACCTCGCGAGGAAGGTAGTACACAGTTGCGTTTTATGCTTTCGCCAACGTCAAATTACATCAAGACAACTAATGGGAAGCCTACCAGCTGAACGGGTTCGATATTCACGGCCCTTTAGTAGAGTCGGGTGCGACTATGCAGGTCCTATTATGATACGCGTCAACAGAGGAAGGAACCCAAGATTTGAGAAGGCGTACATAGCACTTTTTGTGTGCTTCGTGACAAAGGCTATACACTTGGAGCTCGTCGGAGATCTGTCATCTAATGCTTTTCTACTAGCCCTTGATCGATTCGTTTCTCGTCGCGGTAAACCTCAAGAAATTTGGAGCGACAACGGTACGAATTTCCATGGAGCTAAACGACTTCTTGGCGAACTTCACAATATGCTTTGCAACCAACAGCATAATAATATGATCATCGACCATTTGTCCAAGGATAACATCCGGTGGAATTTTATACCCCCTTCCTCTCCACATTTCGGAGGTCTTTGGGAGTCTGGGGTGAAATCTGTCAAGCTGCATCTCAAGCGGGTAATAGGAGACACTAAACTTACATATGAGGACATGTATACTCTTCTTACGAAAATTGAAGCTCTCTTAAACTCGCGTCCTATGTGGGCAACATCTGATACTGATCCTAATGCCCTGTCACCCTCACATTTTTTAATTGGCGACTCTTATACAGCCTTACCCCAACCTGATGTTTCTCAAAATAATGTATCTATTCGAACTAATTGGTCTCTTTTACAGGCTATGCTTCAAGGGTTTTGGAAACGTTGGCATAACGAATTCTTGACTTCATTACAACAGCGTCCCAAATGGCAAGTGACACAACCCAACATAAAAATTAACGACGTTGTGCTGTTGAAAGAGCCAAATCTACCTCCGGCTAAATGGATTTTGGGACGCGTTATAAAGGTTCATCCAGGTGCAGACAATCTATGCAGAGTCGTGACTATTCGCACTAGTTTTGGAGATTATACCCGACCAATAACCAAGGTCGCCCCTTTACCTAATTCTGAAACCCAAGGGCTTTCAGGGGGGGCTGGATGTTTAGAAATCATCAAATCATCATCAAATATTCAACAATATCCCCTTCACTCAAGTCCATCTCTATTTCACTCGAACTTAAATTTTACTCAATTTTTACTCAATTATTCATTTGTCATTTACTCATATTGTTATCATTTTTGCTCTAATCACTCTATTGTAAAAACATTCATTCGCTCTTAAACTGCCAACGAGATCGGTTGGCCAAACAAACAAACTTCTTGCTTGATCCATGTGGTCTATTTGTTAGTACATAAATAAAGTAATTTTATAACGTAGATAAATTTCCGAATTGTTTGCATTTAATCATATACACTGCACATTATCACCAGCTACATATCAGAGACTTACCATCATTATATCACAGCACCTGAAGACTTTGGATAAGTATAAAATCATTCATTTCAACATCCATACACATTTAACAAACATACATACATATTTCAACCATAAAACATACATATTATACTTTCGTTCACAAACACGGGGATTTATGAAATTCTGATTGATACGAAATACGAGTATATTGTGGGGAATACATTTAGAGCCTCTCATCACTTCCAAGCTTTCATTCGAGAATGAATTAATGAAAGAGTCCTGTTTGGTACCCAGACCACAAAGGTATCGGCGTTGAACTTGCTATTTAAGGATCAGATGAGAGTTATTTAGGAACAAAACCTGCGGTATTACCACCTACGTCTTTTGTTAGGCTTAGTAGGTATTGTGTTCTGTAGATTCTTTATTACTGGAAAAATTACTCATTTTTCCTGCAAAGTCTGAAAATTTTCAAAAAACCAGCAATATACAATGTGTTCAATGGACTAGTTCTCTCTTCCGATACAAAAATCAGAATCGACATGTATACCAGCTTGGTCGTCCTTTTATCGGCGGGGATTGATGCAGATAATCGGAGATCTTCTCTTGTGTGTCTCCCTAACTTGATCCAATTATCAAACTCCTATAAATACTGTGTTACATTCATATGTTATCCCACAAAAATTTCATGAAACCGCCGCCCCTATTGAGGCGCCGTAAAACTCATTTCCCACATGTTCGACTTGATTCCCATATCAAAATAAGTTAATGAATTTTCAAACACAACTTCCGTTGCGTAATTTGTCCTTGGGACCACCCTGATTTTTCACAAATTTATTATTTCTTTTTCAACAACTTGGAGCTACACCTGCAAATATAAACTCGTATTTCAGGGCGTATCATCCACTCGACTCTTTCCGTATTTCTCTCTAAAAATGTAATGAACCTTTGCAGGATTCCACTAACAAAGGATGCGTAAAAAACACGTTTCGTATTTTTTTTTTTTTTGCAATTTTTCATTTTTTCTGGCAGATGGAACTTTTCATATAAAATTCCGTAAAATTGAAATATGTGAAAAGTTGATAATACAAAACGAAAATAGGCAGAGGTAGGAGGTAAGCAGGTAGGTTTAAAGGTACCCACCAATCCAGTACAATATTTTCGTTTGTTATATTGACAATAGGCACGTTTCCTCACCAGTACAACCCACAATAAAAAAAAATCAAAGGAAAAAAAAAACCAACCATGTATATATGTATGCTTGGTAACACTTTTCAAAGTTCCATCAATGTCATCATTGTTATATTCCCGCCCATATAATTTGCAGCACAACAAAAAAGAAACAAACAACACAAAACAACAATGGCAACGCAAGAAGGCAAAAATATTGTTAATAAAAAGGGAGAAAGCTGATGAAAAAAAAAGAAAAATCACTACCCCAAGTACCCATATTCACACAGCCATACATACCTACATTTGCAAACGAATAGACTCTTTGTATCCACTTGGCTAGGACACAAACTTGGAAATCATATTGAAGAGAATCAGAGGACCACACGCTTCAGCGAAATGGTAATGTCAGATTGGATCAATAGTATCACGTTTCAGGACTCAAGACTCAGGGCTGAGAACTCAGAAGTCGGCCACCTCCTATGACTTATTCACAACTTGACTAGAAATTGTGTGTGTTTTGTCCTGGAAACAGTTTTGAAAAGTGTCATGACTGAATGTATGTTGCTGATATCGACAGCCATTATACTACTGAATTAAGCTATTTTTTTTTTTCAATCTTTTCCTCATTTCAGATGCGAAGAATTTGTATTGTATCTATGCATCTACCTGTGTGTCTGGGCGTCATAAACGATTAGGAGAAAATTTTCGACCCATTTTTGGTACTCATAAAACGCAGTTGCTTGGCTCTGCCGAAGCCGGTCTTGGCCTGATACTCGACCCTAGGGATATGTATGTATGTGAGATGGGTGAAGAATTAAATGGCGCAGAAGGACTTTATATTTTTGATGTGTACGACGAGTATAAAATTATTTGCCGCTTGGCGGGATTTTCCTTCGTCAGACATCGGTGAATGAGTGGAAATGTGTAGATAGGGTTTGATGTGCCGAAAAGGAATTTGTGTTGGTGTATTTTCTTTTTTCTCTTTTAGGGGGATGGATATTTTTGCAAAAACCGTTTTAGTTTGAGTGACTAATTTCATGCTCAGTAGCACGTGAGTGAGCGTTGTTTAACTATTTTTTCCCTTTTTTGTTGATAGTGTGTGACTGAATGTTTTATGGGGAAGAAGAGCAAATTAATTCCACTTTTTTGCTTTTCCAGGAAATAGTTCTTTGCAGTTACTTTTCGCACTTTATAAATAATAGCTTATAACTGTACATTGCTATTAGATTTGTTTTTAGCATTTAATGATATTTTTGTGTATGAACACTTCAACGTACTTCGCTAGGGTCGATAATGATTTTTTAAGACTAGTCGGAAAATCCTAGTACCCATACATAAACCCTAGAAAACCTATGGGAAAGATGTCAACTAGCCATCAGAGAGCCAGCTTCTGTGATAGATTGCCACACAAGAAACCTGCCACAAAGAGCTCACGCAACCAAACAAGATGTATATAAACCTGTAGCTGAATCGCTGTTCTATGAAACAAATGGATGGATGTAACCGCATGAATGAAGTTTTATCAAAGAATTAAAAGATCATGCCAGGGCTACAAATCCAGAATGAAGGTATGCAAAGATGAATATAGGCAATTACCAGTTGATGAATTGCAGTCACTACTGAGCATACGGAAGGACAAATTCTGCAGACTATAACCGCTGTGTACCTGTGTACACAATAAAGCCTGGACGAAAACGACAGAAAATTTCGTTCGTCTGACGTGGAAAAAAGTTATAGTAGCAATTTCGAAGCGAAAGGCTGACAAAGGGGTTGACGCAGACGGACTTCCTACTGAGGTATTTACACCAGCTGGAATTGACCCAGTTGGAAACATGGACCAGCTCATTTGGAAGATATGGTCAGAGTAAAGTATGATCAAAGCATTGAACCTGAGCATCATTTATCCCATTCACAATGAAGGGGATAATTTTAATTGCGCTAACTATAGAGAGATAAGCCTGCTAAACATCGCCTATAACCATTCATGAACAATCCGGTTGTTACTTATCTGTGCAGTTTCAAGCAAAAAACAAATCCGCCATCGATCAAATATTTATATTACGGCAGATCTTGGAATGGATCTAGGAATTGTACATCTGCACATGCCATCTATTTGTAGACTTTAAAGCCGTATATTATAGTGTATAAGGGATGAGGTATACAACATGTCTAGTTTTGACTTCCCTGCTCGTCATATTGTGTAGGATGACTGTGGAGAATTCCTGCTGCTCCTTCAAAGTCGATACCGAATTAATCGATCCTTTCAATATCAAGAAACGCTTTAGATTAAGAGACGCTCTTTCATGTTATTTTTTAATATCACTTTAGTAAGAATCGTGCAAAACTCACTGCACATATATAATCTGCATATTGATGGAATTGTATGAACACAGCTTGTAGCCAATGAAAATTCGATGAATGAATCAATGAATCTGAGACATGTCACTGTTGGCAGTTATAAGTTTGAAGTAGTTAACGACTTCGTCTTCCTTTTCTCTGCATTTGCAAGCAGCAATGACATCAGCTCAGAAATCAGACGTAATATTACTTTTGCCAATTCGTGTTTCCTTGGGCCCAGCAGGCCATTAAGTAACAGAGCCCACTCTCGTAAGTCCAGTCTGGATTTAAGCATCGCCGGTCCTCCCGTGTGGGGTAGAGGCTTAAACATTGTCAAAAGCGGATGAAGAAGCACTTCATCCTTTCGAAAGAAGATACTGCGTGTGATTTTCGGTCCTGTAGAAATGGAGGAGAAAATTCCACCATGAATTTTACAGGTTGAACAGCGGCATTGATCTATTGTTGTTGAGCGAATTAACGCCACAGATACGGCCGAAACAATATTCAAGGGCAGCTCAGCTTGGAATGACTGCATCTTAGGTAGTATACAGGACCTCATCCAACTTGCAGTGTGGCACTGTTAACGCCTGTCGACAGATCTTGCTGGGCGGAAAGACTTTTTAGTCGTGATACAAGTCCACTTGTATAGACTTGTAGCAGGAGGATCACTGACTCACCAGCTATACCGCCCCTGGCCAATGAGCTCCAGAGGCATTCAAGAATCTGTCCGGCCCCACTGTTTGCAAGACAATCAAAAGCTAATCACTACGGACTACCCTGAAAATATGAACAAACAAACTTTGAATCTGCTCGTGGAATGTGAATCCATTGGAAACATCTTTTGGCCGAACAGAAGAGGTCATAGACGGTTGCCAATAAGGCATCAGCACTATCCAAGAAGAGCCAACGAATTGGAATTAATCAGCTCTGAAAAACACAGCCATAACAACCGGCAAAAAAGCAGCGCTTATTTGAAAGTATGAAGCTGACAAATGTTGCTACATAAGAAACTCAAATAACTTTCTTTTCCAGTTCATATAATTTATTTATCTTTAGTTCATTAGAAACACAATAATTTTTATTTTGTTTTTCAATGGCTTTTCATCAGCCCCTATAGATGAAAACGACGAAATCATGGACAGCTTGCACGAAGTTCTGGAAAAAAATTAGGAGTATATCCCTAGATATGGCCTGAGCGATTTCAATACCAAGCTAAAGGAGTGTTTTTTTTATTTGAGACATGTATACGACTTTAGAGTGAAATGAAACACATAAAAATCGTGGTAAGTGTCATTATAAAGGCTTTAATGGAAAGATAATTTTATGTCACTAATGCTTAAATATGATTTTGGGCTGGATAGAATAAAACGTGATCTAGAAGTCAAGCTACAGCTGTTTATCAGCCTCCAAGTCATCCATCATCTACGGTTTATTGACGTAGACTAGCGGCTTCATGTAACTTCACAGAAAATAATGTAAATTATACAATCTTGGTGGCCAATTCCCAGCTCCATTGCGCGAAATTATGGGATCATAAAATGTTTCTTTCAATATATTTATTGCGGTGTAAGAAAAAAAATCTTTAATTCCTTGCAAGGTCAACGTTTATTATATTACGATATTATCTTGTTTACATAACTTTCAAGTAATTTAGCCTATGCTGATCCACCGTCCGTAGCATCGCTGCGATCATCAATGGCTATAAACGAAGTATTGGTCGCTTGCCAATCAATATATATTGGCAGACCAGTTTTGTAGCCTTTTATTGTTGAGTCAGCTATATTAATTTGCTTGTTGTCTGCTGATGTTGGAATAAATGCTTGTTACCCCATTCTCGGAGGTTTGGATGGATCGATCGTGAGTTCTGGAATTGCATATGTTACTCGCGCTGTGTGGCTCATCTTGTTGGAACTACACATTTCCTCTATTACTGCCATCCTATTGGGGAATACAAAAATCAGTAATCACGATGATTCCACCGGCCCATAAAGCCCACCAAATGGTTTTGTTGAGTTTTTGTATATGCTACAAGATGATCAAATTTTGCTTGTTGACGCAGCCATTCAACAGACACTGATTCTCATAGGTGAACAAAATATTATGGTCAAAAAGAGGATCAAAAGCAATATTTAGCACATTCGCTGAACGACTTCAAGTGTTTTCATTTCTTACATGAGCTGTTTCTTGTTAGCTTGTAAACCAAGACCTTGTACAAAATCTTACACAAAGTCGATGAACGCATTATCAAATAGAGTATGCGTGGTTTATTCGAGTTACTTGCTTAGAAGCATACCCAGCACACTGTAAGTTTCGCGAGAACCAGGATTTTCGAAATAAATTTGCATCGAAAGAGTATTCTCTGTATGGCGAAATATGTTTTTGTCTGAAATACGTTTCCGCATTCAAATATTCACAAGAGAGCATGGACACAATGGACACATACTGTCCCGAAGGGTGATCAAATATGTTCATTTCCCAGTTCTGAGAATCAGTGGTGTTGTTACCAAAAAGCCTCTACGGTACAACATCAGATGTACTAGGTTTTCTCTAATCACCAGTTTCGGCTCAACAAACGATCCTAACACATGCACGGAAATAAGATGTATAAGATCCTACACAGAATGGAAAATTGCAGACAAAACTGCCCAAGCCAACGGCTTGCTGTTTAAAGCATGGGCAAAGCAGGAGATGTCAACAGCATGGCTAAACCAGCTGATCAACTCACTCTGAAATTTATTGAAAATTTCGTTAATTTTATTGACTTTCGGAAATGCGCATACTTCTTATTACACGTAGATCACGTTTCGTTATACCTGCTTATAGTCATAACATTTTTATTTCCGTTGCTGTGTTCTTTCCTTATTCTTCTCGTACATCTTCCAATGCTGAGATGTAATAAGATATTCGAAAAGTCCCGAGACAGGCATACGTAGATGGCTACCCTAATACACTCTTATCCATATGACTTTTAGTTAGTACCAACCTTCAAACGATACATGTCAAAATTGCATGACATTAGTCATCGAGATATGAAAATTCGTCTTGCCTTACCTCCCAGTGGCAACTTGATTGTTGTGCTGCTGCTGATAGTTATCGGTTTGCCGATGCAAGTACTTCACATGGTAGGACAATTAATCCAACATTACTGTAATACATAACCGCCGACCTGGAGGGCATCATTATTACATGATAGTGCTCATTACACACTACGTAGGCTTGAACACTGCCGACGATATGCTTGAAACTCCTCCGACAACAACTGGCTAGAACTCATAAGAACTCATTTGACCGGAGCTGCGATGATGTCTCTGAGCTCAAATGAGGTCATTATGATTATTCTTATTCTGATGATTACGTCAGCTCTGAAATAAAAAAATAGGTTTTGTTCTTATTAATTGCAAGGGACCTCAACTAACAAGCCGATTGCAAGGTGAGGTGATTCTGCACTAATGGATGGGCTGAGGAACAGGTCTATCTCGGATTGTATACCCATCTGAATTATAGTAAGAGGATTGTCTTTATAGATGCCCGACTTTCGATCTCGATTAAATTACCACCTTTAAGAGATTAACTTGATCCTAAAACTGCTAAGCTCTTCTTCGACAAAGGCTCTTCTTATCTTATGTTCGTTGTAATGATAGTCTGCCTGCTATACTCGAATCTTAAGCCCGCACTTGTTTCGGTTTTTACCTGAGGAGTAACTACAACAGGTTGCAGTAGTACTTGTTTACATACTGGATTGTTGGTCCAATGGTCTCATGTTCATGCACTAGTCAAATGACTGGTTCTTTATTGTAACGAATTGCAGAAGCAATTTTTTCTCATCCACCCTAACACGTTTTCAATCAAAATTAAGCACAATCATTATAAATTTAATACGATTATCAACTTGGGGGTGAGCCAGCCATCGTCAATCTCATCGCATGACAGTTGGTGATAAGATACAAGATACTCGTATAAATAAAAATGAGAATATAATAAAACAGTTCAATAGCCCACAAACTGTTAATCTTATCTTGTCTATCATGCTTTTTTCCTTGAATTCTTAGAATATTCATCAAATATTCAGAGTTCATCTCTATGTTACATCCGACACAAAAAAAGAAAAAACAGAACTCCAATGGCAAATTTTTTGCAAAAGGAATTTGAACTCAAAGCTGCACTGTCTTCACAGAAGATCTCCACTCAAAAACTTTTACATTTAAATTCCAGGACAGAAATGACAGTAAAATCTTATTACACACCATCACCTTGTGACAATACGGAGATCACAACCCCGACACCAGACACCCAAGTCTCATCCGACAGACAACGACATCTCCGGGGAGTTGAGGAATTTTTTTTGACCCGTAAAAATGTCGCCACTTATTGGCAGTGGGTATGTTTAGGAAGACCATTGCTGCATCGCCTACTTCAGCCAGCCGCAGTGAAAAGTCAGTCCGATATCAAGTTTTATACTTAAATTAGACGAACATTATTGGATGGAACGGCACACCGACATATAGAATCGTAAACCCAAAACGGTCGGGATTCATATCTCATAACGAACGTATTCAAACGTTTCATAGTCCTTTATAGAAGCAAGACCTTGTCCTCTGGTTCCGATGGGGAAGGGCACTAAGAGCTGAGGCTATAAAATTGTCAGCGGTGGTGATGTTTCTGCTTTTTCTTCCGTTGTCATCCTTGGATGATGGTTAATGTGAATGTTGCCACTTCAAGTGTGAAGAAGGAAGACATTCATATGGAACACAACAATTGAATTTAGAAATATCATTGCAACATGACATATTAATATAAGAGTATGTCCTTCCATCCATTACTACTTGTTTCGATTATGGGAAACTCGTAAAGGATATCTTCGCCCTTGATACGCTCGTAATGATATATACTGTCAAGCGATGTCACCTTAATAACAATAAAGGATACTTGTCGCATATTGATGACACCTGAATGGACAATGGCTCAAACAGAGGAAGCTATTTAACCGCGCATTAAGGAAACGACAATCATGTTCAGAGTTCACTTACGTGTCGAATTAGACATTGAAAGATTCACCCAAAACGGGGGAGTGAAAGAACGAAAGGGTTATTAGTGTACTGCCTTAATTAATTCTCCAAAATTCTCTTATATATTTCATATTTTAGCTTATTTATGAAAAATGCACATTAAGGTATAAAATGTTTTCTTAAAGAATGCAGAACGGTTTACATGAAGTGATTGTGAAAAGCGAGGTCTACGACAACAACATGGTTAGTAAGATGCCCAGCTTCCAAGAACGCAGAAATGTTTCATATGCTGAGTATAAAGTCAATATGCATTCTTCCTCCAATTAAATACCTTTCTCACTTGAAGATAAGTTTTCCCACTTCTCCAATGCCAAACGCCTGGTCAACGAAAGCAAGGACTCATCTGGTAATCTGGAGTCATCAGAAGTTATCATATCTGACCATGGAATCACCGAATTTAGAATCGGATACAAGGGCTCGACCCTCTTGAGGAGGGTGAATATGCGAACAACCAACCGGGCACGATTTAAGGAGCAAGTTAAAAAATCCCTCAATGCGTCAACTCAGAACAAAACAGGAGGATTCTGTTCAGAATCTGAATGGTTCCCTCAATATTAAATATTTACAGATCGACCGTTCCACGGTGGAACACAGATATGCATCAAACGCGAAAGGAAATATGAAAATTTCTTAGCAACCCAATTAAGACTAATTTAGAAGATGACAAGAATCCTTACAGATAGAGGCAAATTTATATAACAAGCCAACACAGATTTCTTATAAAAACTTCTGAGTCAAAGTCTTCAAAAGAGGCAAGCCACCCAGAGTGAAAACACTCAGTAGATTTGATGGCATTTACACTAAATCGAAAGCAGAGGGTCTCTGTCTCAAAATTGAGGCTCACTTCTTAGCTAACATTATTAGAATCAGCTCAGAACTACAACAGTTCTTACGAGGCTTCTTCATCAGTTGTGGTGACGCTGTTGCTTCCTTTGCTGGCTTCAAGCTGGCTAGCTCCGATCTAGTAGTTCCACAGAGAACCTTCAATGCTCGCCTGACACTGGTATACATACCGAAACCTTTATACCTTATACCTTTATACCGAAAATTGGATAAACTGAAATTTCTTACAATTTGACCAGTTACAAGCTGCCGGTCACGGGTACTGCTGAGTGGCACTACCGCCGATAGTCAAAAGCCCTCCGAATTCCGGCCTGGGCCTGATTTGTGCAGTAGGCCCACTTGTGGGAGCCTCACGGTTATGGCTATGGTTTAAAACCTAAAACACGGTTTCAAACCGATTTAGAATTGCAATAAGTTCTGGTTGCTGAGACTCTAAGAACAGCAAGAGGTTAATGGTGAGGCCTCGAATCATAACAAGGGTGGAACTATGCCCTCAACATAGTTCCGTTTTGGTATTAAAGGAATGACGGTGAAAGATTGCAAGGTGTATCCTTTCTCCTTGTATGGGCTTTCAGTCTACGCAACAGGTATTCACTTAATACAAATTGGCACATCGTTTAACGCTCTCAATAGAACTGGTTACTATGCTTAGGCATATTCAGGTAATGTAGCTGTAATGTCTATTTGAGTAGTCCTGCCCATGACCGAAGATTTGTATACCAGAAATGGGTTTTCCCTCGATTTTCTCAGAGGATTTTATATTTGCGACAAGGAGGAAGCCAACTGGTCTGGACAAGATAAGGGGCTGTGGATTTGGACAAGACATGTCTTGTCTTAAAAGGGGAGGTGTATGTTATCCTGACCGTTATGCAGTATATTGTGAAGAACCGGTGAAGATGGCGACATAACATATCTGCGTCTGTAGCAAAAGCCAATAGTTCAAAAATGTAAGGTTTCTCTGAACGCAGTTTCGGTAGGTTTAATACACTGAATGTTGTTTGGCTCCCAGGTCACAATGGGATCACGGAAAATGATACCGTAGATGAAATTTCTCGGAAAGGCTAATAGTGGAGTTTCTCAGGACCCGATGTTGCGTTAAGCTACATATGTATGCTTATAATTATAGACGGCACAATTCTCTAGGATGACAGCAGACCAACCGAATGCCTTCCGACATGGCCATCCAGTCCAGCAGCGTTGTTGTTAAGTTAAGTCATTTCAGTCAGATAAACGGATCTCTTGACTTTTGGCGTCCAAGTTGGATGATTCATTCTGCCTAACGGCGGAATTTGGATTGGCCTCGAGAGCAGTTAGAAATGGTTATTTCGTATCCTCCGTACAGGCTGTGACTATTTCACTATATTTGCTTTTTCACCTCTACATGCCTCTGTTCGAGTTCTAATGTTTTAACTTTTTTGCAAAGCATCCGAACATTGTTCCTAGTGTAGCATCTCCATATTTAAACGAAAGAAGCCGAAATTCTTTTCTTTTTTCTTGCTGGTAGAGCTCAAGAACCATTTTTTTTATGTAGTGCCGATTCATATGCGAGTTGTTTCCCTTACCTGTATTCATCATCAAACCATAGGTTTCATAGATTGTTGAACGACCCATATTGTAAAATGTCAACCCTTAAACTGAACACATACAGTCTCGGATGACAGTTCGGTCCCAGTCGTTCGCAGATCTCCGCAGAGTGTAAACGTGTTCGGCTTTTCCTAGAGTGAAAAAAAAAAAAAATACAAATAAAAAATAGTGATACAGTTAAAGCCTATTGGTTGCTATTCTGTTATATGACTCGATAGCCAAACAGTTAGCGGCGTCGATAAGCAAATCTGGGATACGGGTTCGATCCCAGATTGGGACTTTGTTTTTTTTTTTTTCTTTTCGTTTTTTCTTAAACAATAAAAACAAACAAAAAGTGATAAGGAAATCGCGTGATGGATGGTGGAGAGTGCCGTGGCGAAAGCCATTAAAAGGCGGAAGATTTTAAAACCCACTCCTACAAAGATGAAAATGGGTGCTGCTTTAGCAGCAGACACAGTACAAACCAGACAACAAATGAAAAAACAATCGTCGATGTACATTTCTGATGAGTATTATAAGGGAGGCATCAACAACTTTGCCTCTCTAGCAGCATCCGAGTCTGAAGATGAGGATGAAAAATTAAAAGACCTCACGAGCAGCATTCAAAAAATGAATGAGGAAGTGCTTGCTATTAAGCAAAGACAAACTGCACGCAGGCAGAGGGAGCAACTGGAAGTAGAAAGCTCCCAGAAACAGAAACAACAAAACCAGCAGCAGCAGAAAAAACAACTGCAACAGCAGCAGAGACAGCAACAGCTGCAAAAACAACAACAGCTGAAACCACTGTAGCTGAAAAAACAGCAACAGCAACAGCAACAGCAACAGCAACAGCAACAGCAACAGCAACAGCAACAGCAACAGCAACAGCAACAGCAACAACAACAACAACAACAACAACAACAACAACAGCAGCAGCAACAACAAAAGCAACAGCGCCACCAAAACAGCAGCAGCAGAAGAAGAAGAAGGAGAAGGTGCCTCCGATCAACACTTACAAACTGGAGGTAAATGCAACCAAGGACCTGTGTAAGTTGGTCATTGGTAATAATTTTAATATAAAGAGATTGGGGAACGATCGCCATGCCATCCACTGTAATACAGTGGAGGGCTACGCGAAAGTGAAAGAGCTCCTAAAGGAAACGACGACGGAGCACTACTCATACACACCGAAGTGTGAAAAGCGGCAATCGATGCTGCTGAAGGGGTTGGAACCGTCTTCTGATCCTGAGGAGATCCTGGCACTGCTCAAAGAGAAGGAGTGCGAAGGACTCAAGTTTGTGGGGGTAAAGCCGTTTACCACAGCCAGAGCTAGGCGGGAGAAACGGAGTCTCCCGTTCTTCTTGGTGCAGCTCAGTCCCGAAAGCCGTCTGGATAGTCTAAGGAGTATCAATGTCCTAGACTACCAGGTGGTTCACTGGGAAAAATTAAAAAGGAGCGAAGGCGTTATACAATGCGTTCGCTGCCAGAGGTTCGGGCACGCCGCGTCGAACTGCCAAATGCAGCCTCGATGCGTGAAGTGCGCAAAGAACCACAGTTCCGAAGAGTGTGCTCTGGGTGTTGACGGAGCATCCGATAGGTCGCAGCTCTCGTGCGTATTATGTGGGAACGTGGGACACACCGCAAACTATCGGGGTTGTCCTAAGTTCACCGACATTAAAAAAGCAAAATTGGCTCGGCAGCAGAAGGTGGAGGTCAAACGTTCACCTGTGAGGTTTCAAACACCAGCCGTCACGCCCCAAATTTCCTACGCCCAAATGGCGTCAGGTAGGGGGGCTACGGTACAACAAGCGACTGTTGCTTCTCCGGCGCCGATGCCGAGAACAACGGAAGCTGCACCCAACATGCTAGCCATCTTGCTCGCAATCCAAGGGCAGATGGCTCAGCTGCAAAAGCAGGTTCAAGAACAGGCCAAGCGGGTGGACCAGATCTACGCGTTGCTGCCGAGCCTAACGCAACACATGCCGTAATGGGTACGCACATGGTGGAGCAAACTTTGAAGGTCCTTGCGGTGAATGTGAATTCATTGATTAGTATCGAACGAAGAGCCGCGATGTTTAAATTGCTACAAGACCAAACTCCTGATGTGCTTTTCGCTAGCGAAACAAAGCTAACCGATAAGCACAAACTGGAGTACAATAATTATATTGTTAGAAGAAGAAACCGGCCCAGATCCAAACGTGGAGGCGGTGTCGCGATCTTCATTAAAGAGGGTATAAAATTTCACAGAGTGTACAAGGGCGTGTTGCGCAGGTTCCGGGTGTTGGAGGCAGTCGTCGTTTACATCCCGCTCCGCAGTGGAAAGCGGCTGTACTTGGCCTCTGTTTATGCACCTGAGGCTTCACAATCCACCCTAGTCATTACAGAGCTCGACACGCTTTTTCGACTTCTGAGGCTGGAATCGGGGGAGAATTATTTTATAATCGGCGGGGATTTCAACGCTAGACATAGAGATTGGGGAAATAATTTGCCAAATACTAGAGGGAACCTACTACTCGATTGGTGGGGTCAGCACGATGTCATGTACAGACTCGGTCTTAAAGCGACAGATAACCCGTCGTTTCCCAGAGGCGGGTCTTATTTGGATCTACTGCTGTACGACGAACGTATACGACTGACAGGTACGAATTTACAAACATCAAACTGTCTGCGCACATTCGTGTATGACAGCGACCATTGCGGTTTTAGCACCGAAATTACAGTTCCCAACGAAATTGCGGAATTGGAGGAGTTTGTCCAAAGATATTCTTACAACTACAGTAAGACTCGATGGACACGCTTCTCCGCAACCTTGACTAGAGCGCTCTCCTCGAACACGATCCACCCACCGTCCAATAGGAATTTGTCAAACGAGGAGATCGACAATTACCTAAAACAAATGGACGAGACAATTAAACAAACTATGGACACTACAATACCGCGGTATCGACGTACGACTAACGAAGACCTGTTCCGCAATCCTACTATTGACGCACTGCACCGACAGAAAAGTAGACTTCTGACAAGACTTAAAAACTTGTACAGACAGTTAACTGACCGACAAGACCCTGAGATTAGGACACTGAAGTCGTCGATTAAAAATATCCAAACGCTAATAAAAGAAAATTACAGAATTTCTGTAAGTTTGCACTGGAACAACAATTTTCGGGCTGTAAACACCAGCAACCCGAATATGTTTCCGCAAATAAATAAACTATTTCGGAGAAAAAATCAAAACGACCTTCAGTGTCTTAAAATAGCCCGGACAACAGACAACGAACGGCTACTGACAATAGCAGGCATTGATCCAAATGAGGCCGCTGATGATGACGACTTCTTTGTGATCGAGGATCCACAGGAGAAGGTTGAGGCCATAGGGGCGACTTTCCAGGAAGTATACAAGGCCACTGATACCACTGGCCCTAATTACGACCCGGACAGTCGCGTCTTTGTGCACGACTTCTGCGTTCGAAATGAAATGGAGAACTGGCGATCCGAGGGCTCTGGTTTCACCCGGTTTAGCGACGAAAATATGGCAAATAACGTCATTGCCAGAGAGGGTGGCCTACCCCCATTCATTTCGAGGGAAGGACTCCATGAGATCTTCGACACAATCAGAGCAAAGAAATCAGTGGGGACCGATGGTATTCCGAATATCGTGCTTCGACATCTTCCTCTAGAAGCGGTGGACATCTACACCACCCTGTTTAATAATGCAATGAATAATGCACATTATCCAGCGCATTGGAAAACGGCGGTGGTTCAACCTATCCCCAAAAAGGGAAAGGATATATCCAATCCGGCGAATCTCCGGTCGATAAGTCTCCTTCCGAATATCAGTAAGGTTTTTGAAAAAGTAATCAATAGAGCTCTGTCTAGGTGGGTTGAGGACAAACATATAGTTCCGGATAATCAATTCGGTTTTAAGGCGGGACATGATATCTCACATGCCGCGTCTAAACTGGTGTCCGATATCCAATGGAATAAAGGCAAAAAACAATGCACTGGTGCCTGCCTTGTTGACTTGGAGAAGGCCTTCGACACCGTATGGTTAGAGGGTCTTTTCTATAAGCTGACTCGGTTGGGGATCAGTAAACCACTCTTGTACATTCTTTATAATATGCTAACCAACAGACAGTTCATCGTGAAGAATGGTGATGTGACTTCTGTTGGAATATTTCAAATTAAAAATGGTCTTCAGCAAGGCGCGGTCAATTCGCCGATCCTTTTCAACATTTTTACAAGCGACTTGATAGGTTCACTTCCCCATACTATTGCGTACGCAGACGATTTGGTAGCGTACAGAACAGGTCCAAAAATCGAGGTCATTAATACTCTCTTGCAGCATGACTTCGATAAGATAAGACGATTTTGCGATGACTGGAAGTTGAAAATCAACTTTCAGAAGTCGGAAACCATTCTCTTTAGGACGCCGTTGTCTGGAGCCTCTAGGGATACCAGAAAAAATTGGCGAAAGTTCTCTATCGTTGGACAACGCGGACAACCTCTTGCCTGTCGCAATGTAGTCAGATACCTTGGAATCTGGCTTGATCAGTTTCTGTATTTTGGCAAAAATGTAGATGCTGCTCTGGCCAGAGCTAAAGGTGCTTTTGCCCTTACAAAGAGACTGTTTTATAGCAGCCAACTCGATGTGAGGGTAAAGGTAATCTGCTACATGGCCCTTATTAGGCCCATGCTGGTATTTGGTTGTCCCGTGTGGTTCAATGTACGAGCAAGCTTAATGGAAAAGATTCGGGTGTTTGAGAGGGCCTGCCTTAGGGCTTGCCTTCACTTGTACAGAACACCAGAGTCGGAGTACAAAAATTTTTATCCTAATGAGGTCCTTTACAACAGGGCGAAACTAATACGAGTGGACAACTTCGTAATTAAGCTGACTCGAAGGCACATTGCAAGAGCAATTACCTCGACGAATAACCTGATATCTGGGGCTTACTACCCCAATTACTTTTACCACGAGAGTGTGCGCTCTGACGGCTTCGTTCCACCGGAAGCATTTCTCTACCTAGATCAGATAGGGTTGATCCAGGATAGATCAGCGGTGCCGTTAATCTTCCATGTCGCTCGGACAGCTGGGGACAGGCGACTCAACTACAACAGAGACGTCGCACACGGCAGTTTGGATCGCCTCAGGTTCAGTAGGGCCGTTGGGAATCGCGATAAGAGGGATGTCGTTCGGCAGCACCAGCATTTCTGGTGGTTGAATGATGGAGAAGATGTTTTGTCGTCCTTTCCGTCAATTACGGACCAGCCTCACTAATGAGGCAGAGCTGACCAATCTATTTGCTCAGTAAATAGCGATGGCCGGCTTACATAGGTTTAGGTTAGCATTTAAGAAACATATACATATATCAGTGTATACAAAGGTGTATACTGATATATGTATATGATTGTGTATAATGACTATGTGTGTTTATGTGTGTATTGTACGTTTAGGTTAGGTAGGCTAAGGTTTATTTTAAGTTAGATACTAAGTTTTTATAAAAAATAAATGTCCATATGCTAAGTTTTTGTAAACAAATTTTTTCTTAGCCTTAAGTATAGAAAATAAGTATTTATAAATAAAATGTAAATCCAGTCGAAAGACATAGATATAAGTATTCAGAGTAGCTTAGAGTGCCTGTGTGGGGCCAGTAAGTTAGTATAAGATTGTTAAGTAATTGTAAGCTAGCATTTAAGCATTTTTGTTAGAATGTAAGAGTTAGTGTTAAGAAAATAAAATGCATTAAAACTGAAACTGATGACAGTTCGGTTTGACGTATGTGATTGAAATAGGGATGTCAAGATTATACCACGACTGGAATGACCCCATATAATGTAATTAAGGCTTATTAGCATAATATTTTGCAAAAAAAAATCATTTTAAAATATTTGTTGATCTTTTGGTAGTGTGATTTTCTAGCAGACATTCTGTGGAAACAAAGATTGGTCTAAATTATTATGTAAATTGGAGAATGTACTACGTTTGCATATGTATGTATATCTAAATTCTGTAGGCAAAGTAAAACAATAAAATTGTAAGAACGTCATCTTAGTCTGTCTTTGCAATAGCTGATCGTACGAACTAGTAAAACATGTTCATTTCTGATGAAAGTAAAAACTTCGTATTTTTTAGAAGCATTAGCCTTTTATGTCTATTTTATGTGAATTAGAAAACTTCATTATCATTCAAGTTTTTGCAAGGTGTTGTTTGGTGACTGATCCGAGGTATAGGGTCCGTTTTTGTTTTTTGCTTTCTGAGCTTTAGAAGTATAAAATCGTGATAATTTTCATGGTCGTGTTATTGCCCTTAGCGGAAAGATAATTTGACGCCATTAGTAAGTAAATATGATTTCAGGGATACAATTTTACAGCCACGGCAATAACTCGGCGAATGTTGGCGTTCAAATCATTGATATCCTCTCGTTTTTCGGCGTATACTATCAGACTTCACATCGTTCATCGAATGTTTCCTTAAAACCCAGATATATGATATATGATATAAATAAAATTTGAAATTTCAATAAAAGTAGGCGAGTTTTTATTGAAAAACCCGAAAAAATATTTGCCGCTATAGACGTATGTACTTTTCCCTTCTGTTTCCTTTTAAAGGTTGGAGTTAGTGGTTTCAAGAAATGGTTAAATTTAAATAAAGAAAATGTTGAGCTTTGGCGCATAAAAGGTAAGAAAAATGTAATAATTGTTTAAGTATTATAAATATTTACATGTTTATAGTGTTTAGAAATAAATCTGTTATCATAAAACCTGTAAAAAGTTAAATATAAGTTACAATAAAGCAAATTTCTTTATAAACCCAATTTCGTGTCCTATATATAGGACAGCAAATATAATGTTTCGTTTGATTTTTTATTCTTTGGATTCTTTGGAAGCAATTGGTGAAGATAATAATTTTCAAAATTTGCATAGCATCGATATTGAGGTTGTTACCGGAGATACTGCCAAACACGACATAACTGATGAAGACACAGGGGAGGAGGATAATGTTACTCTCGAAAAGTTACCTGGTGTTTTGTTGATGAGGTGTATGCAAGTTCATCAGCTGACGAAATCGAAAATATGCCGTTGGACCAACTTGTTAAACGACTCAAACTGATTAAAAAAAAACGTGCACATGGACAAGAGTCGACCTGGAAAGTTAAAAAGTTTTAAGAACTATGGATGAAACTCAGCAGCTCCCATTCATATTTTCGAACGCTTTTTTGGAGATGATCTTGTGGAACTAATTGCGAACAACACCAACTCCTACGCCGCTGGAAAAAATACCAATTCAGCAATAAGAGCTGAAGAAATAAAGTACTTGTTCGGTATTCTCCTTTTGAGTGGCTATAGCAAAGTAAGCCGACACAGGATGTATTGGGAAAAATCTGGTGATTTTTATATCGATTTGAACATATTTTAGGCCATATCCATTTTGAAGATACCTGTAATTTAGTGACAGATGACAAATTTAGTAAAGTTCGCCCTGTGCTCGACTACCTGAATGACAAATTTGTAAAGACCGCTCCGCATTGTCAATCTCACAGCATCGACGAGCAAATCGTCCCATATTTCGGTAGACATGGCTGCAAGTAATACATTCATGGTAAGCCAATAAGATACGGTTACAAATTTTGGGTTGGCACAACTTACAAAGTATATATATGTAGTTAGGTTGCAACCATACCAAGGTGCAGGAACATTTGCCGATAACAAATACCGAGACATGAGTCTCTTGGTGTCAGTGTTGTGATGACATACTCTGACGTCTTTCCGATTGTAAGCCATTGCCTCGATTTGGCTGAACACAATGCTTGTCAGCGTCACAGAGAAATGGGCGGAGCGTTAGACCATCTCTCTTTTCGAAGAATGAAAGCAACATCTCTTATTAGGAAGGGTGAAGTACATGTTAATAACAAAGGCCATTATTCCGTCTTATCAACGGATCAACGATTTGATAGGTTGATGGGATAAGTACCCCGAGATCCCAGTCAAGCAGTAAAGCACTTGAGATGCGGGCAGTGTAATAAAAAAACGACCACAAAGTGTTATAAATGTGATGCTCCAGTTCATGTGAGGTGCAACATTAGTTATCATACCGCACTGCAAAAATAATTTTTGAATTTAAATCTGGCGTGAAATTTTTAATAAATTTGTGTAATACTAAATAAAAAATGTTTTTTTTTTCTAATCAGAGTGTATTCGCCCAGTGTCCTACTGGTAGCACGCTTGTAAAAAGTAGAAAATAATCAAAATATTAAATTGTTCCTTTCATAATTCTCTTTTTAGACTTAAGATACTACAGAATCATAAACCCAATATTCCTAGCAATGGAACTGAAGCCATGGGCATATCTGGGTTAAATAATTTGATTGTTTGGCATGTTACGCTGTCTTGTGTCGCGAACTGAACCACGACTTTCAAAATAAATTTGCACAATTTGCAACCGTGGTTCTGTTATCAGTCTATTTATAGTAAAATGTTTCCAATTCAAAAAACCAACCTTTTGAAAAACACGCAATACATATTGAGATCGCGTTTCAGACCTGATCGAGACCTGTGCGGCAACAAAAACACCTCTTCAGTTAGCACGGGCTCTTGCTAACTGAGAAAATTAGGGAGGAAAGAAAGATAGGTACCGATGTAGCACGGGCTTTTGCTAACTGAGAAAATTAGGGAGGAAAGAAAGATAAGTACCGATGTACGCTGGTTTTAAATGTCTGAATGTATAATGACTAGGAAATAGATAGCTCGGCAGGGCATTTAACAAGCGAGTTGTTCAGCTTAGGAACGAATCACGATATTTCAGACTACGTCCGAAAGTGGGCTTGAGGGTATACTGATGAGCATTCGTAGTTAGACGGGTGTTATGGTTGAAGGTTTGAAGGGACGGAATGCTACTGGCGATTTCTAAGGAGCACTGGTGGTGGAAATAGCTAAAACAAAGTGACACACGCAAAATTTCGTCGATGTTCGTGGGTGTCTATTGACTGGGTGTTATTAGCATCACCTACGAGTTTTATCGCACAGTTTTGAATCCTATCTAGCAGGTGCAGAGATGTTTTGGACACACCCGAGCACATGTATGCATTGTACTGCAATAAATGTGGCCAGATTAGAAGTGGAAAAGTATTTCTTAGATCGTTTGAGGAAACCTAGACTTTTCGCAGCGTTTTTGGCGATATCGAATATGTGGTCATTCCAACGTAAGTGGTCATTGACACACATACCGAGACTGGGAAGTTCTTCGGTTTCGACGATGCAAGTGCCGTTGATGGATCGTGTTTTGGAAGCATTAAATTCCACTCTATTGATAGTTCCCCAACTGGTTGTGCTGATAATATCGGAATTTAATGAGCTTAGCGCAGCGTATGCTGTTCCCGTTCAACAGCCGAAGAGCAATGACGTGAGTCCGGAAACGAATATAAAAAGCAGAGAGTACTGCCATCAGCAAAGCAATATATTAGATTGAAAGTGGCAGACAAGAGATCATTGATAAAAAATTGAAAACACTGTCGGAAACAGAACGGAGCCCTGGGCACACCAGCATTTATTTAGTGAATATCGGACTTGAAACCATCCAGGACAACTTGAATTGAACGTTCCCAAAGATAGTTTCTAATCCGTTGCAGAAGAGAGTCGTCGATCCCAAATGCACACATTTTCGACAAAAGAGCCTGATGCCAAACTCTGTGAAATGCCTTAGAAATATGAAGTGCAACTATCTTGCTTTCGTCAGATTGATGTACGCTTTGGTTCCACTTTTCGGTGAGAAATGTCATCAAATCACCTGTGGATCTGAAACTACAAAAACCGTACTGCCCATCATTGAGAAGTTTTCGTGTTTCGAGATATTTCATTTATAATTAGTTTGAATTATAACCTTCGAATCACTCTGAGTGAAGAAAAAACTCTCCGTCCTATTCGGACTCCCTCCCCTGGAGAGCTACAAGGGCGGGTCAATAAGTCCGTGACTTTTGGAATAAAACACAGATTTTTTGATAAAAAAATAATTTTATTTTTCAACGTAGTCTCCCTTGAGCTCTATACACTTTGTCCAACGCTTCTCCAATTTTTTTATCCCTTCCAAAAAAAATGATTTGTCGAGGTCCTCAAAATAGGCCTTTGTTTGCGAGATGACTTCATCATTGGAGTCAAATCTTTTTCCACCAAGCCATTTCTTCAGGTTTGGGAACAAAAAGTAGTCGCTCGGAGCCAAATCTGGAGAATAGGGTGGATGAGGGAGCAATTCATAGCCCAATTCATGGATTTTTGCCATGGCAACTGCACATGTGTGCACCCTTGCATTGTCTTTTTTCTCCTCAAATTAGTGAGTAGTCTGATAAAAATAGCTGTCAAACACAAACTAACTGACGCAGCAAGTTTAAATTTTGACAGGAGTCAACTGACAGATGCCTGTTGACAGGGGCAGTGTTGCTGTTTCAGTAAAGAGGTCAGAAATTCAAAATGTCACGGACTTATTGACCCGCCCTCGTAATATCGAAACCAAATACACCTGAGTTTCAAACCACTACAAAAAACAATTTTCCTTTCTCCTCCTTCTACCTTTCCGCCCGTGCCATGGCAACAGTAAAAGGGTATCTAACCCCTAAGGCGCGCGTAAATTATAAAAAAAAAAAAAAATTTCATGAGCTGACGGCATATCAGCGTTTCCATGACCTTGGAAAGAAGGGACGTAAGTGCAATGGGTCTGCAGGAAGAGAGAGAAGAAGATTCGACTTTTTTATTGACGGGCCGGAGAAATGCAATTTTCCATCTACTCGGAAAGTGCCTTAAGGAGTAGGATTGAGCTTACGTAGTGGTTTTGCAAAGTGAGGAAGAACACCTCATCAGAAGAAGGAGAGATATACCATCTGGACCAGCGGATTTGTGTATGCTAAAATCTTTAAGTACTCTTGCTACTACAGAGTGCGAAAATGGATTCGTCAAACTGAAGATTTGACACACTTAAGTGTAGGGGGAGACAAGGCACAATCTGGAAGTGTTGAACTGGACGCAGAGTGTGCAGCAGGCAGATTCGCCTTGTCTAAAGAGCTGACAGACCGAATGTCATTGTAAATGAGCGTTGGGATGGAGGATGAGGCAGAATTTCTGATGTTTTTGACAAACGACCAAAAGCTTTTACTACCTTTGGGACATTGTA
Organism: Volucella bombylans; assembly: GCA_949129095.1. Classification (NCBI taxonomy): domain Eukaryota; kingdom Metazoa; phylum Arthropoda; class Insecta; order Diptera; family Syrphidae; genus Volucella; species Volucella bombylans. The sequence goes on along the minus strand of OX422141.1, from coordinate 98,117,437 downwards.
GTATTCTTGTCTCAACTTTTGATCGTATTCAAATTTCACACGCTTAAGAAAGACGGTTCAGTCATTCCTGGCTCGTTTAAATTTTTTCGGTTTTCTTTTGTCGGGTTGGTCTTATAGGGCCGAAAAAAACATTTCTCTAATCCTGGCAGCCTCTTTACAGCTCGAGTCGTAACATGTCTTTTCTTTTGGTTTGATACTCTTCTACAAATGAGGGATAAAGTATCTCATTCTAAAGAAAATAGTTTCAGTGATCACATCAGCAGGGGCTTCCACGTCGTAATCGAGAAAACATAATGACCAGTTAAATTTCGGAAAGGATCTGTTATACTTAAAATTAATATAACAGTAAACATTTAAGATTAGTTAATGATGTTAGGTATTTACCAAACCGTTTCCTAGTGCCTTAAATAGCTCTGCAGGTATTATATCCCGTCCGGAAGGCTGGTTGTAGATTTTAGGGGGTGGAGGCTACAAGTTGTTGACAGGAAATGAGTTCGGTATCCCCGTCGTACAAAGTACACTTTCGATGATTATCACTGAAACCACAATGGCTTTAGAACCAAAAAGTTTGTCCATTGTGGATAACATGGTACACGAATGAAAATGAAAAAGCAGAAACAAAGTAATGGTTTTACAGAAAGTTAAAAATTCCCGGAGGTATGTATGAATTATGCGCACGGTATAAATTTTACTAACCTATTCCTGTTTAGTATTAGGATGCGTCGATGGTACTCACATATTCTTTCAAAGGCTACAACAAAATGAAAATTGGTATTTCTATAGAAAAGGTAAATATAAGTTATTTTCTATGATTGTGAGTATAATTGAATTATGTACGAATACAATTTAAACGCACCTCTTGCTATGTTATTTTAGATTTTTTATCATAAAATGCGTATAATGGGAATAAATCCTAGATTCATTGTAAGTGCTCTTGATTTTTTAGTTGGGAAGCATTCCAATTACTGGGATTTTTCCGAACATAATTACAACGAATAAGAACATAACTTTTTGCTTCTGGGTGATTGTACAAACGTAGAGCCAACATCTGATTTATAAATTTAAATGAACAATATTGCAGGTGAAAGTGGTTAATTTTAATTTAATTTTGGTGCGGGCTAATGCTCCCATTCATTTGGCTTATTACAAGCTTAAAAACTAGGACTTAAAAACTAATAAAAATTAAGGTTTAGCAACTAAGGGAATAAATCTAGGACTTACTACTAGGGCTTAAAGCTAAGAATGGTGGAGGAGATCGAACTACATGGGGAGAATGCTGCGATTAAATTGAAAACGGAAAGGTTGGTAATCACCTTACGCAACATACGGGAGATTGGTTTGTTAGAGCCATATGTAGTTCGGTGGATCGAATTAAATAATTCTCAGTAGAAGATAGAGAGAACATCATTAATGGACATATTGGCGAAATTAAAAGAACACTTACTAAGATATGAGTTAATTTTGTGGAAATTAGCTTTATGAAAGTCGTAAGAAGAGGCAGCTGCAGATAGGGTGGACCAGATAGGAAAGTGGTGAAAAAGAGAAAGAAGAAGTGCTAGGTGAAAGTTATTAATTGTCGATATGTAGTGAAAGGGGACAGAGTGATACTGAGGAGTTTATGGGGTCAGTGGAGAAAATGAGGTATAACTGAAAAATTAAATTAAAATCGAAGAAGTCTACAGGAATGCTCATTTCCCTCATACTCGTATGTTCCCTTGTTTGTCTCTACAGGTTTCTATTCGGGGTAAAACTACCGAATCTCATTCCCGGAGTAGCATCTCCTCTTCTGCTTGTAGAGATGGTAAGCAGCTCTCGTACTTCTATGCAGCGCCACGGTGTAAGCATCTTGCTTAGCTGGATGTGCTTGCCGGCACTCGTTGTAAAACCAGAGGTTTCGCTATAGTTTCCGAGTGAAACCCAGAGGCTCTGCCTTTGATGGCTATTTGGTCAAGTTGCCACTGGTCTTCGATACTTGAACCTGGCGGCATAGGATTAAGAGATTAAGGGAGACTCTAATCTGAAAAGGATTTGGCGATCTCTTATGATTATAGCCGTCCAAGCTTAAACTTCCTCACAGTATTAACTTGACTTTGTGATATTGGGGATATTCGCAACCGTACCTTGGCTACAAAAGGGTAACGGTACGAGTCGATGTTAGCCCATCGGATCGTTTGGATATCCTTAATACTGTCGGCAAAGCCGATTAGCCTGCAAACGTTATCGGAGGTGGTATCGTGCAGGCTACTCCTTTCGACAGAACTACTAAAGATGCTCTCTCTTTCTAGTTTTGCAATGAGATCACCGAGGGCAATTTAAAGGTCATAGCTAGAGCACTACTCGTAGGCTTTGTCGAAGAGCTCGTAGAAGTCATCCTTGGTGTCGTCGTCTTTCTGCTCTGTGGGACCATGCGCGCAAATGAGCATAATATCTGTAGACTTAGCCTTAATATTGATTGTTAGGAAGTGCTCGTTTACATGCCGATAACTCAAAACTTCTTGGGTAAGTCTGCCTCTAACAATTAATCCGCATGCAAATAAGAGCGGATTTTGCCGTCGATAACAAACGCCTATGACCTATTAAGGAAACTAACATTCACGTACAGATCTGAAGTTCATTCGTTTGAAGGAGTTGTCAACAATAGATCTGTCCGTACCTGAGAGTTATTGTTGCTTCATATCTACATATTTTTTCCATGCCCTGACAATTACTTACTTACTTCACCGTTGAAACCATCTGGGGGATTTGACGCTGTCCCGTTTATAATGCTGCTGTTTTTATCTGCTGGTCAGCGCTCGCACTTACAAGTTTAACAAGATGGACATCGACCAGTACCAGATGGTTACCACTTGGTGGTAAAATGAGTACAATTGATGTGTAGAAGCAGTTGCAAAACTGGGTATCACCTCTCAGTGAGACCTCTCAGTGCCTACACTATTTCCACAGCACCCAACCATCTAATTCTGTCCACACCTAACAAAAAGTATATCTTTATATTTTGCTATTGTAATATTTCATTTTATAAATTAAATTAATTTTCTCCATGATACAACCGATTTATTTGGATGTCCAAGGGCATTACGTTTTTCGGTCAATTCGGACCACAAATTTAGAACTTTTGTTCCCGTGTCAGATTTCGATGAATGATTGTTTGCCATCTCGTTGGGCTCAGAGGTAAAATCTATTAGGAACTCCATTTGACTTTATGTAGCAGACGTGCCTTGCGAATTATTAATTTGTTTTCTTAAATTAATCCTGACTTTAATAAATATTATACTAACTTTACATTGAATGCCGTAAATAGAACGCCAGTGGATTAATATATGTCGTCGCATGCAACAAATTGCCGTAGTTAAACGAGCGCTACACAACCTTACATTATTTTCTTTTGTATTTTCAATATTGTTCATTTAATTCTGAATTTTTTCTCAAATTTTGATTATATTGTAGTTACTTTACTTGTTAATAATTTCTTGCAGGTTAAACCTCAAAATTTTCCATTATAATTATAATTTCTCTTCCAGCTTATTCAATTCAGTGTCAACAAACTCCCACCACCCCAAAAGCTACACAATATGATACGAATCTTATGCGCACGTTATCTTAATGCACAGAGTTTAAAACCGAAATTGAACGAATTTAATTTGTTTAATTGTTTGCAGATTCGCACCATGATATAGTTTGTGTAAGTGAAACATGGTTTCAAAGGGACGTAGGCGACGAAGCTTGTAAATTAATTGGTTTAAGTAAGCTTTTCCGTATATATAACTATAACGAATCATGTAGATAGCGGTTCTCTAATTTAAGTTCAAGATGAACTTAAGTGTCATCTGATTTTCAAATCAATGCTCGATTTTAAAATTACCTGGGATACTAACAGTATTCTTTTGGATGCTGCATAGCGAGCAAACAAATATGTGCCTTTACTGAGTACCCTAGAGCGAGTTTCATATAATGCCACTGATATTATACTGCAAACTTCATGAACACCTTAACCTGTTCAACTTTAAAAAAAAAACAAATTTTTTACCACTCAGCCTACACTCATTAAACACGGCCCAAATAGCCTTTTCGACATTATTTAATCTGCCTTATAATCAACTCTCGGTTTCCTGCTTCTCTAAACATGATCTTCTATTTTCAACCAATGGATTATAAATCTACCCTAGACCAGTGAAATACAATAAAACTATCGAGATTTTTTTGTATCACCAGTGATCAAAACACAATTGTTTCTTCATAATTTACACACTTTTATATTTTATTTTATTCCTTATTGACTACATATTTCAGAATACAATATTTAACGTCGAGCGGACCACCATAAACTAACTTATTCAATTATAATGTTTGGTGATGGATTTTCGATCTTACTATACATAGAGATCTTATGCATACCCTCGATTCACTACATATATTCCCCTTTCAGCGAAGACGTAGACTTGATATGTTGTCTAGTGATCTGAAGCTAATATCTAGCCAAACAATTAATGATATTATTTAAACGGTCTACGGCCGTACCAACAGCTCCTGCAAATTTTGAGTTATGATGAGTCAGCTAGAAAAGTACGTAGGACTTTTCTAATATATTGATTTTTTGAAAATGAGATAGAGATAGAAAGAAAGATGTTTGGGCTCAGTGGTTATTTCGCTCCATGGAAGGCATCCAACATTTAATGGGGCGACTAAATTCTTAGCGGAAGTTGGCTTGTTGTTGATTTGTATTCTCCTACTCATCTTACTTGATTTTCGTTAATTGAAAAAATGAATGTCTTCCGGGCGAGGTTGGGATTCGAACACCGAACCTTCCGATTTGGAAGCCAGTCAACTACTATTTGAGCCACGTCCACCCACAATTCTGAATTTGATTTGGAATCGATAATCGATAATTTTAATTCCTGACACTAAAACCCATGAATTGTTTCCTCGAAATTTTAACGCTTTTCGAAAAGATGGATTTGAAAGAGCTGACAATCCCTATGTCCGTGGTGTTTTACTAGCAATCCGAAACTGTTTTTATGCAACTCATGTTGATATTCCTCATACTGACAACTTTGAGTTAGTATGTGTCAACATTACGCACCCCAAACGCTGTCTTTACGTACTTTTTCGTTACATTCACCCATCACAATCAATTGAATCTTCTCGACTTGTAGTTTACGCAGTGGATTTTTTGACTGATGATGCACAACCTGAATATTGTATTATTCTAGTAAGGGATTTCAACCTCCCTCACCGTAAATGGGGGCCTTCCGATGATTCGTGTCATTTCTTCTCTTTTAATTCATCCACTGAAATAGAAATATTGATTGTGGACTGCTTAACGAACTCAAGTCTATCTAAGATAAGTGGAATACCTAATACAATGAACAGACAGCCCGACAATGTCTTCACACCCGATTCAGATAACTGTGCTGTTTATAGGAGTGATCATCTTCTTTCCACCCCAGACCGCCTTCATCCCCCTTGTCAATTATATACTCATATGAAAATGACAACACATGTGTTGATTCGGAAAATTCATTTTCATTTAACTTCCGAAGGACCAACTTTAACAAACTCAAAAAGCTCCTCAGCAACATTAACTTTGACTTTATTGCTGAGACAACTAACGTTCTTGCTCTATCAACATTCTATTCATTAATTTTCTACTGCTTTGCCCAATCGGTTCCATATACGAGGGCGGGTCAATAAGTCCGTGACTTTTTGAATTTCTGACTTTACTGAAACAGCAACACTGCTCCTGTCAACAGGCATCTGTCAGTTGACTCCTGTCAAAATTTAAACTTGCTGCGTCAGTTAGTTTGTGTTTGACAGCTATTTTTATCAGACTACTCACTTATTTGAGGAGAAAAAAGACAATGCAAGGGTGCACACATGTGCAGTTGCCATGGCAAAAATCCATGAATTGGGCTATGAATTGCTCCCTCATCCACCCTATTCTCCAGATTTGGCTCCGAGCGACTACTTCTTGTTCCCAAACCTGAAGAAATGGCTTGGTGGAAAAAGATTTGACTCCAATGATGAAGTCATCTCGCAAACAAAGGCCTATTTTGAGGACCTCGACAAATCATTTTTTTTGGAAGGGATAAAAAAATTGGAGAAGCGTTGGACAAAGTGTATAGAGCTCACGGGAGACTACGTTGAAAAATAAAATTATTTTTTTATCAAAAAATCTGTGTTTTATTCCAAAAGTCACAGACTTATTGACCCGCCCTCGTACCTTCCGAAAGGACTGCATGTCAGCTCCTCCCTGGTACGAGAAGAAGTTGCGCTCACTCCGTAATAACAGAAACAAGTTGTGGCACAAATTCTTAAGAACTGGATCTGATTCCAACTACAAAAATCATTGATTGGTATGCGATCGGTTTTCTGAACTTTGTCAGTCTCTTTACCTTGAGTATCTCTACCGCATGCAGTCTCGAACCCTAAACGTTTCTACCAGTTTGTTAATACCAAAAGAAAGTCAGACGGCTACCCATCTACTCTCAAATTTCTTAGTGAATCTTCTGCCGACCCAAACACCATTGTAAATTGCTTTGCCTGTCATTTTAGCAAATCCTCACTTTCATGAAAGGTAAATCAACTACCACTAACCTAACAGAATTCATCTCTAGGACGCTTCATGCTTTAGAAGATGGTGATGAAGTCGATTCAATTTCCACAGATTTCAACAAGGCATTCGATAAAATTTCTCACCAACTTATCATTTTTAACCCTAATCAGCCCAAGTCAATTTTCTTCCAAATCCACCCAGGTGGGGACCTAAAGTCAACGTATTAGAAATAATATTGAAAAACATAATTTAAAGTTTGTTATAGATTTTTTATTTTCAACTAAATAACTATTATAACTACATTTGTAATTTGTTTGATTAGTTATTTTATTATTTGGTTAATTTATTTTTAAGTTAGAAACTTGACATAGAACTGATTTTTCTGAGTGTTCGTTGCAGATGCTCTTCTTGAATTTACAACATGTTTATTTTGAAGCGCGGCCTATCTCATGAGAACATATGTAACATCGTTTCCTCTTTCTAGACGTGTCACCTTTGTTCTCTTCAGAACTCTTTGCAGCAGATAGCACTATTTCACTAATGACATGATTTAGTGTCCCTGATAAATACCTAAATGTGAGATGTAACTAATTCCATAGCAAGATCTCTGCATTCCAATTTGGATATGTTTTCATTCAAATCACATACGAGCCACCTGTTTGACTTTCGCTGGACTGAAAATGCATGGCATATCTGATCCAAAGTATTAATCGCCCCTTCCTAAAAGAACAACCGAGATCGCCAATATCCCAGATCCTAAAGATGCCGCAGAAGTACGAGCTTTTCTTGGTATGTTAAATTTTTATTCACAATTTATTAAAAATATGCCGAAAGTACGACCCCCTTTGCACAAATTCTTAATGAAAGACGTGCACTTTGTCTGGTCGAAAGATTGTCAGGCAGCTTTCAACAAAGCGAAATTGGCATTGCAGTCCAACTCCCTCTGATATATTTCGACCCAACCAAAGAAATAATGTAGCAGGAGACGCGTCAAAAAACGGCATTGGGGGAGTGCTTATGCATACTTGATGGGTCAATTAGACCTGTCAAGGTCAGAAGAAAATGTATAGAATGTATAGTCAATCGGAAAAAGAAACATTTGCACTGGTGTTTTGTGTGAAGAAGCTCCACCGGTTTGTATTGTATATGGTAGGCATTTTATTCTTCGAACAGACTATCAACCTCTATTGACAATTTTGGAGCAAAAAAGGCGACTCCAATTTATATCACACATCGCTTTCAGCGTTGTATGATTTTAGCGTAGAGTACATCAGCACTTCCAAGTTTGCATACGCCGACACGCTATCGCGGTTGATAAATCGTGATATGTCCCACACAGAAGAAGATGTAGTCATTGCCGATATTCACGTTGACGCTGAAGCTCATGCAGTTATGGCGGATACATTTTCACATATGCCAGTTACCTTTGAAATGGTACAGAAAGAGACCACTCGAGACGTTCTGTTAAGGAAATTAAAAAAGTATATTCGCACATCGTGTCCAGAAACTATTAAGGATGATCAGTTTTTATCGACGCCGAGAGGGTATAAGCTGAAGGTTTAACAATCAAATGGTTGTATCTTATTGCAAAATAAAATAGTAATGCCTTTGTCGTTGCAGAAACCACTACTCAAGCAGTTACACTCAGGTCATCCGGGGATGTCGCGTAGTTACGTCTGCTGGCCCAATATTGACGATGACATCACCAGAACAGTCCGAGAAAGTACGGATTGTGCAATAACTGCTCCAACGACGGTCAAAAGCAACAGCTAGAGCAACTATCGAATTACTTGCAGAAGTTTTTTGCCAGATTTGGTTATACGGACCTAGTGGTATCAGACAACGGCACTCAGTTCGCGTCTGGTGAATTCGCCGAATTTTGCACCGAAAGTGGTATTCAGAACATTCGGACACCACCATTCCACCCCCAATCCAACGGCCCAGCTGAAAAGTTAGTGGATACTCGTATCTTCAAAAGGGGCATGAAGAAATTAGAAGCAGTAGCTAGGGGTCAACATAACGTGCTGCCAACATTACTTTTCTTCTACCGTACAACACCAAATGCCCAGCTACTGAACGGTCTGACACCAGCTGCAATGATGATAGGTCGGAAACTAAAAACAAAATTAGACTTGCTTTACCGCCGACTCAAGAAATCCTAACTGCAAACAAGGCCATGGAGGAGAAATTTATATTAAACACGATGTTCACACTAAGGATTTCCGGCCGAATGAATCTATTTACGCCTGGAATTACAACCGTCGAAAAGCTACGTGGGCTCCTGGAATTGTACTTTAGAAAATTGGCTTAACTTAATTGGCTGTATAGTACTTAGGAAAATCAAACATGAATTAGAATGTAGTCGATTTTTTTCAGCTCGAAGGATTCCAAGAAGAAGGAGGAAAAGAGTCTAAGGACGATGAACGAACAAACAAAACAGCCGAATTAACCAGTTCAGACCAATTTGAAATTGGGGAGCTTCATTCCATAGACAAATAGCAAGCCGAAGAACATCAGTTCCACAAGCACCAATATGGCAAACAATCAGCCACCCCGCAAGGTTAGAAATCCGGATGCGATCAACCCCCACGACCAGTTCGAACCAGAAAGCCACATAAAAGACTCAATCCTACACACAGTGATAAAGCAAAATATTATATACCTATGATTTAATTAAAACTGAAGTGAGTTAAATAATTTGTTATAATTGCAATAAGATAAAGATTAAATTGATATGAGTATTCTAATGGGGAGGTATTGTACACATAATGAACCCACCCCATTGCTCTATTAGTATTAATATTTGTATTATTAAAGTCAATTGTGAAGTAGTTGTCAACGAATAAACACAAAACTATGCTTCACCACAATGCCAACATCATCTGCCAATGCAAATGCTGTTGATTTCGTAAAAACCCGCAGAAGTTCATTTGTTAATAGAACAAATAAAATTCATCCTAGTTTAAAGCCTTGTGGGACACCGTATTTGCTCTGGTTTTTAAGGATTCTTTTTTGCAGAAAGTGAAATACAATCTTCTTATGATAATTGTACGTTACTATTTAACTATTGAATAATACCAAAAAAATTTTGTTAAATAAAAAAAAATATTTTAATGTCATTTTGGTAAATGGTCTCTTAAAAAAAATTGGTGCCTGGCTCCCTGATTTTTTTTTTTTTTATAATTTACGCGCGACTAAGGGGTTAGTACCCTTTTACTGTTGCCTTGGCGCGGGCGGAAAGGTAGAAGGAGGAGAAAGGAAAATTGTTTTTGTAGTGGTTTGAAACTCAGGTGTGTTTGGTTTCGATATTTGATCTCCAGGGGTGGGAGTCCGAATAGGACGGAGAATTTTTTCTTCACTCAGAATAATTCACAGTATTTTTTTCAGTGCTTGAAACTCTATAACAGCCAAATCTACGTGTCAGTGTTATGCCTTCACACGCAGAATTTTTCTGTCTGAGTTCCATTACACAAATGAAAAACTGACTTGCCATGGGCAGGATTCGAACCTGGACCCTCCGAGTGAGAAGCGGTTGCTAGTACCACTATACCACGGCCACCCCCTAATCTGCTACATGGCCCTTATCAGGCCCATGCTGGTATTTGGTTGTCCCGTGTGGTTCAATGTACGAGCAAGCTTAATGGAAAAGATTCGGGTGTTTAAAAGAGGGCTTGTCTTAGGGCTTGTCTTCGCTTGTGCAGAACACCAGAGTCGGAGTACAAGAAATTTTATCCTAATGAGGTCCTTTCCAACATGGCGAACCAAATACGAGTGGACAACTTCGTAATTAAGCTGACTCGAAGGCACATTGCAAGAGCAATGACCTCGACGAATAACCTGATATCTGGGGCTTACTACGAGAGTGTGCGCTCTGACGGCTTCGTTCCACCGGAAGCATTCCTCTACCTAGATCAGATAGGGTTGCTCCAGGATAGATCAGCGGTGCCGTTAATCTTCCATGTCGCTGGGGACAGGCGACTCAACTACAGCAGAGATCTCGCACACGGCAGTGTGGATCGCTCAGGTTCAGTAGGGCGGTGGGGAATCGCCATAAGAGGGATGTCGTTCGACAGCACCTGCATTTCAAGTGGTTGAATGTTGGGGAAGATGTTTCGTCGTCGTTTCCGTCAATTATGGACCAGCCACACTAAAGAGGCAGAGCTGACCAATTTGTTTGTTCTGTGAATAGCGGTGGCAGGCTTACATAGGTTTAGGTTAGCATTTAAGATTGTGTGTACGTCTATGTGTGTTTATGTGTGTATTGTACATTTAGGTTAGGTAGGCTAGGGTTTATTTTAAGTTAGATACTCCAAAAAGTCTCATTTAATATTCTTTTTGAATAATTTCTCATTGCTGGATTTGTTCGAATAAGGTTTTTGAAATATAACATACCTTGCAACATTAACACTATTGCAGATTTTAACTACATACATCAGTGAGGTATACTCTTGTAATAGATTCATTTTTGCATCATCATCAATATTCCTGACATCATTCATTGAAACAAACACATCCTGAAATCGTTTATTTTTCTGAAGAAGTAGAAACGGTTTTGCCTTGCCTTTACGAAAGAAACTTGATGTATGATCGGAACCAGTATAAGAGTGAAAAGCAGGTAACGCGCGACATAAATTTGGGCCAAGAATTGTTGCTAAGGCAACGCAGTTAATACAAACGTGGCCTTTGTTTTTTGAAGAAGCATTTACCATCCAGACTTCTTTACTGGGAATTTTATACATGTTACCTAGCAATATTACTAAAATGTCTACGATTCCAGAGCTATCAAGCCATTTGCATATGAAATAAACCGAAATTTATAAAAATATTATCAAAATCAGCACTAACATACAATCGTGTTGGATTTGTTTAGCCATTTTAGCAATTGCCAAATCATAAGTTACAATAATATTTTCCTGATTACACTGATTCGCAATTTTACTTGTTATAGATTTCATTGCTAACCCTAACATTAACTGTTTAGACGGCTTAACTCTACCTTTTGTGACAATATAGTATATATTATATCCGAACAGAATGATTTTATTTTTATATAGTCGTTATCTGAACGTTGTCTGCATACGTCGGGTCCTTGAACAAGTTTACTTATAAAACTAAACAATATATCAGGAATATCACATTCACCACACACAATATCTTCAACTTTCACTTTTTCAGGAAGTGTAAATGCTTTTAAAGATTTTATTGCATGTCTAATTTTGAAAGCAATATCTTCTAATTTAGTTGATTCGGTATTTTTTTCGACTACATTTTCATTGATGAGCTTGTTTATATCAAGTCCTTGTTTATACACAATTTTCTTCTTGTTTGGTATATTGGATGACTCAATTGAAATAATGTCGCTGAATATTTTCAAAATCTTATTTTGTAATTGTATAAGTGTATAACTTTTAAAATCTTCTTTTTCAAAATTACCGTCACTTACTTCTAACAACAATGAAACATACATAGAAAATAAGTCACTTAGGAAATAAATGTTTTCTTTCTCACAGATTTCTGCAATTATGAACTCCGAAAGGGATTGAATTGCAGGTTGATGAACTTTTCGCATCTCGTGATATTGCCCTACGGTTTTATCTTCAGCTAAATGTTTTTTAAATTTCTTTATGTTCCAGCATGATAAATGATAAGCAATTGATTTACAATTGCTTAAATCATTCAGCAAGTTCGAGTCTTGCAAGGCATCCGAAAATTGCCTTATTTGGTTGAGCCTCTGACGGGAAGTGGTTACGGTTGCAAACGTTCTTTGAGAATCTACTTTTTTTTCCACTTTCGCACAAAAAACACATTTTCTCCGTGACTACTTAAAAGAAGTTTCCTCTTCAGTAACCAGAAAGGCCATTTCTGGTTCTCCAAAATTGATGGGGATACACGCATTGGGAATTGCTCCACTTAAAAGTTTTTTTTATAACTTAAAATCCAAGTGAAACGTAGTTTTTATCTTTTCATTTAACTCTGTAATTCAATTAGCCTGCTGCAACAACTGATGGTGCGATAATGAAGTGAAGTTTGTGCTATTTAAAAATCGACAAACATGAACTTAAGATTCAGCGTATTATTTGCCATGAATACTATCATGGAAAGTGCGCCAAAATTTAAAAAAGAGAAATAGAGTTTTATAACAAAAGTAGTCAAGGGTACAAGTGTGACAGTTGTGTCACTCAGCGGAGAAAGTCAATAATGGGAGATTCTCCCATTAACTCTTTGAGTACTACTTCTTTTACCTCTACTAGTTGTAACATCTCTAAAAACAAAAAAGAAACTGAGAGTCCATCTACAGGAATCAAAAGTCCATCAGCTGTAATTCCAAATATTGCTTCCCATGATGACAACAATACGGGTTATTGCAAGTGCTGTACAGCGAAATTATTCAGCTTAAGCAAGTTAACACCGAGGCGCTTACTAAAATCAAAGCTCTTGAACATTGCAATGCTTCCCTTAATAAGAGAGATGATTATTTGGAGTCGAAGCTGAATCTACTGGAGCAGAGGAACAAACATTGTGCATTTGACATTATTGGCATTCCCGACGTTAGCAACTAACGTAAAAGTGAGAGTCAACAAATTGCTGGGTACTGTTCTTGGTGAAGAGGTGAACTCCAACGACATTGACTCATGCTTTGTTAAGAGTGTAAAAGGAAAGAACACAAAATTTGCTTCTAACATCGTGTGTGTGAAGTTCTCAACTGTCTCACGGAAGAAAGCTATAATGAAGAAAATGCGGGAGAAAAAAAACAAGATTACTTACAATATTTTTGGTGTTTGTCATACCAACAACAATGGCAGCAGCAGCAGCAACAACAACAACAACAGCCGCAACAATAGAAGCAGCAACATCTACATCAACAGTGAGACACTGGCTACACAAGATTTTTATTAAAAATGGCAAATGATCCTAAACACAAAAACATGTGTAAGTTTGTTTGGGTTAGAGACTCATCTGTTCTGGTTAGAAAAAGAGAAGGTGATAGATTTATAAGAATTAATTCATTTGAGGATATTTATAAATTGAACGTAAACTAAATAACTATAACTTATTGTTTGTATAATGAATAATATGAGTATAACTATAGATCCTCATAATGATTCAAGTAATAACAACAGTTTTTTCTCTTCAACTACTGATAATTTTGATTTTTTTTGTATAAACCATCATAACAATGAGCAAATTTCCGGATTTTCTGTCATTCATCAAAATATTCGCAGCATGCGAACAAATTTCCATACTTTTCTCAGGCACCTTTGAATCATTTACCAGATCTTATTTTTCTCTTTAGAATCTGGATCTTTGAAGAAGAGCAGTCTGAATGTGATATAATTAAAAAATTTTCTTTCGACGCGGCTTGTATGAAACTTATGCTGCTGGCGGTGGCGCGGTATATTATATAAGTAACATAATGGGATATAAAATGAATAAGTATAAACTGGATAGTGCTGATATAGCCAGTGTTAATTGCGAAGTCTCTGGTGTTCACTACTGTTTTTGAATAGTTCAATCGAAATAAAACAAACTATCTTCAGATTTGAATGAAACGATTTTATTTAGTTGATGTCCAAATAACGAGTGCACTGTGTATCGATGGCTAAGTACCATCAGACCAGTCAGTTGAGAAATTCACCACACACAAAGCACCCATACACACAGAATCAGGTGTGATCGCGTGATGGCCAGCGTAGTAATTGTTGTAGGCACAAACTGCATTGGGATGGTCCGATGGGTTATGACGTAGTTTCTATGATGCATAGTACAGTGAGTTAATGGCGATGATGAATAAGGTTAGGTTAGGTAAGGGTGGCTGTTGGAAATACCAACCCACTTAGGCCTATTGGCCCATTGTGATGCCACGTGGATCTATGATCTTCTTACTACTGGAACCAGTTTGAGCTTATAATAAAGCGTAGGAGACTGTTAACGTCTATTTTTTCTAGATCGTTTAGGTCGTTGTAGAAGAAAGCTCCTAGATGAAGCTTCCTTCTCTGAGAGCGAGCTGGGCATGTGCAGAGTAGGTGGGGGATTGTCTCCTCCTCTTCCTCGTCCATGCAGCTTCTACAGAAATCGTTAGTAAAAGCGCCAAGCCTTCTTGCATGCTTGCCTATGAGGCAGTGTCCGGTAATGACACCTATTATGGCGCTGAGATGTTTCCTATCTAAAAGGATCAGACACTTAGATCGACTCAGATCCAGCCTTGGCCAGATCTGTTTGGTCGCTAGACATGTTTGTCCAGCAGTCCACCTAAGGTCCGTTCTTTTGTTGGCATCTAGCTTTAGTGTTAGTTTGCACGTAGCGATTGGTATACTTATACTACCTTTGTCCGGTAGGATAGGTAGAGTGGTTCCAATTTTGGCGAGTTCATCGGCTCTGCAGTTCCCTGGAATGTCTCTGTGGCCCGGCACCCAACAAAGGTGAATGTTGAACTGCTCTGCCATCTCCATGAGAGATGATCGGCATTCAAGGACAGTTTTAGAACACAATGAGACCGAGTCCAGGGACTTGATGGCGGCCTGACTATCCGAAAATATGCGGATATCCTTTGCAGATATCACGTTTTTCTTCAGCCAGGACAGAGCTTCTTTAATCGCCAAAATTTCCGCCTGGAACACGCTACAGTGATTTGGAAGGCGGAAAGAGAGGCTTAGATTTAGCTTATCTGAGAAAACACCGCCACCAACTCCGCTGTCGGTTTTAGATCCATCTGTGTAGAGATGGATTGACTTGTCCTCCATGAAAGCATCCTCCTCCCAGAATGATCTAGAGGGGAAGCTTACATGGAAGTTTTTGTCAAACCAAAATTCAGGTATGGTGTAATCGGTGTTCTCTGTGAGGATTCCTAATTTATTAAGAATGTTGGCGTGGCCAAATGAATTATTTGTCCACTGTTTAGTCGCTTTAAGGCGAATAGCTGCAGTCGCAGCTACTTGCTTGCTAAAAATGTCGAGGGGTGTCAAGTGAAGCAGAATATCTAATGCCGCAGAGGGGGTAGACCGCAAGGCTCCGCTTGTGCATAGACATGCTGTTCTTTGGACTCTGCTTAATTTAATGCAGTTGACTGCATTTTCCAAGGCCGTCCACCAGACAACCACCCCGTAAGTGAGTATCGGTCTTATGACCGAGATGTATAGCCAGTGGGTTATGCGAGGTTGAAGGCCCCATTTGTTCCCAATGGCTTTCTTGCAAGAGAATAAAGCTATTGTGGCTTTATTGACTCTTTCTTGAATGTTAGGTTTCCAGTTTAGTTTCCTGTCAAAAATGAGACCCAGATATTTTGCTGTATCGGAGAAAGCTAAACTGATACCGTTTATTGAAGGAGGGTCTATGATTGGAATTTTATATTTCCTAGAAAAGAGGACAAGATCAGTTTTATGGGGGTTTATTCCCAATCCGCAGCGATCTGCCCAGCAGGTTAATCTGTTAAGATTTACTTGGAGAAGTTCCTTAATGGTATTTAGATGTTTTCCTGAGACGGCTATGGCAACGTCATCCGCATAGGCAATCACTCTGCTACCACCCGCTTCCAGGTATATCAGTAGTTCGTTGACCACTAAGTTCCAGAGAAGGGGGGAGAGGACACCGCCTTGCGGCGTACCCCTACTGACATATCTTTTAGCAGAAGTCTCACCCAGTTTGGAGTTGATTATCCTGCTTGTTAGCATTAGATTAATCAGCTCCCCAAGTGAGCCGTCTACCTGCAGAGTTGACAGCGCAGTCATGATTGCGGATGTGTTGACGTTGTTAAAGGCGCCCTCTATGTCGAGGAAAGCAACCATTGTGTACTCCTTATATTGTAGGGATCGTTCGATGTGGCTAGTCAGAGAGTGCAAAGCCGTTTCCACCGACTTTCCTTTACAGTAGGCATGTTGAGCCGTAGACAGAAGTCTTGGATCAACTTTAGCTCGAATATGGATATCAATCAGTCGTTCTAAAGTTTTCAGAAGGAATGATGATAGACTTATAGGTCTGAGGTCCTTTGGGACTACATGAGAACATTTTCCAGCTTTGGGAATGAATACTACATTGACTTCTCTCCATAACAGTGGAATGTGGATAAGTTCTACACAGCTCCTCATAATATTTTCCAACACTGGTAGAATAATATCTGAGGATCTCTGTAGCTCGGCAGGTATAATACCGTCCGGACCAGCAGACTTGTATGGTTTGAAGCTATGCAGCGCCCAGAGCAGTTTGTCTCTCGTAATCAGACCATGAATTTTGGTCACGGTTGCAGTAGGCTTGTTTGGGCTGCTACTGGCCGCGAGTTGGGAGCTACCTGGAAAGTGGGTGTCCAGAAGCAGGTTGAGTGATTCATCACTTGAGGTTGTCCAAGAGCCATCGGTTTTTTTCAAACAGCTGGGCATCATAGGATTTGTGGAGAGGATTTTTCTTAGCCGCGAAGCCTCAGAGGTTTCTGTAGTTTTGTCGCAGAATGACCTCCAGGATTTTCGCTTTGCCTTCCTCAGTTCTTTTTTGTATAATTTGAGGGATTCTTTATATGAGTCCCAGTCGGTCACTTTTCTTGTGCTTTTTGCTGCGTTGAAAAGTTTTCTGCAGGTGTTTCTGAGCAGTCCTAGTGCCGATGTCCACCAATGTGGCTTTTTCTTGCCTCTTGGTTGAATAAGAGGGCAGGAAGCGGCCATAGCCTTATTGAGAGTCAGAGTAAATTCCCTGACTTTCATGTCGAGCTCATTGGTGTCACGCGGGGGACTTGATAGTTTAGAGGATATCGTTTCCGACAGTATTCCTCTATATTTTGTCCAATCAGTTTTCCGGTAGTTCCGGAAAGCTGGTTGGCTGGGGGGAGCATCACTCAGACTGAATTGGATGTATCTATGGTCTGAAAAGGAGTGTTCAGACGATACCATCCAGTTTGTTAGCCTTTGGGTGATGCTGTCGGAGACAAGAGTAATATCTAATACTTCTTGTCGGTTTTTTGTTATGAAAGTGGGCTCATTGCCAATATTGCAAATTAAGGGGTTAGTACTTAAAATATAGTCTAAAAGTGACTCACCTCTATCATTGATGTCGGTACTGCCCCATACCGTATGATGTGCGTTAGCGTCACATCCGATTATGAGGCCAGTTTTTTGCCTTCCCGCTTCCAGTACCACCCTTTCTAGGTTATCACCAGGGAGAGGTTTAGTTTTAGTTTTGAATGCATTTTATTTACTTAATCACTAACTCTTACATACTAACAAAAAATGCTTAAATGCTAGGTTACAATTACTTAACAATCTTATACTAACTTACTGGTCCCACACAGGCACTCTAAGCTAATCTAAATTCTTATATCTATGTCTTTCGACTTCATTTACATTTTATTTATAAATGTTTATTTTGTGTACTTAGGGCTAAGAAAAAATTTATAACAAAAAACTTAGCATATGGACATTTTATTATTTTTTATAAAAGCTTAGTATCTAACTTAAAATAAACCTTAGCCTACCTAACCTAAATGCACAATACACACATAAACACACATAGTCATTATACACAATCATATACATATATCAGTATACACCTTTGTATACACTGATATATGTATATGTTTCTTAAATGCTAACCTAAACCTATGTAAGCCGGCCATCGCTATTTACTGAGCAAATAGATTGGTCAGCTCTGCCTCATTAGTGAGGCTGGTCCGTAATTGACGGAAAGGACGACAAAACATCTTCTCCATCATTCAACCACCAGAAATGCTGGTGCTGCCGAACGACATCCCTCTTATCGCGATTCCCAACGGCCCTACTGAACCTGAGGCGATCCAAACTGTCGTGTGCGACGTCTCTGTTGTAGTTGAGTCGCCTGTCCCCAGCTGTCCGAGCGACATGGAAGATTAACGGCACCGCTGATCTATCCTGGATCAACCCTATCTGATCTAGGTAGAGAAATGCTTCCGGTGGAACGAAGCCGTCAGAGCGCACACTCTCGTGGTAAAAGTAATTGGGGTAGTAAGCCCCAGATATCAGGTTATTCATCGAGGTCATTGCTCTTGCAATGTGCCTTCGAGTCAGCTTAATTACGAAGTTGTCCACTCGTATTAGTTTCGCCCTGTTGTAAAGGACCTCATTAGGCTAAAAATTTTTGTACTCCGACTCTGGTGTTCTGTACAAGCGAAGGCAAGCCCTAAGGCAGGCCCTCTCAAATACCCGAATCTTTTCCATTAAGCTTGCTCGTACATTGAACCACACGGGACAACCAAATACCAGCATGGGCCTAATAAGGGCCATGTAGCAGATTACCTTTACCCTCACATCGAGTTGGCTGCTATAAAACAGTCTCTTTGTAAGGGCAAAAGCACCTTTAGCTCTGGCCAGAGCAGCCTCTACATTTTTGCAAAAATACAGAAACTGATCAAGCCAGATTCCAAGGTATCTGAGTACATTTCGACAGGCAAGAGGCTGTCCGTGTTGTCCAATGATCGAGAACTTACGCCAATTTTTTCTAGTATCTCTAGAGGCTCCAGACAACGGCGTCCTAAAGAGAATGGTTTCCGACTTCTGAAAGTTGATATTCAACTTCCAGTCATCGCAAAATCGTCTTATCTTATCGAAGTCACGCTGCAAGAGGGTGTTAATGACCTCGATTTTGGACCTGTTCTGTACGCTATCAAATCGTCTGCGTACGCAATAGTATGGGGAAGTGAACCTATCAAGTCGCTTGTATAAATGTTAAATAGGATCGGCGAATTGACCGCGCCTTGCTGAAGGCCTTTTTTAATTTGAAATATTCCAACAGAAGTCACATCACCATTTTTCACGATGAACTGTCTGTTGGTTAGCATATTATAGAGAATGTACAAGAGTGGTTTACTGATCCCCAGCCTAGTCAGCTTATAGAAAAGACCCTCTAACCATACGGTGTCGAAGGCCTTCTCCAAGTCAACAAGGCAGGCACCAGTGCACTGTTTCTTGCCTTTGTTCCATTGAATATCAGAAACCAGTTTAGACGCGGCATGTGAGATATCATGTCCCGCCTTAAAACCGAATTGATTATCCGGAACTATATGTTTGTCCTCAACCCACCTAGACAGAGCTCTATTGATTACCCTTTCAAAAACCTTACTGATATTCGGAAGGAGACTTATCGACCGGAGATTCGCCGGATTGGATATATCCTTTCCCTTTTCGGGGATAGATTGAACCACCGAAGTTTTCCAATGCGCTGGATAATGTGCATTATTCATTGCATTATTAAACAGGGTGGTGTAAATGTCCACCGCTTTTAGAGGAAGATGTCGAAGCACGATGTTCGGAATACCATCGGTCCCCACTGATTTCTTAGCCCTGATTGTGTCGAAGATCTCACGGAGTTCCTCCTTCGAAATGAACGGGGGTAGGTCACTCTCGCTGGTCATGACATTATTTGCCATATTTTCGTCGCTGAACCGAGTGAAACCAGAGCCCTCGGATCGCCAGTTCCCTATTTCATTTCGAATGCCGAAGTCGTGCAGCAAGACGCGACTGTCCAGGTCATAATTAGGGCCAATGATATCAATGGCCTTGTATACTTCCTGGAAAGTCGCCCCTATGGCCTTAACCTTCTCCTGTGGATCCTCGATCACAAAGAAGTCGTCATCATCAGCGGCCTCATTTGGATCAATACCTGCTATTGTCAGTAACCGTTCGTTGTCTGTTGTCCGGGCTATTTTAAGACACTGAAGGTCGTTTTGATTTTTTCTCCGAAATAGTTTATTTATTTGCGGAAACATATTCGGGTTGCTGGTGTTTACAGCCCGAACCTTGTTGTTCCAATATGAGCTTACAGAAATTCTGTAATTTTCTTTTATTAGCGTTTGAATATTTTTAATCGACGACTTCAGTGTCCTAATCTCCGGGTCTCGTCGGTCAGTTAACTGTCTGTACAAATTTTTAAGTCTTGTCAGAAGTCTACTTTTCTGTCGATGCAGTGCGTCAATAGTAGGATTGCGGAACAGGTCTTCGTTAGTCGTACGTCGATACCGCGGTATTGTAGTGTCCATAGTTTGTTTAATTGTCTCGTCCATTTGTTTTAGGTAATTGTCGATCTCCTCGTTTGACAAATTCCTATTGGACGGTGGGCGGAGCGTGTTCGAGGAGAGTGCTCTTTTCAAGGTTGCGGAGAAGCGTGTCCATCGAGTCTTACTGTAGTTGTAAGAATATTTTTGGACAAACTCCTCCAATTCCGCAATTTCGTTAGGAACTGTAATTTCGGTGCTAAAACCGCAATGGTCGCTGTCATACACGAATGTGCGCAGACAGTTTAGCGTTTGTAAATTCGTACCTGTCAGTCGTATACGTTCGTCGTACAGCAGTAGATCCAAATAAGACCCGCCTCTGGGAAACGACGGGTTATCCGTCGCTTTAAGACCGAGTCTGTACATGACATCGTGCTGACCCCACCAATCGAGTAGTAGGTTCCCTCTAGTATTTGGCAAATTATTTCCCCAATCGCTGTGTCTAGCGTTGAAATCCCCGCCGATTATAAAATAATTCTCCCCCGATTCCAGCCTCAGAAGTCGAAAAAGCGTGTCGAGCTCTGTAATGAATAGGGTGGATTGTGAAGTATCAGGTGCATAAACAGAGGCCAAGTACAGCCGCTTTCCACTGCGGAGCGGGATGTACACGACGACTGCCTCCAACACCCGGAACCTGCGCAACACGCCCTTGTACACTCTGTGAAATTTTATACCTTCTTTAATGAAGATCGCGACACCGCCTCCACGTTTGGATCTGGGCCGGTTTCTTCTTCTAACGATTGTACTCCAGTTTGTGCTTATCGGTTAGCTTAGTTTCGCTAGCGAAAAGCACATCAGGAGTTTGGTCTTGTAGCAATTTAAACATTGCGGCTCTTCGTTCAATCCTAATCAGTGAATTAACATTCACCGCAAGGACCTTCAAAGTTTGCTCCACCATGTGCGTACCCATTACGACATGTGTTGCGTTAGGCCCGGCAGCAACGCGTAGATCTGGTCCACCCGCTTGGCCTGTTCTTGAACCTGCTTTTGCAGCTGAGCCATCTGCCCTTGGATTGCGAGCAAGATGGCCAGCATGTTAGGTGCAGCTTCCGTTGTTCTCGGCGTTGGCGCCGGAGAAGCAACAGTCGCTTGCTGTACCGTAGCCCCCCCACCTGACGCCATTTGGGCGTAGGAAATTTGGGACGTGACGGCTGGTGTTTGAAACCTCACAGGTGAACGTTTGACCTCCACCTTCTGCTGCCGAGCCAGTTTTGCTTTCTTAATGTCAGCGAACTTAGGACAACCCCGATAGTTTGCGGTGTGTCCCACATTTCCACATAACACGCACGAGAGCTGCGACCTATCCGATGCTCCGTCAACACCCAGAGGACATTCTTCGGAACTGTGGTTCTTAGCGCACTTCACGCATCGAGGCTGCATTTGGCAGTTCGACGCGGCGTGCCCGAACCTCTGGCAGCGAACGCATTGTATAACGCCTTCGCTCCTTTTTAGTTTTTCCCAGTGAACCACCTGGTAGTCTAGGACATTGATACTCCTTAGACTATCCAGACGGCTTTCGGGACTGAGTTGCACCAGGAAGAATGGCAGACTCCGTTTCTCCCGCCTAGCTCTAGCTGTGGTAAATGGCTTTACCCCTACAAACTTGAGTCCTTCGCACTCCTTCTCTTTGAGCAGTGCCAGGATCTCCTCAGGATCAGAAGACGGTTCCAACCCCTTCAGCAGCATAGATTGCCGCTTTTCACACTTCGGTGTGAATGAGAAGTGCTCCGTAGTCGTTTCCCTTAGGAGCTCTTTCACTTTCGCGTAGCCCTCCACTGTATTACAGTGGATGGCATGGCGATCGTTCCCCAATCTCTTTATATTGAAATTATTGCCAATGACCAACTTACACAGGTCCTTGGTTTCATTTACCTCTAATTTATAGGTGTTGATAGGAGGCACCTTCTCCTTCTTCTTCTGTTGCTGCTGCTGCTGCTTCTGTTGTTGTTGTTGTTGTTGCTGCTGCTGCTGCTGCTGCTTATGTTGTTGTTGTTGTTGTTGTTGCTGCTGCTGCTGCTGCTGCTGCTGCTGTTTTTTCAGCTGCTGTGGTTTCAGCTTTTGTTGTTTTTGCAGCTGTTGATGTTTCTGCTTCAGCTGGTTTTGTTGTTGCTGTAGTTGTTGTTTCTGCTCTTGTGGCTTTTGATGTTGGGAGCTCTCTGCTTCAAGTTGCTCCCTCTGCCTGCGTGCAGTTTGCCTTTGCTTCATAGCAAGCTTTCTCTCTGTCAGCTTTTGTATGCTGATGTTGATTTCATTTATTTGCTCCTCCTCATCTTCCGATTCGGATGACGCTAGAGAGGCAAAGTTGTTATTGCCCCCCTCATAACGGACCTCATCTGCTGTTTCAACGGTATTTATCCTTTTTTTTCTTAGGTTAGGAGGGGTTTTCAAACTCCCCCTCCTTTTAATAGCTTTAACGGCACTGGCAACACTATTACTGCCTTTTCCAACTCCCGTTATGGGAAGAGCGGAGTGCTCTCCGCCATCCATCGCGTGATTGTATTTTTTTTTTGTTTTGAAGCAATTTGTTTTCACGATTTGAGCCAAAGAAAAAAACAAAAACAAAAAAAAAAAGTTCCAAGTCTGGCCCGGGATCGAACCCACGTCCCACGATTTGATGACCGACGCCGCTAACCGCTTGGCTACCGAGTCAACTAATAAGTTTGTTATTATTTTTAGAAAGATAACTTTTTCACTTTTTTCACTTTAGGAAAAGCCGAGACACATCTATTCTCCTCGGAGATCTGCGAACGACTGACCAGGGAGAGGGCCCACTTGGTCGTGGCCAAGGTAAGCCGATGCCAGCCAGTAAGAGCCTTTGGCAGTTTCTAATCTGGCAACGGTTAGGTCGGGGTCACTGAGGTTGGGAAGTAGAAATACATTTAGGCTACGTTTCACTAATATACAAGTTCTAATCTTACCTTTGTCTCTTGTATAGAGCGGAACGTATGAGGGTGTCCTAAGTCCACGAACCACGCCTTCTGCAATCCATGGTTCCTGGATTAGAATAATGTCTTCTGCGCTTTTGGAAAGACGCAGAATGAGTGCGGCCGAAGCCTTTTTTGAGTGGTGGAGATTAATCTGGAGAAACCGTATCATTGCTACAGTCTTCCAGAGTCGCCTCCACCACGGTGTTGTTGAGGTCCTCCGATTCTGAAGATGTGCCCAAGAGCTCATCTTCTATCTCTGATCGTGTAGAACCTCTGATTGCTTCGTCATCGGTTTCCATTTCCGACAATGTGTCAGAAGAGGAGACCGACGGCTTGGTAGTCATCTCGGACAGATTGGAGTCGTCGCTATCCAATTCTGGAAAGGATATCGACGCTCCAAGATCCAAGGTTGTGATATCAGGTGTTAAAGGAGGAGGAGGTTGCTTATCAGCATCCAGCTCATCCTTTTTGTAACCCTTAAGTGAATGGACTCGAATCCGAACCGAATCATGCCTTTCGTCTGCGCCAGAGGATTAAGGGATTCCTTATTGATCACAATTAACGCGCATCTATAAGAACCCCTTAGTTCCTCCAGTTTCGCGACTTTCCAGTCATGTTCGAGGTCTACTAGGAATGTCTTCCTTAGATACGACCTCGAGTTTTGCACCTGGCCAAACCTCTCCTAAACCATCGATGGCCTTGGTGAAGAGATCGAGAGATCTCTGGTTGGAGCAAGCGATGAGCTTGACATGGCCTTGGTGCCAGCCAGCGTCGCTTGTGATAGGAGGTGGTCCTGGGTTCTCCCGCATGATGGCCAAGAAGTTGCTCGAGAGCTTCAACTTGACCAATTGCCACCGTTCCGGTGTAATGGAACCGTCGGTATCGCTTCTGTCGATCACCGCGATCACCAATGCGTCCTTTAGGACTTCATTATAAGACCTCATAGATCTGCTGTTGGATGGCCCAGGGGTTGTGGAACTGTGTGTCTTGGGCCTCTTGGAAACCGGTGCGGTTTCCTCCAACGATCTTTGACGCTTAGAGGAGTCTTGTGACGTTTTCGGAGCAGTGGAAGCAGTGGGAAATCCGTCTTTTAGGATGTTTTTAGCCCACTCAACCTTGCTCTTTATTTCCGCACTTCTCTCCACCTCCGGAATGGATCCGAAGGTTTTGATGATGCGTGAAGCATTACGGCGTCTTATGTAGAGCGCCTTAGATGGAGCTTGCCGATGCGGCTGAGCTCCAGATTCCTCTTTGGAGGGAGGAGTTTTGGTAGCAGCAACAAGTCCGTGGGCTGCCACAAGCTTGCTGCTGCTGGGGGCGGGGGAAGTGATAGGACCATGGCTTGCCACAGTCTTAACACTCCCCGAAGGAGTTTTGGTAGCAGCAACAAGTCCGTGGCCTGCCACAAACTTGCTGCTGCTAGGGGCGGAGGAAGTGATAGGACCATGGCTTACCACAGTCTTAACACTCCTTGAAGGAGTTTTGGTAGCCGCGACAAGTCCGTGGCATGCCACAAACTTGCTGCTGCTAGGGGTGGAGGAGGTGGCCTGCCACAGTCCTAACACTTCCTGAATTCTTATTTTTTCTTGGCTTGTCCCTTTTGCCTTTAGAGGATGGCGCACCATGGCCTGCCACAGTTTTGCCTCCTCTCGGCAATGCAGGAGCCTTGCCGGTAGTCGGTGTAGTCACCGTTCCACCGCCCGGTAATGGAGGAGTACCGGCCTCGGTTTTTGTTTTTTGGTTTTCCATTAATGGTCCCACGAGTAGCGGAGAAAGGAATGTCCATCTGTACAGAGATCCGCCATATACAGATAAGGCTAGCTAATCCGGAGGTCGCCAGGTATCCGGATACTCCGTTTGCGACTGAGCTATTTTTGGAGATACTGGGCCCTCAGCCAGGTTGATCTTCGGCACGGGTCGTATAACACCTTGATCCAGCCCAGGGGAATGATGGAGTGCTTTGGGAGTTGGGGAGGGGGGGGGGAGCATCCTTTGGTTTCAGGACTCGTCTGGAGAATTTCTTCTCGAGATTCATTGACCCTACTCAGCCTCTACAACTCGACAAGTTCGATGCTCGCGGTAGAAGGATGATGAATAAACGAAGAATGATTTATGATTCCAAAACAACTACTGTTTTATCTGTGTTTACAGATTGCATAAGTCTACATTGGGAACCTTTTTGGATTAGTTTTCGAAATTTTTGGATAATCAGAAATGTAGAAATTAAATTTTGTGGGGTGATAGACCTGATGTCGATAATTTTTTAACAACGCTTTCGTCGTTGGGCTTTGGCTCTGTTATAAATCAGCCCACTCGATTTAGCTCTTGTTTAGATCATATTTTTGTAAGGCTTCACAGAAAAATTTGTGTTGATTATAAAACAATTGCATTTGACTTAAAAATAACCGGCCACAGCCTAACCGGTATTCAACTCAATTGCAGGGTTTCTCAAACAAAAAACCTGGATGCCATTGAAATAAAAAAAATTGATTTCGCACTTTAAGATCAAGGTTACATTTTAAATTTTAGGATGATGTTTACTCTGCCGTCGACCCTTCTGTTGCATTTAATTTGTTCCTTAATAAGCTGCAATTTCATGTACTGAATTGTTGTGAGAACAAATGTAAACGAAGTAACGAATTAAAGTGTCTCAAGTAATGGATGACACTCTCATTATTAAATAAAATAAAAAAGAAAAGACGACTTTACTTAGTTATCAATAAACATCCGAATAATCACAGACTTAAGAATTATTACGAAAAGTTATGTAGAGAGGTCAAAATTGAAATACCGATATGTAGAAATGCATACTTTAGCAATAGATTGGCAAGAAACCTTGGTAACTCGAAAGAGGAATGGCGAGTTTTTAATGAAATACTTAACAAAAATAGATCTTACACAGATATAAGTATTTTAAATAATAATTTAACTGTGTCTGAGCCTATAGAAGTTGCTAATTTATTTAATGAATTTTTTACTAGTGTAGGTTCTTGTAACAGTGTTTTAAAATTCAGTCACTGTGACAACAGTCCAATACAAAGCAGTATTCAACGAGAGAGCTTTTTCTTTGATAAGTTTACACCGCTTGAAATTTATAAAATTATAATGTCACTTGAAACATCCAATTCGTCGTCTTTTTATAATATTTCAAGTTTTGTATTAAAAAATATTGCGTTTCATATTCCTGATGTTTTATGTTTTAATTTTTGTGTACAAGAAAGGGTTTTTCGTGAGTCTCTGGAAACAGCTATTATTGCATACCATTGCATAAAAAAGGTGACACAATGTTATTAAATAATTATCGTCCAATTTCCATCTTATCCGTTTTTTCTAAGATTATTGAAAACGGAATTAAATCTAGAATATTATCATTCTTAGATAAATCTTATTTCTTTAATGATGCTCAGTTTGGTTTTAGAAGCGGTAGATCAACTGAAAGTGCTTTATGAAAACTATCTGGGAAATCTATAACTGTTTGAATACATTATTTATTGACATAACCAAGGCTTTCGATATAGTGAACCATATTCTGTTACTAAATAAATTAATTAATGCAGGTTTCAGAGGCTTCATTCATGACTATTTTGCCTCTTATTTAACAAATCGTAAAAAAGTGGTAAAAGTCAAAAATGTTTTTAGCTCACATAATTATTTAAATATAGGTGTTCCTCAGGGATCAGTCCTGGGCCCAATACTGTTTTTAATATATGTTAACTCGCCTATTTATTCAACCTTTTAAGGGCAGAATCACGGCATTTGCTGATGATACTGCCCTTTCCTATTCCAATAAGTGGTTTCTTGATATGGTTGCCTATGTTAATTATGACCTAGATATACTACGACGATGGTTTTAGTCTCATAAACTGATCATCAGCAACAAAACGAAATTTATGGTATTTAATATCAAGGGTGTTGTATGCGGAGAGTTGCCTTTATATTATCACTCACAGGCTGTTTTCGATTTTGTTTAGGAGATGCACATGGACATAATTTATCATTTGATAGTCAGGTAAGCTGTAGTGATGGTTGCTTTTTAATTGAGCGTGTTGACAGCTTTAAATACCTAGGTATTATATTGGACCATAAGTTTAGTTGGAAGGACCATACGTCATATTTGAAATGGTATTTAAATACAGTTGTAAGACAATTATACCAACTTAGCCTGTACTGCAAACTACCCATTTTAAAATTGGTTTATAAGGGTATTTTAATATCAAAACTGCAGTATGGAATTTCTTGCTGGGGAGGAACTTATTTTAATACAATAAAACCACTGCTGATTAAACAGAAGCATGCCATAAGACTTTTGTGGAGAGTTAATAGCAGAAATCCCACTTTTGAGTTATTCAAATATCTCGAACTTATTCCTTTAAGGCACCTGTACTGCTACAAAGTTTTGAAGATATTTTTTTTTAAATTCCGGGTACTATGATGTTAAAGTTGATGATAATCATAACTTGCGAGTCAATACCAGAAACTTCGCAAATATTCCAATAATCCACAAAACACATTTTTCACGCTTTTATTATGTTACTGCTCCTCGTTTGTTTAATAATTTGCCAGAAAAACTTAGGTGTGAGGGAGTGAAAACAGTATTCTTAAATAGTATAACAAAATGGCTTTTCTCGTTTAACCATTCTGAAATAGATGCTTTTTTAACACCAATGATGTGATTATATTTTATGTTTCTTTTCTCTTTTTTAAAAATTGTATTTAATTTTTTATTTTTTTTAAATGTACATATGTAATTGAATCTCTCATTTCTATTTTTGGTTTTCCCCATCAATAAATTTATGAATTTCATTTTATATAACTAATAGGTGCATTCGCCTCTTATCTTTTATTAGACAATAAATTGCACAAAGCTAATTCATTTAAAAACTTTAACGCTCAATATTAACATGAATTACATTATACTTTATATTTAAGTTCCTTGACTACCTTCAGTAGTTCCATTTGCCATATAGATATATAGATTAGGCTGAAGTAAAAATCAATGATGACTTATTTTAATGGTGGAAGAGTTCATTTCTTTAGCTAAACCCAAAAAGCCAGCCATAAGAAGACCCCAGACTTATCCGTCCGTTCATTTATCACTCTTGCGTCAGACACTATGTCTTTAGCGCGAAGAATCTGGCACTCACATTTAACAGTAATCTCACATGGCAGGAACACGTTAGCGCTATTGTCGGCACTGTCTACAGGTTTACACAGGTACCGAGTATTATCTACTGTCCAAAGAAACACGTATGCTCCAATTTCTTTAAGAATAGTGCTGTTCAAAACATTGTTTATTCCAAGAGTGCTGTACGACTGCGAAATTTACTGCAATGCCGACTTTAATTGTAATAGAAAATTTAACGTCGCAGATAAAGATATATCAACAACCTTCGAAGATATGACCATATATCTAAGTATTCGACTGCTCGTTTGATAAAATACTGAAACATCGCACATTATCCTTTTTAAACCATAATAGTCAACTTGAGTATTTACTGCATAATAGGCGGTATTTTGTCCAATATCGGCACACTTTTGCTCTTATTCAACCCCCATATTTCTGCTTAACTTTAGACTCATTCATACCAGTCGCCTGCGGAGCTGCTCCCACAAATGGGGTCCAAAGTGTAAGTAACACAGTACATTTTAAATATTTACTTCTTAATTACCTGACCAGAGACTAAATCTAATTAATTCTTTCTCTCTTCCCTTGAATTTATATTTGATACCACCCGAATTTATTGTATTCTTTTTGTTTATTTCCAAGAAGATACATATTGTACATACATTGTAGACACTAAGGCTTAACGTAGCTATAAGACGTATGTTTTACTGGGCAAGTAATACATTATTTGAATAAATACAAATACAAAAATCAAATACGTTAATAATAACTTGCACAACTTTAATCGATGGGAGCTGTTTCACCTTCGTCTGGCGTCGTATAATAATGGAAAATGATGGTGACTTGCCTACTGCATTCGTAATTTAACGAAAACATTATTTTTACTTACTTTGCTTAGTTTGGGTTTGATTATTTGTGAGAGTTATATCTGGTTTCCCTAGAGACAGATTCCCTCCCTCAGCATGAACAGTAATTTTACCTCATTTGCATAAACCACTAATCTTAAACACAGACCATCACATAATCATTTTCCAAATAAATTTACAACTCTTTCAAATCCAGTTGATTTCAGGATGGTAGCCAGGAATCCACAAAATCACCCACTTGTAAGCGGCTTACTACCAGTACTGTACTATCTCTACTACATACCTCCTCCCACACTACCTTCTGTCGGTCTTCTGTATCTCTGTCTTTGGAATTATGACTTAATTCTGGGGGCCACATGACGTAAACTGAAATAACTTGAATTGTAGGTAACTCAAGCGTCTTACATGTTGGCCACAATTTATTTCAAAATGCTTCTAACTCTGGATCATCGTCTGCCATCATCTCAGTGGTGGTATAAAGAGAAACAGGATCCCAATTCCTTCCAGGGGGAAGGAACATCGTCCAAATTAACAACATCCACCTTATCCATGTTAAGGATAACGTAAGAAGAAGCACAGCGTTGTGACTACATTTGACCCTACGACGACGACGAACTCCCGAATATGAAGTGTAAACTAAACGCGTTCGTGCTGAAACCTTAGTAACCGACAAATTTTTTATCTAGCCTGCGGTAATAAATTTCACTTAATGGTCAACCACAGAACCCAGTGAAACCACAAATGCCTTCTATATTTTATAGCCGTAGTCGAGTCCCTACGCCTTCATCTTTTTCCGGAAGAGTCCATTCCCCACCGACGGTCATTCCACAGTTTTAGTTTAGGAAGTCGAGTAGTGGTTTACTGACTGGCTGACCAGCATCGAGACTCAATTATGTGGTCTAGAGAGGTACACTATTGCATAACACTGTAAAATGAATAGCCTATTGGATTCATCCTTTTTTTTTCTCCCATTTCAGAATTTGGTGAGTGTTACATACGAACTCGGATCTGGCAGACTCCGGTTTTTGTTGACCAGATAATGAAATAAAAATTGCTACATTACAATGAGCGGTGACTAGTCGGATACACGCACGTAAAAGAGAATCCTAGAAAGGAAGAACGTACATACCTTTGGTATGTTTTTCGTTGGTCGGCATTGGGGCTTGACATGGTGAAAACTACTCTAGTCTTATTGTTGGATGCCGTATTAAATAGAAGGTATCTACTTCGAAAAACCACATGGTGGTTGACTCGTGTGGTTTTCTGACAGATTCTCGTACTAATACAATCACTACTGGGTACTTTTGACGACAACGTTTGTTGTAGTATAATGCGTGAGTAGGCATCAATTTGATGTTGTTTTCCGGGAATGAGTCAGAATGAACTGAGAGCCAGTTTTTTTCTTCTTTACCTAAACAGTCAATCAGTCTAGCAGGAGAAAATGGTTGGAGAAGAAAACTGTTATGGTGGCTAACTTGGTATTTGCAACCCTTGTTCTTGATTATTCACCTTGAAAATGCTGATGAATTTTGAATGAATTTGGTCCCAAAAACTCACGAAAAGTAAGGATGGGTTTAACTAAGGACAATTTAGCGAAGAGTTGAGAGCGGTTTTTGTAAGATTCATTTATTGCCGATGTCCTGTGTTGAGTTATAGATCTTTTGAAGGAATACGCATGGTGAATGAAGGAAGCCTTATAATCTGGGAGTACCTCAACATATTTGGAGCTGATTTCGATGATAATCACTTAGGTCATTTTTAATGGTGTTAAATAAACAGTTAAAAAGGCAGGGAGTTACTGACATCGAAATATTCGATCCTTTTAGCTCCCCAAATTACTGATTACTCTGGCAGCAAACAACTTTAAAACTTATTTTTTTCTTTGAGACCTTAAAGATCTATTGCTCCGTAATGTCAGTTTAAGGTGAGCCTCAACTTTTTTAACAAACTTGAGAATCACTCTGGTGGAGATACTTTTTATCAAAGTTCGTCAGTCACTAAGATTTCTCTGAGAAATTGTTGTCTCATTATGGCAAAGGCAATGGCACAGTATGTGCTCTGCAGTTAGTTGAATGCAATTCCCTGACTGAGTCAAGGTATATTCTTATGTAATATTATTGAAGATGGAATTCTCTTCTGCTGATTAGTCTCCTGCTTTTAACCCTTTTGTAATTAAAAGATTATTTGAATTTATTTTGGAAGGGTTTTGAAGCCTGTAAAAGACCTGGTATATTCTCCCAATACTATAGATATAATTTCAAACAAGTTTGAACATAACAACTTTACTCGTAGTTCGGCTTGACTGTCCGCGAGTACATAGATGGATGGGAGCGCATTTAATTCTTGTTTCGAGGATGATATTTGCACATTCTTAGATGGATGTTTCCTTTTAGGCCATAGATACTTGCACCTACACAGTCTGGTGTCTATTTTGAATCCATTCATATAGCAAATGTTACCTTTAAGGTTTGGTTTTGGATATCTATGTTTGTCAATTTGGGATGCCTGCCAATATTGTTTGGTCTGGATTATGTCGAGTTCTTTAAATAACGAGAATGAGCCTCTGCAGCCGAACATCTTGCAGCTCTGTTAATAAGCCCTACTTCACGCCTCCCCGTGGCGACGTCTAGGAATGTTACCGGAGATTGAGAAGTGAAGGGGACAAATGGCGAGTTTCATGCGCCATAAATCAGGATTATTGTCGGCAAAACAAAACAAGACCTTATCCGGGCTACTTCGACATATTTGGAGCTCAGACTGGTAAGGATTTCCAAGACTTAGTCAGGGTTTTGGAAAAGAGATGGTGGTGGACGAGCCCTATATGGGCCAACGGCAGCACTCACACCCCGGAACGGGTTACTGGCTTCGGTGTAACCGACCCCTCGTCGTAGGGGCGAAAAATGGAACTGGTCCTCCGGGCCAGGGGTTGTGCCGCCGGGGTAACTGACTGGCCATTTAAAAAAAAAATTAAGTTATGAAGCATCAATAAGTCTCGGATATGGATGGATCTACTGTTGACAACCCATGCAAACGATTAAAGGACAATGAGCTTCGAATATGCACATGGAGTGTTAGGTACCTTAATAAATCACGTGTAGCCGAACAACTAGAGGAGGTCCTGGACTGCTGCAAAGCAGACATAACTGCCATCCAAGGAATGCGATGGGACGGGCCGGACAAAAAAAGGATGAAAAGCTGCGACATCTACTACGGCGATCGCTATCGACGGCAAAAGCAGCGTTTATTTGGATGCGGATTTGTTGTCGGAGGCAGACTAAGACAAGAACTCATGAGCTTCCGGCATGTGAGCGAGCCCCTCATAGCAATCCGCATCAAAGCCAAATTCGTCAACATTAGATTTATATGCGCACATGCCCTCACAGAGGAGAAAGATGATGACACCAAAGATGCCTTCAATGAGCTCCTTAACAAGACCTACGAGCAATGCCCTGGCTATGACATTAAAGTTGTTCTCGGTGATTTTAATGCAGGGTATCTTTGGTGGAACGATCGGAAAATATAGCCTATACGACACTTCCACACGGTTTCCACATCTCGATATACAAAAGGGGACTTGGAAAACTGCTGATCAATCAACAGTCAACTAGATTGATCACATTGCGATCGACGCAAGACACTCCTCCAGTATTATGGATGTCCGTACGTTCCGAGGAGCCAACATCGACTCGGACCATTACCTTGTTGTAGCCAAGGTACGGTTGCGGATATCCCAAACTACGCCAAGGCAAACTAATGCTATGAGGAAATTCGACGTCAGACGGCTACAATCGCAAAAGATCGCCCAGTCCATTTCCGATCGAGTGTCTCTTAATCTCTTAAGAGGTCTAATACTGCCAGCATCAAGCGTCGAAGACCATTGGAAAAACTGCTAAAACGCCATCAGAGGTACCGCTTCCGATGTGCTGGGTTTCACTCGTCCACCACAACGAAACCCCTGGTTCGATGATGAATGCCTGCAAGCACAAGATGCATATAAAGCGGCGCTGCATAGAAGGACCAGAGCTGCGCGTGAGCTCTATGAGCGGAAGAGGAGAGATGAACACCGGCTTCTCAGGAGGAAGAAGAAAGAGCATGAGAAGTGCGCGGTCGAAGAAATTGAGAGATGCTAATCCAGGAATGAGGTTCAGAAGTTTTACCAAAAGGTAAAAATAACATGCCACGGAAAAAAACCCCGAACAGAATCTTGTAGAAATGAACAAGGGAAGATCATGGTAGAATCGCAGTCGATGCCAAATGGAATATTGGATGGAGAAACAAGTACTCTTCATGGCTTCTTTGATGCTAGTATGCGTGCATACGCTGCATCTACTTATACGAAGACTATTGGATTAGACAGGAGGGCCCGAGTATCATTACTAACTGCTCGAACCAAGGTGGCTCCTATCATTGGTGCTACGATCTCTCGCCAAGAGCTCTGTGCAGCGCTCCTGTTAGCTTCAATGCTCCGGAATGTTAGCACTCCAATGAGACTTACAGTCCTGTATTGGATCCACAAGCAGTCTTTTACACTAAAATCTTATATTTTTAATCGGGTCGGTTAAAGACAGGATTTGATGTTTCTCAATCGCTGGCATCATGTTCGGATGGCTCAAAACCCTGCTGATTGCGTGAGTCGGGGTATCGAGGCGGAAGAGTTCTTAGAACATAAGCTGTGGCTACAAGGCTCGGAATGGTTGATGGGTGCGGTCATATTTTTGGAGAAGTCTATGTCGCTGACCAAAAAGGAATTTGATGAAGGATTGGGATGAAGAGAAAATGCCTTTAAGAGCCATGGTTGCTTCAATTGTGTACGACATGCAAACACGTGCCAACGAATTGGAAGTAGCGTTAATTTCACTCATTAAGATCGAGCAGTACAAGACTTTCAGTTCTGACATCATCCGATTTCGTGTGGATTCCAGCCTTCCTAGCTGCAGCCGATTACTTCTACTCAACCCTTATTTGGATGAAATTGGTATCTTGCGTCCTGCAGTTAGGTGGTCAACTCCACAAAGCATCTGTTTCTGATGACCATCGCTTCCCTATCATCTATCCAAGGAAAGGCGCCTTCGTTTGGTTGCTGATTAAGCATGTTCATGACAGCACTCTACATAGTGGCATGTACCTAATGTTACAGACACTTCGCAGTCATTTCCAATACGCTAGCCAATCTATTAATCACCAAATTCCAGCACTACCAGGGCACAGAGTCAACGCAGGCACATTTTTCATCACATCAGGCGTAGATTATTGCGGTCCCTTCACCCTGCGCCTTGGAGCAAAGAGGTCCCGATCTCATTTGCATGGCAACGAAGACTGTGCACATGGAGGTTGTGGATGAACTCTCATCCCAAGCGTTCCTGGATGCCTATACACGGTTCATTAGTAGATGTGGCCCCAAGAGGGTTTAGATGCTGCATTTAGAGACTGGTGCACCGCCTATATTCCTGGAAACATTGAGACTACATACAGACTACATAGTTAAAGTTATGGAAATGAGTGACGATAGACTGCCAAAAGTAGTACTAAAGAGTGTCATAAGAAAAAGAGCAAGTTTCATTCAAGAATGGGAACGCATTGCATCAAACTGTGGAGTAACCATAAGGATAAAACCCGATGTACATTCTGAACATCTAAGAGCCCATTTAAACATCCTACTGGAAAAAGTAGGTCGAAATATGTATGATCAATTTGTAACGGATGCACAGTCTTCCCAGTATAGGACATATTACAGTAAGCTGAAATACCATCTAGCAGAAAAAACTTCCTTTTTAAACTACATCTCAATAGAAAAAATTAAAATAATTTTTAAAATCAGAGGAGAGCTACTGACTCTGAATTTCATCCCATACCGTCCAGAGCTGCCTATCTTGTGCAATCTTTGCAATATGAAGATGCAAGAAGATGTATTTCACTTCCTCGCAGTATGCCCAGTTTTAAAAGAAATTCGAGTGAGACTCTTTAATTCGTATATTTTAGAAATAGATGAAGCAATTAAAATATTAAAGGGAGTCCGAGGATGGGATGTCTTCTACAACTACTGTACAAATGCAATTCGTTATAGAAAATGTATAGTTGAAGAAAATTTTTAATGTTTAATGTATATATAATATTTATTGCTCTCTTTTCAAAGCAAAAATATAAATGTATGAAATGTAATGTCAATCTGGTAGACGGCCATAGGCCAAACCATAATAGACCTAGATAATATAATTAATTAATGTAATGAATTTAAAATCGAAATAAAAGTCATATAAAACTAACAAACTAACTATTAAAATCTTCGTGGTCGGGATTACCCGCGATCCACTTCCATGCTGTTCCGATGAAATCGATTGAACGCTTTACTCTATTTAATTTCAAATTTTCAATTAAATTGCCCATATATGCGACTTCGTAGTGTAGGAGGGGGAAAAAGGGATTGGTTCCTGGGATTTGATTTTGTGTAAAGGTTATGACTTCAGATAGGAACTTTTCGTATTGTGCTATTTCGATAGTATGGATAAATTTAATGCTGCCTTCTGCGATTTTCGCAATTCCATTGTCTAGGACGATGATGGGGGAATTAGTATAGTCAAGAATTTTAACAATTCCTCGAGTAATTCCAGCTAAACACCTGTTGAGTTATAAAATTAGAATGGCGTGTGGAATTTGTTTTTAATATTTTATATTTGATTTATGTACTATTTTTCCTGATTCTGTTACTATAATAGTGGGCCTATCTTCCTTTACGGTTTCTTTACTATATCTTGATGATAATTTTGAACTTAGCCTTCTATTGATTTTTATGTATATAGTGACTCCGGGTAAATATTTTTTAGTACAAGGTTTATTTTTATTGTGGTAAGCCAAATCAGTGTCTTGTTTTAATTTTAGTTTCTCTGTGGTTTCTTTGTGTGCTTTTCTGATCTGTTCAGGATCTGTTCCGGTATTTCGACTAAAAAATATATCGACGGGCTTTTTGTTTGTAATTGAATGTACGGAAAAGTTGTAAGCATTAACGGCAGTGTCTAGAAGCTCCGTGAAGGATCGGTAAATCTTTTCAGATTTTAGACATCTCATGATTTCGGCAAGTGTCGAATGAAACCGTTCCACTTGACCATTTGATGTACTTGTGTAAGGGGTTGTCGTGAATATTTGGATACCTAATTCATCTTTTAGCATAAACTTTATTGAGGCGGAATTAAATGATTTCTCATTATCAAACACAATGATTCTTGGTACACCATAACAAAAGATTATTTCTCGTAATGGCTGTTTGATTTAATAGTTCTAATAAGGGCGTATTTAGAAAACTTGTCAATCGCCGTAAGGACTGATTTTCCTTCTGTAGAGAAAATATCAAAATGTATTATTTCGCCAGGGTATATTGGATCTGTACTTTGTTAGGGTGGCGGTCATATTTACTCTTCTTGCAAATCGAGCAAAGTTCGGTTAACTTTTTAATTTTTCCAATATTTTTCCAATATCTGGACCTTATTTTCTCTATTGTTCCTATGAGCTCGATTGTGTGTGGGAATGATAATATCATTTTGTTCTTCTTCAGATTTTATATCATTAACTTGAATTTGTGTAAAATCATACCCATTATATGTCCAGACGTTTTAATATAGTTTACAACTGTAGGATTAAGACGGGTTTTAAAAATTTCGATTAACTTTTGTTCATCATAAAAGGATTCAATAACAGTGGGCATTTGATAAGTGGGAAATATAATTTTGAATTTTTAACTATGGGGTGTGCCTTCCTGAAGTAAGATCTGATTCTTAAAAGCATTTACAGGTGAATCAATACTAGGAATTAGGCCATGCTATGAACTCACATCGCTGTAAATTGTTGGGGTCATGGAGTTAATTTGAGTGTATAAAAGGGGTCTGGATAGTGCATCGGCTACTACGTTACTTCTACCGGGCTTATATTTAAGTTCATAATTGCATTCTTCTAACAGCGCTTTCCTTCTTTTCAGCTTAGTGTTGTTGTTTTTGCTGCTGAGCGTGTCTGATCGATGATCGGTAAAGCTGATAACTTTTGCCGGTCCGTATAGAAAATTTCTGAGGCGTTCACGGCAAATATGATAGCTAACATCTCCTTCTCATTTGCGGCATAATTTTCCTCGGCTCTACTGAGTGTCCGAGAAATGAATGCAATTGGTTTGTCCTGTTGGGAAAGAACAGCGCCTATGGCAAAGTTTGAGGCGTCTGTTGTAAGTTCGAAGGGCTTTTTAAAATTTGGATAGATTATGATAGTATCCTCTGATATTAAAGAGTTTTTTTTAACTTTTGAAAGCTTCCCGAGCAGCATCGTTAAGATGAATTGGCTTTTTACTGGAGATGTTTTTGGACACGCGTCCATCCTCCCCTCTTAGGAGGGATATCAGGGGTTTAGCGAGCTTGGCATAGTCTCGAATAAATTGCCTATAATACCCTGACAGGCCAAGGAAAGATCGTAAGTCTTTCAAAGTTCGAGAAGCTGGGAAATTTTGGATTGCTTTGACTGTTTCAGGGTTGGTTTTAATGCCTTTTGAAGAGACGACGAAACCTAAAAATTCAATTTCCTCTTTAAAGAATTCACATTTGTCGAGCTGTACTTTTAAGTTAGCTTCGTGTAAAGTCTGGAAAACTTTGCGAATGTTTTTCAAATGTGTAGCCTCGTCTGGACTAAAAATGAAAATTTTTTACCCGGCAAATTTTGCCAATGTGCTCATGAAGTATATCGTCAAGAGCCCTTTGAAATATTGAAGGGGTGCTTTTCAGCCCAAATGGCAGTCGCGTGAACTCGTACTTGCCATGGTTGATAGAGAAATCTGCCTTTTTTGTATCCGATTCCTTTAGAGGAATCTGGTGGAAGCCGCTTTTGAGGTCGACAACCGAGAACAATTTGTTTTGTCCCAATTGAGACAGGACTTCGTTGATTTCTGGTATCGGATACCGATCAGCTACTGTTTAGCTTACGATAATCGATTACCAGCTTGTATTTTTTCTTACCAGACGCATCTGTTTTTTTGGGTACAATCCATACAGGGGAATTGTATGGTGATCTTGACCGCCTGATTATACCATCTTTAAGTAGACTTTCAATCTGATTCTCGACTTCATTTTTAAGAGCCATCGGGTAAGGATATAACTTTGAGTAGACAGGGATATCTGCGGTTGTTCTAATTTCCCCTCTGACAGTAGTAGTGCACGTTAGCTTATTATTGGGATCATCAAATAAATTTGTGAATTCCTTAGACTGGATATAGGATTTATGTTGGTGGGACATATAATCATATAATCATCTTTTGTATTGATAATTGCATAAAGGCCTTTTAAGCTATCATTACCAAGAATAGCATGAAAAGACTTTAGCTCCGGCATTAGGAAACAATTTAGTTTAATATGATTTAGGCCAAAAAGGTATAGAAAGGTGTGTTGAATAATTTTTATGTTTCCTCCCATGGAGTTGGCATAAAAAGGTTTTTCGTTTTGAAGAAAGGTTTTAACTAGATTGGGCTGTATGTAATTCTTGTTTGACCCGGTATCAATAAGAATTTTTAGGATATTTCCCGTCCCTGTCTTACACTGGAAATATGGGAGCGAAGAGCAATTTAACCTAAAAAATGGATGTCATTAAATTCTTGTTGCTCTTCCATATAGCCATTTCCCTGTTCCTGCGGCAGGGAATCAGTGTATTCCTGTAGGCTTTGTTTGTACTCTTTATCTTCTGATTTTATCGCTTCTTCATACTGGCAGGATTCTTCGGGTTTTGTATCAAGATGAAAATTTCTTTGGATTTTATGTGGATGCACTTGGTTCGACGCAGAAGCAGATTATCTTTTTTGAGCAGGTGGCACGTTTTCTTGCTACGATGTGTTTGCATAATTTAAGTTATTGGTCCTGATTGTAGAAGTCTCCATAGGGATTGGAGGTGGTTGCGGTTTAGCATTGAAGTTTTGCAGCGAAAAATTTTGAATCGCTGGTCTAGGAGGTGGCATTTGTCCTAGATGAGAAACCATTTGATGTTGTGCAGGCCGTCTCGTTGGGTTGTGAAACAGTTCGGGATGAGGCTGCTGAATTTGATGTTGATTGGAGGTGGTGGTGCGCACATTCTTCGGACATTGTTTTAATAAGCCATAGCATACTACGGTCGGAAATTCTGGTTCTCGAGCTTGAGGCAGATTTGCAGGGCTTGGGTAAATCTACAGGTTCTCGGATACCTAAGAGCCTGGACAAGTCACCTTTTAAACCACGTATGAAAGTGTCAAGCGCCTTGTCTCTATAAGTATGCATTAAAAGATTCTCGGCCCATCTCCATGCAAGTGTTCTTCTTTAAGATCAGTTAAAGGTGTGACTAAACCTGCTGATAAAACTCCCGAATAAAAGAATTCCCTTGTTCCAATGATTTCATTTGATACTCTAGCGTTCCGAGGTCTCGCTTATTGACAGAGTGTAGCGTGAGGCATTTATTAATGCAATCCCAAGTTATGGGGGTGTTATAGGATTCGAAGACGTGGTCCGCGTGACCTATGATCTTATTCCTCATGACATTAATAATACCAAAATACTACGTGGGGTGAAAAGTAACCTCCTTGGGAATGAAAACATTTTTTTTTAAATGTTTTTTTTATTTTATTCAATATATTGTAGTCCCCTTTTAGCTTGATACACTTATTCCAGCGATTTTCCAACTTCTTGATCCCATCCGAAAAGTAATTTTGCGGAAGGTCTGCAAGACACTCTTCCTTGGCGTCGATGATTTCCTCGCGTGAGCTGAATTTTTTATTGATGAGCCATCTTTTGAAGTTTGGGAAGAGATAATAGTCCGAAGGAGCCAAATCGGGCGAATACGGTGGATGCGACAGCGATTGGAGCCGTAAGTCATTGATTTTAGCCGTGGTTACGATGCTCTTGTGCGCCGGCGCATTGTATTGCAAAAACAAAATTTTTTTTCGCTTCATGTGAGGCCGTTTTGCAGCGATTTCGGCCTTCAATCGCTCCAATAATGCACAGTAATACTCGCTGTTGATGGTTTTTCCTTTTTCAAGGTAGTCCACGAAGAGTATGCCATGACAATACCAGAAAACCGACGCCATAACCTTCCGACTCATCGTGCCTCCCTCGGCCGCTTCGGAGCACTCGTGCCGGCTTCAGTCCATTGCCGGGCACTCATTTTGTTCTCTGGTGTGTAATAGTGGATCCAAGTTTCATCAACAGTTACCAATCGACGCCAAAAGTCCGCCGATTCCGCATCAGCAAGTCCAAACACTCATTCGAAATTCTCTCGCGTTCGTGTTTTTGGTCAGGAGTGAGCATGCGCCGCACCCAGCGTCAGGATAACTATTCCATATGCAGAATATTGCCCAAAATATGGCGTGTGAGCTCAGTACTAATCTTTATGGTATCTGCTAGCTCCCGCACCTTCACTTTCAGGTCAACCATCACCATTTCATGTATTTTTTTGGCATTGTCCTCTGTAACCGCATCGGAGGGCTTGCCACTGCGGACTTGATCGGTAGTGGAGTTGCGGCCACCACGAAACTCTCGAAACCAATATTTGACGGTGTAATATGACGGAGCATTAGCCCCATAATATTTATCCAACTTTTCTTTTGTTTCCTTCGCCGTTTTTCCTCTCAAAAAATAATGTTTTATGAGAGAACGAAAATCGTTTTTGTCCATACAAAACAAAACTAAATACAGTATCGCACTGAAATTTGGCATGTCTGCCTAAATATGAACGGACTTCAAGGCACCATAACCTTTTTTGCAGTAGCAGCGCATTCTGGCGGTCAAGGAGGTTACTTTTCACCCCACCTAGTATTTCATTGAGCCTTTCATGGATTCATATATCTTAAGAACACTTTCTACACTTTTTCGCCATGAGCTAAACTTACCTGGCTGTCCGGAAAACTCTCTTATGCTTCTTACAATGTCAGGGATTTTATCAAGTTCGGCTATATTATTGCGCTGATCTAGATTGATGGTTTCCTCAGTTCCCGCAAACTGATTGGAATTCGGATTAATTATTGATTGAATAAGGGTTCTACCCTCGGATTGCAGAACCTCGCTTACAATGGAAGTCACAAGAGCTTGCAAAGCAGGGTGTGAAATGGGTGTATCGGTTCTAGCTTGAGAACTCTCAGGATTTGAGGGATTTAAGTTTGACGGACGAAGGATATTGTGGTTAGGCATTGTCGCGTTAAATATAGGAAATTATCTAAGAATGTCTAAAAATCTACAAATATTATCAGTTGTAGATTTTTAGGAATATGTTTTTTTTATTTTATATGTTTCTTAATAAAAATAAAAAGTGTATTTTAATTCTTGATCGGTATTCAATAAATTTGTTAAGATCTCAATTTGTTTTTATTTTTCTTAAATTGTTTTCTAATAATACTGTTAAATCCGTTACATTTTTACCATTTTACCTTTAATCGAAATGAAGTCTTAGTTTTCCTTTATGGTTTTATGATTCCAGTCTGCGGCATGTTTAGAAAGTTTATCTAGAAAATTGATGAAAGAACGGAAGAATGTTCATTTGAAATTTGTATACAAATACAAATATATACGCTCTTTCCGAAAGCAAATAAACACCAGGCGCTTGACATTCTAAACCAAGAATTAAATGAAATCCATAAGTGGTCATCAGATAACGGTCTAAAGCTTAATGCAAATAAAACAAAGGCACTGATTATAAATGCAGGACGAAGTACAGATGTTTTCCCATGATGAGTCTTAACGCATCCCCTATAGAGTACGTGGTCAACATAAAGAATCTTGGAGTTTATTTTAATAGCAACTTAAATTGGAATGTACATGTTAACAAAACTGTATCTAAAATTTACGGAGCTCTCCGAGGACTTTGTCCCACTACAAGGTACCTTCCAACCAAAACAAAATTAAAACTTGTTAATGCATTTATCCTTCCAATCATACTATATGGATGTGAAATATTTGCAAACATGGATCAAGAGTCTGCCAGAAAGTTAACGGTTGCATACAATTCCTGCGCGAGATACATTTTTAATATAAAAAGACACGAACACATTTCCGCCTATACCAAACAAATTGCCGGCTGCTCTTTGATTGCTCTTATGAAATATCGAACCATGCTGTATTTTCACAAAATTTTAGCCAAGAAATTACCAGAATATTTACTTGAGATAGTAAAATTTCCAACAAATCAAAGAACTTGGCAACTGATAGCTCCTAGGTGCAAGTATTTAAACACGTCTCGACAATTTTTCGTACATGGGATTCAGCTATGGAATCGGTTGCCCTTAAGGATAAAACGTATGAGCAACACAAACAGTTTCAATAAAGAAGTAAAGGGTCCGCCATCTAACGTTTCTTTTTTCAACTAGTGCTTACTTCGTGAAGTGTAGCACCTAGCTCATGTCTGATTTGAAAGATAATTAGTTTTATCCTTCCGGTTAATAATGGAAAATAATTTCATACAAATGGCTGCCTCGGCTGGCCTTGCAGTAGCCTACACGATCGGTCCAATTTTTAAGCACATTATCGATTGTGTGCAGCTGTATTTCACCAATGGCTTCACGAATATTGTCATTTAAAGCGTCAATTGTCTCTGGCTTGTCTTATCTTTTACGGCACCCCACAAATAATAGTCCGACGGCGTCAAATCGCAGCTCCGAGGTGGCCAAACGACATCAGCTCTGCGGCTGATAATGCGATCTTCAAAAACAGGGCGCAAAACATCGAGTGTAGCTTCGGCTGTGTGGCACGTAGCGCCGTCCTGTTGAAACCAAATGTTGCCAATATCCTCCTCTTCAATTTTTGTGAACAAAAATTCCTTCAACATAGCCCGATAACGATTGCCATTGAATGTAAAGGCCACAACAGTGACTCGTTTTGGGTGTATCGACTTTTCACTGTATGCGTGCGAGTTTTCTGTGCATCAAAAGCGACAATTTTGCTTGTTTACATACCCGCCAAGATCAAAATGAGCTTCATCTGGAAAGATGATTTTTTTTGGCAAATTCGGCATCTTCTCTAAATCGATCGCAGGCCAATATTTCCCAGCATTGTTAAAGCGTATACACAACCATATTCGTTCAGCGGAAGGATAAAACTAATTATCTATCAAATCAGACATGAACTAAGTGTTACCATTCACGAAATAAGCACCAGTTGAAAAAAAAAGCGTTAGATGGCGGACCGTTTATTTAAATATTGTTCAGAAAATTTTTAATGAATTTCCTCTTGTATCCCTAAACTACTTTCTCCTTTGTATCCTCTATTTTCCCATTTCTTCTTCAACTATTCTTTCTTTTTTCTTCTTCTTCTTTGTACTTCTTACTCTAAGAACTTCTTTTTTTTTATTAATAATAATTATT
The DNA here is from genome assembly GCA_949129095.1 of Volucella bombylans. Classification (NCBI taxonomy): domain Eukaryota; kingdom Metazoa; phylum Arthropoda; class Insecta; order Diptera; family Syrphidae; genus Volucella; species Volucella bombylans. The sequence continues at coordinate 98,073,626 of OX422141.1, read as the reverse complement.
TGTTAAATTTTAATTAATTAATTGTTAAAATATTGAAATTATGTAAAGCTTGTTCTCTTCTCAAAAGATGTATTATTCTTATGCGAACAATTGGATTTAAATAAATTAAATTAAATTAAATTAAATTAACATAAGTGTTGAGGTGTATTATTTCATTTGTATAGGATGGAGTTTATGTAAGTTCAAACTTCTTTTTTATGGGCTTTCTATAGTATTTTGCTGCAGAACATACATATATCGCAATTGTTAACTTCTTCATTTACTAAGACTCTGATATTTTGTTCTTCATTCCCTCATAATTAAGGAAACAAGGATATTTGCTTCAATGCATCTTCTTCGATTTTTACAAAGTGACGTCGTTTAACTAAGAATAAATTTGTTATTTTTCTGTTACTGCTACATACTTGATATACTAACGGGTGACCAGATAGCAATGATAGTTCTTCCAATTGTTATGTTTCAGCAGCTGTCAAGGTTACCAATGACATACAGCTGTCAAAATATTCAGTAAGGTTTGCCATTTCATCGTGCATTGTTTTAGGATGGCGAACGGGCGGAAATTATTAAAAAATATTATCGAAATTCCGGTTCAGTTGTAAATACGTAACGTGAATTTCGTCGTGAGGTCGGTCGTCATCATGGCTTCAGTGTGCAGGTAATTCGTTGCACCGTGGAAAAGTTTGAGCGTGAGTACACTCTTTTGGATCTTAAGCCACCAATCAGATAGAGATTGGTGAGAAAAGAAGAAAACGTAGCCGCCTCCGTAGCGGCCAGTATCGAAAAAGAACCATAAATGTCGATTTGGCGCCGATTAGCTGATTTGGACATAGCCAAAGGGTTGACCCGGCTTATTTTGCGGTTAGTTTTGGTCCTACGTGGCTTATTTTTGGCTCAGCGGCTATGTCAACAAGCAAAGTTGTCGTTATTGGAGTGAACACAATCTACAAGCGTTCGGCCAAGGATCAATGCATACACTAAAATTGACTGTTTAGTACGGTTTATGGCATGGCGGCATCATCGGACATTATTTCTTTCGAAATGAAGAAGGTGACACCATTACCGTCAATGGTCTCAAGTATAGAGCGATGTTATCCGACTTTCTGTGCTGAGTTGGTTCCAATAAGATGGCTCTGGAGAAATTAATATGGAGAAATGAAGGAGAAATTTGGCGATTGGGTCATCTCACGGCGAGCGATCATCAATTGGCTGCCACGATCATGAGACTTGACACTATTTGATTATTTTCTCAGGCGCTAAGTCAATTCGAAAGTCTACGCTAACAAGCCAACCACTTTGGACGGGGTCGAGGCCAACATTCGACAGAAATAACGTCGCTCATATTGGACCTAGTCACCAAAAATTGGACCGACCTCTTGAAGCACTGCCAGCGAAGCCGAGGCGACAGTTTGAGTGATGTGCTATTCAACACATAATGGCATGAATGTACCTTCAATGCCAGAGTCAATTATATCTCACACCGTTGTAGTTTTATTTAACTTTTTTCCTATCGTTCTTATATGGTCATTTTTATATCAAGTAAAGGTTTTCCCAATAGGGAGTTGACAAATTTGAATTTAATTTGTGAACACACTCTTTCACTAATCATCAAACTGTCACTGTCAATTTATTCAGTAAACTCAACATTCATCATGATAAAGTACACGAACGAGCAACGTCTGCAAATTATAAAAATTTTCTACCGAAATTCGGAGTAATTCTCGTAATTCTCGCCCTAGTAGACATGCAATAACAAGTTTAGTGCAAAAATTTGAGTCTATATATTCGTTGTGTGATGTTGCCGTATCAGTGAGACAACGGTTGGCCGAGTCGTTGAAAATTGGGTTCAACGAATCGACCGCTGCAAACGTGCCCGCGGTGGCCATATGAACGCAATCGAGTTCTATTCACAAATGTCTTGATTTTACTTCAAGCCGATAATAAAGTTTTTGAAATATCTCAATAGGGGCGACTTTCCAGGAAGTATACAAGGCCATTGATACCTTTGGCCCTAATTATGACCTGGACAATCGCGTGCACGATTGGTGCACGATTTCTGCATTCGAAATGAAATAGGGAACTAGCGATCCGAGGGCTCTGGTTTCACCCGGTTCAGCTACGAAAATATGGCAAATAATGTAATTTCCAGAGAGGGTAACCTACCACCGTTCATTTCGAAGGAAGAACTCCATGAGATCTTCGACACAATAAGGGCTAAGAAATCAGTGGGGACCGATGGTATTCCGAAGATCGTGCTTCGACATCTTCCTCTAGAAGCGGTGGACATTTACACGTCCCTGTTTAATACTGCAATGAATAATGCACATTATCCAGCGCATTGGAAAACGGCAGTATTTCAACCTATCCCCAAAGGGAAATCCGGCGAATCTCCGGTCGATAAGTCTCCTTCCGAATATCAGTAAGGTTTTTGAAAAGGTAATCAATAGAGCTCTGACTAGGTTCCGGATAATCAATTCGGTTTTAAGGCGGGACATGATATCTCACATGCCGCGTCTAAACTGGTGTCCGATATCCAATGGAATCAAGGAAAAAACAATGTACTGGTGCCTGAATTGTTGACTTGGTGAAGGCCTTCGACACGGTATTGTTAGAGGGTCTTTTCTATAAGATGACTAGGCTAGGGATCAGTAAACCACTCTTGTACATTCTTTATAATATGCTAACCAACAGATGCCTCTTGTTTTTAACGTAAGTGCCTGCCGCGTGGGCTTAAACTTACGGGATGCCCATACATCCATGGGAGCAAGGATACGCCTTGCCATCGCTCACAATGATAATTCATTTTTGATACCAATTCGGAACTGTGTTGCCGGCACAAGTTCCACCCTTGGTATGAGTCGAGGCCGACCTAAAACCTCTTACTGTTCTTAGGGTCACAGCACCCAGCACTTATTGCAACTCCACATTGAGTCAACCAAGGAAAACCAAGGAAAACCAAAAGGAAAACCAAGGAAAACCATAGGAAGACTCTTACCCGCGATTTTGGGTTTAAACCACAGCCACCATGACGCTCCCACAAGGGGGCCTACCTCTAACAAGTCAGGCCCGGACCGAGATCCGGGGGGCTCCTGACTCCCATGGTACCGTGATTTAAGTCCTGGTAGGGACTACCGGTGGTCCAGCCGCCAACAAGACCTATGACCGGCAGCTTGTGACTGATCAAATCGTAACAACCTTCGGTAGCGTCATCTGAAGATGTTTACGATAAGACCAGTACTTTGCTCTGCCCCCGTTCATTATTAGACAACGTCATTAAAGGGCGAAGCCTTGATAATTGGGCGGGGGCCCATGCTAACCAACAAACAGTTAATCGCCAAAAATGGTGATGTGACTTCTGTTGGAATATTTCAAATCAAAAATGGTCTTCAGCAAGGCGCGGTCAATTCGCCGATCCTATTTAACATTTATACAAGCGACTTGATAGGCTCATTTCCCCATACTATTGCGTACGCAGACGATTTGATAGCGTACAGAAAAGGTCCAAAAATCGAGATTATTAATACTCTCTTGCAGCGTAACTTCGATAAGATAAGACGATTTTGCGATGACTAGAAGTTGAAAATCAACTTTCAGAAGTCGGAAACCATTCTCTTTAGGACGCCGTTGTCTGGAGTCTCTAGAGATACCAGAAAAAATTGGCGAAAGTTCTCGATCATTGGACAACACCGACAGCCTCTTGCCTGTCGAAATGTAGTCAGATACCTTGGAATCTGGCTAGATCAGTTTCTGTATTTTGGCAAAAATGTAGATGCTGCTCTGGCCAGAGCTAAAAGCGCTTTTGCCCTTACAAAGAGACTGTTTTTAGAGTATGGAGCCAACTCGATGCGAGGGTAAAGGTAATCTGCTACATGGCCCTTGTTCAACCGTATATTTAAATAAAACCAACTATGTTCCTTTAAACGTTATAAAATATAGTGTTTTATTTGTGTTCGATTGCTGTTTTTATATTTAATTTACAAATGTTTCATTGAACATGTTGCTAAACATTTTACGACAAGTGATATTGACATTTGTGATAATTTTGATCGTTTTTCTCAATTACAATAATTCACAATAATAATATTTATTTATTAATACATTTATCAAAATTTTAACATTTATCTTCAACATTCTCCCCGCCCGGTGAACGAAGTTCTCAAAGATTGCTGCATTCAATTGTTACTTGTGTGATGACTATTTTGTTGTCGTTTACATTATGCCGTGTGAACATCCTTCATTTCGCCTTGGTGTATTGATCATTTTGGTGACATTTACTACCTTTGCCTTGAGCTCATGCAAAGAAGAGAGATGGTTAATAAATGAGTAATAGGGAACATATATGCACAATGGACAAGAACAAGAAAACAACACCAACAATGAAGATAACACATTTGCTGGTGTTCTGTCATGATAATTTTTGCCCTAATAGGAACTCCTTTCTCCCCTTTTTACTCGTAGTCAAGACACTTTCGATGTTGTGCGTGGTGTGTGGATTACATGGTGTTTTTTTTTTTTTTTGTTTTTCTTCTAAGTTTAATTCCTTTGAATTGCATGTTGATTTAGTTAAGTTTAGTTTAGCATTGCCAACGAGGGATTATTTTCTTAAATTCAGGTGAGTGTTGTGTTATTGTTCAATGTACATCATTTCCACTAAAATTGTTTGCCATTTGTGTTTTGTATAGATGTATGAGTGTGTGTGGAACCGGTGGGCATTTGCTTGTAATGCATGAATGATATTATGTTTGAGTGGGATTAATCGTAATGTATGAATTAAAATGACATTTCAAAATGATTTGAGTGGATTTTATTTTGTTGTATTATGTCTGGCTGATAATTTAGTGTGTGTGGATTGTGTTGATTTTATGAAGTCTGTACTGAGGTTTGAGTAAATTGTGTTGAGTTGTTTTACGAAATGTGGACTGTATCAATTATCTATTGTAATTTGAGTGACTATTGATATGTTGCTGATTTCCATATGATTCTTTTATGTTGATAAGTTATTGTTGCGTAATGTTATTTGTTTATTAAATTTCATATTGCCGGAGATTTTAATTATATTTAATTCATGGTGTAGGAAATGTTGATTTAGAAATTCATTTTGTGGTTTTTAAATCATTCTTGTTTATGTATTTATATTTTCTGTGTTGTGTTAGATTTCATAATTTATTTTATAGGAATACCATATGTGCATAAGTCGAGGATAAAGATTTATTTATTACATTGTGTTACTTTAAATTTCATTATTATTATTTGTATTTATAAGTCAGGGATTAACATTGTACTGTGTTTCCAAAGTGTGTAGCTGTGTCCTCTATGGTTGCAAACGTTATGTGTTGTGTCCTTTATATTAGGTCTTTGCAAAAACGATTGCCTCCCCTAGCTCCTGCGATACCTTTCGTATGAGTACTGTCGGGAAGGGGCCTTTTGGCAACACAATCGAATTCTGCTCAGTGTTGAGGTTGATTAAAGCGTTGACTAGGCTCTGTGTTGGCTGTGTTGTTCTGGGGCTTTGAATAGTGGGTTGGCGGTTGTGTGTTGTGTTGCGGATGATGAAGCGTATGTGTTGAATGTTATTTTTCCAGATTTCTTGTGGAACCGATTGCCTCCCCGAGCTCCTGCGATACCTTTCGTATGAGTACTGTCGGGAAGGGGCCTCCTCGGCTACACAATCGATGTCCGCTCCATGTGGAAATCATTTTCAATCTTGACTGTCTGTGGTTTTAGGTGTTGATGTTGATTAAAGACGACTATTGAGACAGTGCAGATGTTATACGATGGTTGTATCTCTATGTGACGTGTTGACCGGAAGCATACATATTTTCCTGACGGGTCGTTTAAGTTCCGCGTTTTCCGTTTTAAGGGTGACTACTCGCGTTATGCTGTCTGATCCTGGATGTAGTTTTAAGACTCGCGCCAACCTCCATTTCAATGGTGGCAGACGTTCGTCCTTCAACAGAACCAGATCTCCTTCTTTCACTGATGGGTAAGCGATTTTAATCCATTTGGGGCGCTGTTGCAACCGGGCTAGATACTCGTTGCTCCACGTTTTCCAAAAAGATTGAACCAGCGTTTGGACTCTCTTCCATCGATCGAGGTATGAAATTCTCTCCAAGCTGAACTGAGGCTGTGGTGGTGTTGTTAGTGCCTCTCCTACCAGAAAATGTCCAGGAGTTAGACAATTGAGGTCATTAATGTCATCGGATTGTGGGCATAGAGGTCTCGATTTAAGCACGCTTCGATTTGTGCCAGAAGCGTGGCGAGCTCCTCAAACGTTAATGTTTGATTCCTGGCTACACGTTTTAAGTGGAATTTAACGGATTTCACTCCCGCTTCCCATAAACCACCAAAGTGTGGGGAAGCTGGGGGAATGAAATTCCACTTTGTCCCATCTTTGGCCAGCACCTCGGCTATGTTCTTAAAGTCTAACTTGGCTTCTCGTAGTTCCTTTTGTAACTCTTTATCTCCTCCGACGAAATTTGTGCCGCAATCGCTGAACAGTTGGGAACAGATGCCTCTCCGTGCAATAAATCTGCGAAAGGCCGCAAGGAATGACTGACTTGTCATGTCGCTTACTAGTTCTATATGCACTGCCTTTGTTGACATGCATATAAAAATCGCAAAGTATCCTTTGAGTACTTTAGCACTGCGTCCTCTCCATGTCTTCACATCGATTGGTCCAGCGTAATCTACTCCAGCTGCTTTGAACGGCCTTGAGATGCTTGTTCGTGCCGCTGGTAGGTTGCCCATCAGCGGGGTAATGGGTTTTGCTCTAAACCTATAACATATGACGCATTGATGAATGTGCTTCTTTACCGCATTTTTCAGACCAAATATCCAGAAGCGTTGGCGAACGTATCCTATAACCTTTTGGTTTCCTCCGTGTAATACCTTTTCGTGAGCATCCTTGATTATTAGGTGAGATAATCGATGAGTGGGCTGTAGCAGTATTGGGTGTTTCTTATCGAAGGGAACTAAAGCATTTCCAAGTCTACCACCAACTCGTAGAATTCCTTCGTCATCCTTAAACGGGTTGAGAGTATCATACCCTCTTACCTTGTGGTGTTCCTTGGCTCCAAATATTTGTGTTTGGACTAACAACACGATCCGCCGCAATGCTTCATCTAGTTCCATTGGTGAGAGACCTTCCTTTTGTTGTTTATTGTGTTGCTTCACCTTTCGAACACGCAAGCAGTATGCGACGACTCGACATGCCTTTGACAGTGTTGAATGTCTTTCCAGCAACTCATCTATGAAACTTCTCCTTTCTTCTGTAGCATGATGCACGGTGGCTGACCTAGCTTCCTGTTGAGTCTCTAATACTTGTGGTTGCTCTGGAAAGATTGGTTTCCATTGTGTCCTTAAAAACTCCGGTCCTTCCCACCACAATCTATTGCAGACGATTGTTGACGGAAGTACTCCACGAGACGCTAAGTCCGCTGGATTAAATTCCGAAGGAACGTGTCTCCATTTCATGTCGTTGGTAAGCCTTTGAATTTTGGACACTCGATTGCAAATGAATGTCTTCCATCTTGCAGGTGGTGCTCTTATCCAGCACAGTGTGATGACCGAATCCGTCCAGGCCCACGTGTTGATTGCTTCCATCTTTAAAGCACGCGCGGTCGCGTGTAGTAGTTTCGCCAGCAGAACAGCTCCACACAGTTCTAAACGAGGCAGTGTTATGGTTTCCAAAGGTGCCACCTTGGTTTTCGACAAAAGTAGGTGCATGTGTGTGTTGCCTTTCTCGTCTAACACCCGGAGATAAACTGCCGCTGCATAGGCCTTCTCCGAAGCGTCGCTGAATCCATGGAGTTCTATCATCTTATTGGACTTCTCAGTATGGATCCATCGTGGGATTTTCGCCTTCGACAGTGCTGACAGATCGTTGTACAACATGGACCACTCCTGCTTTATATCAGATGGGATTGGCTTATCCCAGTCTAGACCTCGTCCCCACAACTGTTGCATGATGATTTTGGCTTTTACTATACATGGCGATAACCATCCCATAGGATCATATAATTTGGCAATAGATGATAGCAGCGACCTTTTTGTGATGACTTCTGCCTCGTTATTTTTAGTTACTTCCAGTGTAAAGCAATCTGAAGATGGTAACCATTTTATACCCAGCGTTTTGACGTTGCTCTTCTCATCGGATGGCACGGTGAACTCTACATCTCTTTGGCTCGGCGGGACACAATGGAGGACTTCCTTATTGTTGCTGACGTATTTACGGAGATGAAATCCAGCTGATGCCAATAGATCTCTTACTCCTTGAAGTTTACTTTGGCATTCTTCAACAGTATCTCCACCGCTAATAACGTCGTCCACGTAAGTCTCCTCTCTAATGATAGATGTAGCCATAGGATAACTTTCCGCTTCATCGTTCGCGAGTTGTAGGAGCACCCTGATTGCCAAATAAGGGGCTGACGCAGTACCAAAGGTGACCGTTTCAAGACGGTAGATCTTCAGTTGCTGACTAGGATGTTCTCGCCATAGTATGAGTTGATAGTACGAATCTGGTTTGTCGACGCGGATCTGGCGATACATTTTTTCGACGTCACCAGTAAACGTGTATTTGTATTTTCGCCATCTCAAAATTACATCAATGGCGTTGGTTTGTACCTTTGGGCCTGTCATCAACTCGTCATTCAAAGAAGAGCCAAAAATAGGTTTGAAAGTTGCATCAAACACAACTCTCAACCTTGTGGTGGTACTGGATTCTTTAATGACCGAGTGATGGGGTATGAAAAAGTGAAAGGGTGTGTTGAGCACTCCATCAGAAGGATCGACTGGAGTCATATGCCCGAACTCTGCATATTCTGACATGCATCTAACATACTCTCTATGTTGCTGGGGATTCGCTTGAAGACGCTTCTCTAACTGCATGAACCGCTTGATTGCACCCAAATGTGTTGGACCCATACAGGGATATGTTCCGTCCTTAAATGGCAGGCGAACCTGGTAACGGCCGTCAGGTAATCGTATTGTATTATTGTTAAAATGGTTCTCACATTTTTTATCTTCCTCAGCTTCATATTTTTCAAATGGTTCATCTTCTATCTCCCAAAACCTGCGGAGAGTGCTGTCAAGATCCATTTGATTTAAAAAACTCTGCACCGAGTTCGGACTCACTGATGGCATTTTCCCGAAGAGCAACCATCCCAAGTGTGTGTGTTGAGCAATTGGACCCTCACCATTGGCGTTTTTTTTGACATTCCCGAGAAGAATTTCGGCGTACATTTCGCTGCCTAACAGCAAATCTACCTTCGCTGGAGTGAAGAACGTTGGGTCTGCTAACTGTAGTCCCTCTAGGTGAGACATATTTTCTGTTTTGATGTGTTGGGCCGGTAGAAGGCCAGTCAGTGCCTTCAAAACCAGAGCTGGCATGCTGCTTGTGAACTTTGAGACTGTCGACTTTACTTGAAGATCGACGATCCTATTCGCTTTTCCACTGCTGACCCTCCCCAACCCTTTAATCTCAACTAATGTCCGTTTGGTTTGCAGTTGTAAAAGTTGAACCGCTTCTTCTGTGACAAACGATGCCTCGGATCCTGGGTCAACCAATGCTCGCAAGGTCAAAAAACTTCCATTAGATGCTTGCACCTGGACCAACGCTGTGGCTAGCAACACTTGTGTGTTGGTGTGTGCATGGCAGTTGTTGACTTGTGATGTCGTTGGTTGAAAATCGGGTGCGTTAGCATTAATGGCTGATCCTTGGTATGCTTGTCTCTGTGCGCTGGTGCTGATATTTATTGAACCAGTCGGTTGAACCGTGTTGTATAGTTGTGGTGTATATTTTGTGTTGTGTTGTGTTGATGAAGCAAGCTGTGTGGGATACGAGGTTTGTGGATTTGTATGAAGCAAAGTGTTGTGCCGTTGCTTACAATAATAGCAACACTTCTGGCTTGGACAGTTTCGTTTGAAATGGCTGTATGCCAAGCAATTCTCACAAACTCGTATATTATACACAGTTTGTTTTCTCTGTATCACATCCATTTTCAAAAATTGTTTGCAATCTCTTAACGCGTGCTGTCCCTTCTTACAAACCTTGCAAACGGTTTGCCTGTTTGCGGGCTCCCCTCTGGAATGAAGCACTTGGGTTTTCGCTCCAACCTTACAAGGAACTTTCTGCACAGATTGCTGCTCGACCGCCTCTAAAGCCCTAAATCGACATTGCAAAAACTCAAAAAATACTGTAATAGAAGGAAGCTCTTTACTACTGCCCAATTTTTCTTCCCATAATTGTTGGGTAGCGTTGGATAATTTGTGCAAAATTACGAAAATTAATATGGTATCCCAATGAGAAACAGGTAAGCCTAAATTTTCTAACGCATGTATAATCTCTTGTGAAGTGTCTAATATTTGTTTTATTCCAGCTGCTGTTTCCGTGTTGACCGACGCTTGACCAAAGAACAACTTGAGCTGTGTGTTTACCAGTACCCTCTTGTGATCGTATCGATCATTGAGGATTCCCCATGCACGCTCATAGTTTCCTTTGTCGATTCCTAGATGTTGCAGTAGCCTCTCCGCCTCACCACTGATGCTGGACTTGAGATAGTGCAATTTTTGTACCTCTGAGAGAGATGCGTTTGAATGTATTAGAGATACGAACATATCGTGGAAGGACCTCCACGTCTCATAACCCCCTGAAAACATCGGCAGATTAATCTTCGGCAACCGCAACTCATTCAATCCACCATGTCTGTCCTTATCGCTATTGCCTATAGCCACCGATGTGCTTGCTTTGACGACACTATTTAATCTATCCAGCGCATCCAACACGTCCGCCCTATATTCGGAGTACAGTTCTAAGATTTTCTCAAACACCTCAGCTAAATCCGATGCCTTCAAATCAGCCTCCAACTTTCCGCCCCCCACAATCTCTTCATTATACCGTTCTGCAGTCTTTAAGGAATTTTCCATCATGGCCAGCCTAGTTTGAAGATAATTTTCCCTTTTCAACCTACCACTATCAGCCGTTTGAAAATTGTCGTAATCTTTTTTAAAACGAGTAAGTAACGCAATTTGTAGATTCCCAAATGACATTTTGTAATATATTTTATTTTATTTTTAGACAATATTTATACGTCATACAGCAGTACAAGGAATAGTAAGGTATTGTACTTACTTGTGTTTTGCGGTTCCTGATACTGTTGAGCTGCTTTGAGTGCTGTTCCTATCTGGATATGTGTTGCAGAATTGGATTATACTTCCTTCTTCGATGTGCGATTTTGCCAGGCTGGAACTTCTTGACTTGAGGCCGAACAGTGGACACTATATCTATATATATATACTATATGTATAAAGAATTCTCTGTCTGGTGTAGTTGAATTAACACTTTATATTATTTTATTTTAGATATATGTATATGTATCTTATGGATATTCATGTATGTTATGTAGATTTAATTACTGGACAGATTTTAGAGTTAAGTTCAAATAGACACTTTAGGATTTAAGAAACTATTTGCAGCTTTTAGGATTAAGTTCAAATATGCACTTTTAAGATATGTTGAAATGGGACACTTGTAGTTTTCAAAAATGTTAACAGTTTAAATTTAAAAAGGGCACACTGAATTGATTTGTCTTAAGTTCGACTTAGGCGATTGTAAGATTTTCAGAGCAAAAATTTTTTTTTCTTATAATTACTTAGATTACACCACTAACGGCTCGAAGACCAAATGTTCAACCGTATATTTAAATAAAACCAACTATGTTCCTTTAAACGTTATAAAATATAGTGTTTTATTTGTGTTCGATTGCTGTTTTTATATTTAATTTACAAATGTTTCATTGAACATGTTGCTAAACATTTTACGACAAGTGATATTGACATTTGTGATAATTTTGATCGTTTTTCTCAATTACAATAATTCACAATAATAATATTTATTTATTAATACATTTATCAAAATTTTAACATTCATCTTCAACAGCCCTTATCAGGCCCATTCTGGTATTTGGTTGTCCCGTGTGGTTCAATGTACGGGCAAGCTTAATGGAAAAGATTCGGGTGTTTGAGAGCGCTTGTACAGAACACCAGAGTCAGAGTACAAAAAATTGTATCCTAATGAGGTCCTTTACAACAGGGCGAACCTAATAAGAGTGGACAACCTCGTAATTAAGCCGACTCGAAGGCACATTGCAAGAGCAATGACCTCGACGAATAACCTGATATCTGATGCTTACTACCCCAATTACCCTTACCACGAGAGTGTGCGCTCTGATGGCTTCGTTCCACCGGAAGCATTCCTCTATCTTGATCAGATAGGGTTGATCCAGGATAGATCAGCGGTGCCGTTAATCTTCCATGTCGCTCGGACAGCTGGGGACAGACGACTCACTACAACAGAGACGTCGCACACGGCAGTGTGGATCGCCTCAGGTTCAGTAGGGCGGTGGGGAATCGCGATAAGAGGGATGTCGTTCGGCAGCACCAGCATTTCTGGTGGTTGAATGATGGAGAAGATCTTCCGTCGTCGTTTCCGTCAATTACGGACCAGCCTCACTAATGAGGCAGAGCTGATCAATCTATTTGCTCAGTAAATAGCGATGGCCAGCTTACATAGGTTTAGGTTAGCACTTAAGAAATATATACATATATTAGTGTATACAAAGGTATATACTAATATATGTGTATAGTTGTGTATAATGTCTATGTGTTTTTATGTGTGTATTGTGTATGTAGGTTAGGTAAATTAAGGTTTATTTTAAGTTAGATATAAAGTTTTTATAAAAAATAAAAAATTATGTCCAAGTTAACAATTTTTTTTCTTAGCTTTAAGTATAGAAAATGAATATCCCTAAAGAAAATGTAAATAAAGTCGAAAGACATAGTTATAGGAGTAACTTAGAGTGCCTGTAACTTTTAATCATTTTTTGGTAGTATGCAAGAGGTAATGATTAGGAAAATAAAATGCATTTAAAACTAAAATTAACTGAATCCTTTATTAAAATCGGGGTATCGTAAAATTGGATAGTCTCTGAATAAAGCTTTTAACTTTTCAAAGGATGCAATGTTATCCGGATCATTGGAATTTTCCTTTAACTTTGGCATAGTCCTTAATAAACTTCCTGTAATACCCTATTATGCCAAGAAATAATTTAATTTGCTTTGGTTAGTAAGTAATTTTAGAATTTGAATAGTTCTTATCTTATTTGGGTTTGGCTTAACTCTTTGAGGAGTCTGTATGTGTTCTTTACTTAGAAAATTGCTTTTATCAATTTGAATTTTCAACCTTACCTTTTTTAACATAATGAATATATTTCTCAGATTATTTAAATGCCCCTCAATAATGTACTGAAAACAAGAATACGTAACACATGCTTTATTGATGAATTTCCTTAAAAGCGAATTCATCAACCTATTTGAATGTAGGAGCATTCTTACATACGCAAACGACTACATGGGGTGGGAAATGCTGGTTTTTTGCTGTTCTCAGGCCTAACTCAAATTTGGTGGAAACCTTTAGCTAAGTCTAGAGTTGAAAAATATTTTAATTTCCCCAAATTTTATTAATTTCGATTCGATATTGCGTATTCGAAAATTCTCACTCACACTCACTTCATTCAATTTCCTATAATCTATGACAATTCAACATTAAGTTATCTAAGTTATCTTTTGTTTTCCGGTCTTTCCTTAATGGGCAGACATTTTGTATGGAGCATTGTTTTTGGTTTTTATACCCTGATATAACATTTCTTCAATCTGACGTGGATTTCTGGATATCTTTATATTTTTAAGCATATGACATCATTTCGTGGTTAATCTTGTTGGTAAAAATTGATGTGTCACCTTCCTTAAAGTCTTCATATTCTTTCAAAAGCTCCACAATTTCATTATTTATTTCATCATTATTTATTTGATCTAAATTTATGCTTTCTTTTGGTTGATTCATGTGTACAAATATCTTGAATAGTAAATGGATAATCGTTATTTATTAACATAATTTTATTAGCATTTATTTAAAAATATTTACGTTCAACGTCGATCTAGACTTTAATGGTGATGACATATTTTGCCCTAAAATTGCGTCAAAGTGCTGATATCGAAATCAACTACTTTCGAAAAATGGTTTCTAGTTTGTCCAACTATTTTGGAATAGGGGTAACTATTTTATTCATTACCTTATCGACATCGAAAATAAATAATAAATCATTGGATTTTTTAAACTTACTTCATTAAAAATGGTAAGTATTTTGGGGCATATTATACTTGTGGTCGAACCCGTGTCAACCAAACATCTTATTTTTTGGCCTCCAATACTTACATAAATCAAGCGGAGGCTGTATTCCGAGGCATGTTTTGGAATTTGTTTTCACTTTCCGTTATTTGCTCCGTATCATTGCTATTTGTTTGTCGGCTTTGTCCAGAGAAATTATTAGAGAGTTTGTTGACGTTTTACCTGGATATATGACGTTTTACCTGGATATATGTTACTGTCGTTATTAGAAGAGGTTTAGTGCTGAAGAAATAGCGCAGGCGATGTCCAGTATTGTAACTGTTCCTATAGATCAATCGTGCTTATTTTACTTCCAAGTGATAACCATCGGGTACTGGTAGATGTCCATGCGGATTCCACTTGTCAATTTTATAAGCGCAAGGGCTGACCAACAGACAAAAATAGCAGCACGATAAACGGAATAACCGACGATTTATCCAGATGGAAAAAACGGTGGAGTAAAATAATTCCGAACGAGTTATTGACTCTGGTGTAACCGATCCCACGTCCCAGAGTCTCTTTAATGCAACTGACCCTTTATCGGGGTCTGTGCCGCCGGGGTAACTGTCCGACCATTGAAAACCAGTCCACAGTTACGAAATAACAACAAGCATCGGATACCGACGGATCTATTGTTGACAACCCCTGCAAACGAATGAACTTAAAATCTCTACGTGAATGTTAGGCCCCTTAATAGGCTACATGCAGCCGAACAACTGGCGGATATCCTGGACTGCCACACAGTGGATTTTACCGCAATCCAAAAATTACGCTGGACAAAAAGAGGATGAAAAACTACCACATTTACTATGGCGTTTGTTATCGATGGCAAAATCAACGAATACTTGGATGTGGATTAGTTGTTAGGGGCGGAAAACTTGAGTTTCCGACATGTTAACGAGCGGCTCCTAACAATCCGTATTACGTCTAAATTTGCTAACATTTGCTTCTACGAGCTCTTGGACAAGACTTACGAGCAGTGAACTAGCTATGACATTAACATGCTCTTCGGCAATTTTAATGCAAATCTAGGACATATTTTGTAATACTGTTGGAAGATATAACCAAGCCCACACCAGATCCGATAAGAGATTCAGGCTAATCGACTTTGCGGCGGGGCTAAAAATTGTCGTAACTAAAACTCCCGAAATTTAAAATTAAAAATCCCGAATATTACAGAGTCAATACTGATACTGTGAGTTTGATGTTGGGTGGCTACAATCGCAACAGATCGCCTAAGATCGAAGAGCATTTGCACTTACCTGGAGAAAATATCGGAATTGACATTAATCTAAATAACGGAAGATGTGCAAATTAATAGGGACACTTCAGCGTCAATGTTTCAAAAGCCCTGTGAGCGTTGAGTAACACAAGGGAATGTAACGGAATCTTGAGGTTTACTGTTGGCAAAACAAAATACGGCTCCCTCCACCCAAATACTCTACTCATATTCCGATTTGTGTCATTAGTATGCAGAGAGTGGTTTGTTTCAACTGTACAAAATAATAGGGACATTATTTATCTGTTGTGTTAATTAAAAATTGATTGCTTTATCTTTATTTTTTTAAACGTAAGAGGTAGGATTAATGTTTGATTTTATGCACTGATTTGTATCACTAAGAATAGGAACCAAATGAAATATCTCCAAAATAATGGATTTTCTTAACGGAAATTTGCTAAGATTCTTAAGTGTTCGAAGAGAATGGTCGAAAATTCAGGCATGTCGCAATCTAAGACTAGCCTAGTCTAGTCAGAAATTCATGGTATGAAGCCTAGAATGTCTGCCTCTCTCAAAAAAGGATATTGCGGTATGCGAAAAAGGAACCTTTTTCTTCGCCCAGCGTATTGAAAAAAAAGTTTAATTTGGACCTCGACACTTCTACTATACGCAGGATGCTTATTGAAGATAATTTAGAAGCAAAAAGCGCTAGAAAAGTACCGCTGCTGTCGAAGAAGAATGTTGCAAAGAAGTTGCTATTTGAAGATTAACATTGCAGGTGGCCAGAATCGCAATGACGGAATATCATTTTGTCTGATGAGACTAAAGTTAATTTATTGAACTCAGATCGCTATAGTTCACTAATGCGGAGACCACCCAATACGGCATATCGTGATAAATATACAATCAAGACGGTGAAACATGGTGGCGGCTGCACATCTATCAGAGTGTAGGTGCTATTCAAATAATTGAAAGCACTATAACAGCAGTGTCTTACGTGGACATTTTAAATACCACTATGCTACCTTATGCAGAGGAACATGCCTCTTCGATGGGTATTTCAGCAGATCCTAAACACTCATCAAATCATGTAAAGGAGTGATTCTCAGTGTTTTAAGCCGGCCTTCTCAATCGCCAGATTTAAATCCGAACTTGCCAAAAACTAGAGGGTTCGCTGTCCCGACGATGTTTGGTTGTAATCAAGAACAAAGGCTATTCAACGAAATACTGATCAAATTCGATCAAATATTTATTATTTATTATACTCTAACTTTAATTTTTTTTTGTTTTAGCTAGCGTTCAGATATGTTTCCAACAAGAATTCCTATTTGTCCCTATTTTTTTCACAGGCTAAATAGGAGAAAAGGAATTTTTTTTTTCTTTTTTGTAATCCTTTGAGTCATGTTGTTTGCTTTTATAATCTTGAAATCCCAAACAATCAATAGTAAATTAAAACAAATCATAAAAATCAAAAGGTTCTTAGTTTTTCCGTTTTTTCAAAAATGCACATGGCTGTCCCTATTTTGCACATCACTGTATATTGTGTATGTTTTCCAGGAGGTAAAATATCAATCGCGAAAAGAATATTTCTTAATTTTAATAAGTTATTTCTTACAGGCGTTGACTTTAATCCCAGGCATAGAGATTGCTCTTTCCAAATGAATGGGGAAATATTTTGTGTGATCAGTCTATAACTTTGCCTATTTCTAATGGTTATAATCTAATGGTATTCCCTCTATTCTTGACTTGTTTATTTCATACATATCATCATATAACACAATCTGTTTCCTTGAATGTTCGAATCATAGTCAGGTTCTTTGTCAGTTACTGAGATCAAGAGGTAATATATTTCAATATGTCTAAGACTTTAAAACGCCAGCTGGAAACACTTTCTGTCTGAGGATAATTCAAAAATTCCGAAATATTCCAAATAACTAATCTTGGAAAACAGATCTTGCAAAGAA
Source organism: Volucella bombylans (assembly GCA_949129095.1). NCBI lineage: Eukaryota > Metazoa > Arthropoda > Insecta > Diptera > Syrphidae > Volucella > Volucella bombylans. The sequence continues at coordinate 98,056,225 of OX422141.1, read as the reverse complement.
GATATTGATTTCACCAAAACTCCAAAACTCTTTCGTCCTTTAAATTTTCGGCTCACATCCTGGAATTTATAAAGATTGGAATTGCATACCGAAGACATTGGCAAATATATTGGGAGGCTTTCTTCAAGCATCAGGTTTCTGGTTTAAACAAACTAATATGTCAGAAGATATTTGTCTAAGCGTTGAATTTTTGAAACAATTTTGTTAAAATCGTTTGTACACCCTGTAGACTACTTTGCACGCACTGAGCATTTACATATTTATAATACATAGGTTTTTGTTGCCTATTAGCAGGTGCCTACATGGTAGTCCATAGTGGTAATCTCCCCCGCAGCATTCATCAGCCACACGCATTCAATCGGTTTCTTTGCTGTTTTTTTCTCATTCGATCGTATGTTATATGTAGATCAGATAAAGACGTTACTAATCTCTCTGAGAACATTCGTTAAATTACATACATACTATGTACTCAGGTAGGCTGATGAATGCTGCTGGGCTGTTATCTCGTCCACTCAAATTTTGGACACATTGGAGGAAACACCACACATTGGAGCTAATACCAAACAAATAAATTTTTATAACGTGGTAGCAAAAGTTTGGATTATTTTTGTTTTCTATTGTAATTTGTTGAAGAACATTATTATTTTTTTGAATTTAGGAGTAATTAAATCCTATTCACTACCTATTCTATCGGAAAATGGTACTACAGGTATCCCAATCGCTACGTGCAAATTAATACTAAAGCTGGATGCCAATAAAAGAACAGACCTTATGTGGACTGTTGGACCAACATGTCTAGCGACCAAACAAGTCTGGCCAATGCTGGATCTGAATCGCTCTAAGAGTCTGATCCGTCTAAATAGGAACCATAATAACAGGTTTGAGTTCTTCTTAAAGGATTGAACTGTTTGTATAGTAGATAAAAAACATGAACTTAGGTGTTCTTGGTTCCATACTGTTCCTAATATATATCAACTCTTTATGCATAACTGGTTTGCTTTGTACTTAAAGGATAGAACTCAAAAAGTCATCGTAGGTTACTCTGTTAGTAGACTAAAAGAAATGAACCTAGATGTTCATCAGGGATTAGTTCTTAGCCCCATACTGTAACTCTTTACTTAGCCAATAGGGAAATTTATAACTTTTACAGATGATCTGGGCCTTACTTACCGCTCACATAGTCCTTTTAACTGGAGAGCGGATATAAATCATGACGTTCAACTCCTGCGATTGTGGTTGTCGGATCACTAACTAGTTATCAGAAATAAAACCAAATTGATGCAATTCAGTCTAAATATACAAAAGTCCCTTTATTTTGAAATTTTCTTTTATGCAAATAACTGCGCAAGGTCAAATGTGTTAAATTGTGTTTGTACTGAGGAAGCAACAAGGACATTGTTAAGTAAACAAGCAACTTGTGATTGTAATACACACTGTTTTATAATTGAAATAATAAATATATAGTTTAAATATTTAGGTATTACTTTTGACCAAAATATGATTTGGTTCGAACATTTTTCGATTTAAAATAGTATGTACAATTCACAGTACGAAGATAAAAATCTTCTTAAAAAATTTTGTGACAAAAAAAATATTAAAAACCGTTTATTACGGAATATTTCAATTAGAATTACAGTTGCTGGCGTGTAGCCAAAACTTAACCCTTCGTTGCATTGAGTTGCAGATCTGCAACATTCCCTACTTAACGGTATAAGAATTGTATGTTCCTATTTTTCCAAATCAGAGCATTGTTGTAGGAACGTACGAGTAACATGACTTTTTTTGACATTTGCTCTTCGTTAAAATAAAAATTCGTTGAAATTTTGCATAAAGTGCACGTTTGCGTTTGAGCTCAATTCATTATTTTTGGGAAATTATTATAAAACCAGTTTGAGCTCAATTCATTATTTTTGGGAAATTATTATAAAACCAGTTTTTTTCAATAAAAGTTGTTTCGTTTTTAATGTAAGTTTATATTCTGCGGTAAATTTGAGTTTTTGTTTTGTTTTTGAACATAGAAAGGCAAAGCTGTATTGTTGCACATCGGCAACAATGCGCCCACATGGAAAAAGTGCTCTAACTGTGCAAAAGTGAAGACGGACTTGATTTTTGTCCGATGAATGTGGTGAGGATCCTACATTTGTCCCCCATGAAAAAAGCTCATCGGGGAACAAATCGGACAATCCAACATCACCAGCAACTTTGCTTCAACCTACTGTCCCATCTCCTTCACCACAGTCGCCTACTTCTCGAGGAATTTCAAGAGCTGCAGAGACGAAGCCAGCAAAAACTAATAGTATATGGAAGAAAAAAAAACCTTGAGCTCAATGCAGATAAGCTTAATTTTTTAGGCAACGAGGATCTTCCAAATGAACTCCTGGAATTGGAAACACCATACCAGTTTTTTTCTTATTTTTTCACTGAAGAAACTGTTGATTTTATAGGCGATCAAACCAACTTATATGTATAGCGTACAAAAGGCCCAAGTAAACCGATAAATGCTGAAAGTATCGATATTCGTCAATTTGTTGGAGTAGTTTTATACACATCTTTATACGGATTTTGAATGATAGAAGTTACTGGTCCGATAAAATGGGAATATCAATAATTAAAGACAGTATGCCACTAAAAAATTAAGCGTTTGCGACAAAATTTGCATTTCAATGACAATTCCAAAATGTTGCCTTACACCCAGCCCGGAAGTGATAGGCTTTGTAAGGTAAGACCACTAATGAATGTGGCCCTGGAAAAACACTTGTCTGTAAATGAGTAAATGTGACCAACCAAGGCTCGAAGTATTCTAAAACAATACATGCCGGGTAAACATCACAAATGGGGCTTCAAACTATTTATTATGTGCGGGGTTAGTGGTTTTGGCAACCTGTAGCCAATTTATAGTGGTCAAGAAAATATTATATTCGAAGGCGAGCCACAATTGGGTGCTGCCTTAAATGTATATGTGCATTTAGCGATGTAAATACCAAACAAGTAACTACAGGCTTTACTTCGACAACTATTATACCTCCATGCCGCTTATCGAATTCTTGAGTAGGGGAGTCATTTATAGTCTTGGAACAGTGTAAAGAAATAGAGTTCCGAATTGTAAGCTTCTTGACGGTACTTTAGTTGAGTTTTTTGGCGGTCACAATGGGATTCCGATTTCAACAACTGCTTGGAAGGGCAACAAAATTGTTTCACTGGCGTCAAATTTTGCAATTAAGGACAATGTTCAACGATATGATAAAATAAACAAAGTCGATTGAGCGACCATTTGTGGCAGCCGAATACAACCGTTACATGGGAGGCGTGGACTTGATGGATAGCATTATTGCTAGACACAAAATTTTACTAAGAAGCAAATTTAGGTATATGCGTTTGTTTTACCATCTTCTTTACATGATTATGGCAAATGCGTGGATACTCTATCGCCGTGTCAACAAACAAAATGGAAGATTTGACAATTTAAGCGCCGCAGACTTTCGAGCGGAGGTAGCTGAAAAAAAACGAAAGGCCCTACTCAACACGCACCGGCTAAGGAAGTTCGAAATAATCAAACCAGTCATTGGCCAGTGTTGAGCGATAAATGAAGATTTGCAATGGCACCAATATTGAATAAAAAAAAACGAGATTGGAAAAAATGTGCAATTACAAATTTTAATGAAGCAAATCAAACAATCATATTCTTATGTATTTCACTTATACTTAGCTGGTTAGGTTGAAATGTGAATAAAAATTAAAGCAGATACCAAACAATAGGTTGATTTTGTAAATTACGTTAAGTTAGAAAAAATGTGCGAGTACTCGTATAACATAAACAATTTATAGATTGATTACATTTAAAATTTTCATAGGTACATAAGTTAAGTTGGTAATGTAATACAATATACACATAATATATTATTGACTTAATTAATCGGTTCGTTTACTCCCAAACAGCAAGTATGGGAGGAGAAAATGCTCAATTGCACTCGTTTCACATAAACGTTATGTGAAAAGTCTTGAATAGGCTTCTGCTACAACAAAACAAATAATTGTTTCAAAGACATTCATTGTAAATAATCTGTAAAAAATTAAAAGGTAAGGCGCAATATTGCACATCTGCAACATATGGTTTTTGTTAATAAATAAATAAAAAATAATAATTTTTTTTTTTTTAATTTTTTTATTAGTTGTGTTCATATTTTTTGTCTATTTTCAAAAATTTAGCGGAAAATGCGATACGAAGGACTAAGCCATTGACTGTTTTGCAAAAGTGCAAAAGAAAGTATGTGGGGTCAATAATTTGACGTCTTCTACGGTTTTGTTCAGCTCATTGAGGATTCCACCACTAAAAAATTTGAATTATTTTAAAGTTTCATGAATTTTTTTTTATAAAAGGTGGCTATTTCGCAGCGCTAGTTTCTAACACTCATAATTCAATTAATATCTTCGGTATCCCTCCTTTCCGCACCAATCTACTCAAAAACTTTTACCTTGTCATGTTGTTCGACCGTATATTTTAAATAACACAACTATATTTTTTTAAAGCTATTCATTGGTTTGGGTGATGAAACAATAGTACAGTAAGTGGATCAGCACGGCAACGATCGCTGATTGCAGTGAAGTCAAATTCTGCAGCGACTTTAGCTGGCAACTGTTACATCGCATAAGTAATTGTCCCAAAATTGGTGGTTTTATCTGTGGCTGTGGGATATTCAACGATACCATATATTGCTGTGCCGTGCCAATACCTCTGGCAGTTCTTTAACAACTAAATCAACTTTACCATCAAGTGCTGCTCCAGCACCTTCAGCAACTCCAAACCAACCACCACAGAACTACACAGCATGACTACTAACTACTGCAAGGACATTCGTGGTCATTGGATGTTTTTGGATTTGCACATCAATGCCGAATCATTTTCGATCGGGGCAGACAGGTCAGTTTTATGAAATATCGGTTTTTTAATTAGTTGGCTTCTTGTAGGAAGCCCTGCACAATTCTAGTAGAAGGTATTAGTGCGGCCATCACCCACACTCGTGGCAGTGCTACTTTTACTTCGACGCCGAGCGATGACAAACTTAGCATTGCTGGCAACATTTACACTCATTGCTTTTGACAGATCCATCCTTTGGTAAAACGGGTCGAATTGTTGCACTTATTGGCGCTGATGTATGGGGGCGACATCATACAAGAAGGCATCGTACGTGGTTCGGCAAATTAAGAGTTTGCCCAATCAACTTCGCTGGGATGGGTGGTATTTGGGCCACACACAGTCGGCACCTTATCATCGGCATCATCAATTCGTTCATTACACACAGTTCATGGCATCATTGGCGATGAGGATGAACGCCTCGACTTGGCTCTGTCCCGTATCAAATTTATGCTGTACTGGCTTAGGATGGGGCTCACCATTATTAACAAAATTGCTTCAAGAATCCAATAGGTACGAATTTCGCGATGTTTGCAGATGCCAGCATTTGCAATTTGCTGGTTTTTGCGATGCTAGTAGCAAGGCATATGCAGCTGTTGTGTACGTTTGCACAATAAGCAACAATGTCAATTTCACATCAGCACTTGGTACTGCGAAAACGCGTGTCGTACCATCTCGAGTTGATAATCAAGGGATTCCGACGAGAACTATACTACGTTTGCAGTTGCGCGCAGCGCGGCTGTTGGCAGTACACAACATGCACTGGATTTGCCGCATGCACCATGTACACTATGGACCGATTCCACCGATCCTGTTGGCTATGCAAACCGACTACGACGCTTAAACCCAATCCTGCAAACAGAGTTGGCTACATACAGCAACATACTAACGTGTATGACTGGAGACGTGACTGCTCTGTATCCAATTATGCCGATAACACTAGGTTTTCCACTTGGTGTCAAAAAGATTGCTTTGAGCTTAATGCCTCCAAATGCCAATATATGACTTTGTCTCGTAAGTTCAATCCCTCTCGACCTGTACCCCAGGTTCAATCGCTTCCCTTCCATCGTAATGGACATAAAATCATCACTTGATATGTTTTTACATTCAAGTTTAAAAATAACAACATAATAGAAATGACGAACAAGAAAGGAAAGGAATTGTTTAGAAACGATTGGAAAATCATAGACTTGATAGAATTGGAAGCATATCTTGGACTGCAAATCTTGGCAGGAGTGTACAAATCACATGGCGAAAGCCTACTTCACTTGTAGGCGAAAGTGATTGTAGGCCGATTTTCCGCGCTACAATGAGCCTGGAAAGATTTATGAACATTTCAAGGTGCCTTCGATTTGACTCCGCTGACGATAGAGAGCAAAGACGACAACGCGATAAATTGGATCCCATAAGTAACGTTTGGGACCTACGGAACCGTCAGCTAAAAACTTTTTATAATCCACACGAAAAGGTAACAATTGACGAGCAGCTAGTGCCTTTTCGTAGACGCTGCAGCTTTAGGCAATATATTCCGCCAAAGTCCGCGAAATACGGTCTAAAAATATGGGCTCTCTGTGACGCAACTAGCTAGTTTGTCTGGAATATGGAAGTTTATTTAGGACGTGCAAGAAATACGGAGCCGGAAAAGAATCAACGTAATGCATTTTCAAATGCATATCAAATATAAAAACTTCTCTGAGATTTGCATGAATGTACAGTCATCATACGTGTTTTTAGGTGAACGCGTTGTTATCTCTCTATCGGACCAGCTTCCCAAAGAACACACTATTACGTGCCATAATTTATTGACGACATACAATCTGGCCTTGCAACTACTTCGCTGAAATATAACTTTAGTAGGCACAGTCAGAAAGAATAAATCTTTTCTACCAAAAAACATCATTGATATGAAGAAAAATAACGTAGTGAATTCTTAATGTAGCTATTGTCTCGTGCGTGCCAAAAAAATATAGGCTCGTAGTAGCATTATCTAAGCTCCCTCCATCATTCTCCAATTGTAAGTGATGAAAAAACAAAAAGCCAGAGACAATACTTCATTACAGTTAAACCGAGGCTGGATGGACTTGTTCAACTTGTGGCTAAGTATACATCAAACGTCAGACCAAGCGTTGGCCAGTAGCATCGTTTTCGAATATGGGGAGAGTACAATACCTTTGGCGCCAAGAATTTATAACGGTATTTTGTGAGGGGTTAAAAACTAGCATTTTTTACTACAGGAGGGGGGGGGGGTCTATCTCGCCCCGTTTAGGAGTTGGGGCAATTTTAGTAAAAAATTCTTAAAATGGGAAAGAAATTACTAAAAAATAACGGCAACACTTACAATAAAGTGCTATACAGGATCTGAAAACCTAAATTTTGCTCTTTAATATAAAATTTACATTAAATTATTCGTGTGAATAGTTTTTGAATAATTCGCATTCAAACTTAAATTTTTTGTAAAAAATGAAAAAATTTTTTTTTTTTAATCAATATTATTCAAAATTGTGTGATGATGTGCCCAATTGGTTTCTTGTATTAATGCGCATATCAGTTCTGAATCGAACACAAAAAACCGAATCATTTTATATCTTCTAGTTTTTGAGAAAATTGAAAATTACTAAAACTATTTTTTATAAGACGTTTTGTTTTTTTTGGTGATCTCACTTTGAGGATTAATATTGATGATAGGGTCATCTTTGTAAGTAAAGTACAGCAAATAATTTAGCGTGACCCAGAATGCACCGCGAGGAGGTAAATTTGAATTGCATTCCGCGTCCCAGTCAGTCAGTTTGTGAGTAAGTTAGGTGTTAGTTAAGAGTAGTCAATTAAATGTTCAATGTACAAGTACATATTAAAAAGGTATGTAAGTTTTGTCAATGAAGTCATCGTCCGTACTGGTGTCAATGTCGACTTCGTTGAGTTCGTCGATGATGGTGAAGAGCCGAGGTTGTTTAGGTGGTAAAATACCTTCTAAGTGCTCATTGTGAACGGTCGGAGAGTCGAAGTCCTTCAGTTGCAAACCCACACTTTCTTTACCTTTGACAAAATCTGGGTACACCTTTTTTACGTCAATTAAAGATTCCGTGATTTGGGAGCCCATGTCGTCCTTATAATTTTTTTCAAGGCCGTATTTCCGGTAAAAGAAAAGTGCCATATATTGGTGAAGGTGGTGCGTTGTATTGCGGCATAAAATTGATTTTTTCAGAAGCTTGTTCAGATTCTCAAGATCATTTATAGTATTGATTGTATCGGTCTTGTCAACATATTCGCCCTTGCTGTGGTTTGTAATTACATGAGTCGAAGAAGTAGGGAACATTTTCTCAATACCTATGTATTGGCGTGCGCTGTCGGCACAAATACGACTGCTGTTGGGGTTAACGTATTTGTGTATATAAGGCCACAAGTCTTATTTACTTTTAGAGTTCACTTTAAAGAAACGTCCGACCTTATCTTCTTTACAAAATAACCACAACATTACGATTTTCATTTGTTCAGTTACACGGCCTCTGTGGTATTTCCTTTTTGTAAGAAAGGTCTCGTCGATTTGTACAGTTTTTCCTTCGCCGCCAATGTTAACATCGACGTGAAATGCTATTATTTCGGCTATTTCACGACAATAGTTATAGTAATCTATTATAGCAGATTTACAAAGCTCACTTTTATTGCCGTGATGGTGCCAAGCGATTATATGGTAATTTTAAAATAATAACATACGTGTAATAATATTTTTAAAAAATCCTTAGGTTGTAGCTTAAGGTTTAATTAATTTAATTATTGCAAGCACCTCGCGAATCTCTAGCCGATATTGAGGTCCATGGAAAAATGTACCGATAGATGGGTTGATTGCATTTCTACAATTTTTGTAACCTTTTTTTTAGAGCTTTTCTTTGAGCATCGCCACATCCAACCGAACTTTACATTTCTACACTTTTCTACCTTGCAACACAGTGGGGGAATGTATGTTTTAGTGGGAATTAAACCAGATTCTTCTTAAAATCAATGCTTCTTTCGCTGGTCCACACCAAATCTAGGAACGAACAAAACACTGAGAAGTTATTTAGTTTAGGATAGATTAGAGGATGCTTAGCCGTCATTGCTTATTCACAAAAAATATCACTTGATTCGCACTACGGTTGAACACAGAATGATCTTTGTGAATATCAATAACTACACGCCTTATCACAAAAAGAAATAACGGTATAAAAGCCAAAGGTTTGTTCGGTTATATTTTTTCATCATTATCAAGCGCATTACATATTACATACGTACAAACATAGATATTTCGCAAAGTAAATAATTTACTGCAACATTGGAACATGTGAATTTTCTATAATGCGAATTAGTGAAACTTTGTTATTAATGGGAACTTTGTAATTTTGTGAGCGGGACCTGCCGCCTGCGGAAAGAGAGTTGAAATCCCTTAATCCTGCGAAGCGCGTCACCAGTGTACTCTTAATTAAGAAAACTGTTGATATAGATGTTTAAATAATACTGATTAACTTATTCAAAGGAAGACTACTCGTACGTACATAAATGCCAAAAAATAAAACTAAAGTAGTAATTTCAATTTGTATTTGCTCAAAAATTAGAGGATATAAAGCCATGCGGTTTTTTGTGTTCGATTCAGAATTAATACTCGCATTGAATACAAAAAACCAATTTGGCACATTATTTCACAATTTTGAGTAATATTTTTAAAAAAAAATTTTTTTTAAATTTTTTACTAAGAATTTGAGTTTGAATGTGAATTATTCAAAAACTATTCACACGAATAATTTGATGTAAATTTTATATTAAAGAACAAGTTTCGGGCTTTGATATTCTTTGTAGTACTTTATTGTAAGTGTTACCGTTATATTTTAATAATTTTTTCCCATCTTAAGTCATTTGTTTTTAAATTGCTCATAACCCCTAAATAGTAAAAAAGCCAGCTTTAAACTCCTCTACAAAATACCGTTATCAATTCTTGGCGCCAAATTTATTGTATTCGCGTCTCGAATATGATATGTATTTTTGCATACAATGATTACGTTATATGGACAGAAATCAACATCTCCTGGAACTCCAATAAACTATTCAAGCGCAGACTTTTTCTTGAGGAGCTTGGTAAACATATGACCACACCCCACATTATTCAGAGAGAGAGACTTCCATATAGCTCATCGGCAAAAAACTTAGTCAAAAGTATTCGAGAATCAACCTTGCCCTTTGGTTCCCGTCCCAACATTAAATCTGATAAAAAAGGGCAGCGTTGTTACTTTTGCCAGCACACAAAAAACTCAAACAAATATTCGACAGTGTGAACCAATTGTCAAAAATTTGTTTGTAACGAACGCAGCTGCTTGATGTGCATGGATTGTCAATAACAATTTATGTATATATTTACATATGCAAATTTGATTTTATACAGTTTAACTAATAAAACTAATAAAAATTAAATGAGTTCTAAGAAAATCTTTAGAAAATTTATTTAAATACCTAGAAGAGCACTAAGTTTATATGGGTTGGTCAAATTGAAGTATAACAAAAATAAAACGTGTATTTTTTTCAAAACATATCAGAAGGGTTAAACGAAATAAATGGGGGCGTGAGCCCCCACCAAATTAATTAAATTGACAAGGATAGTTGTTAAAATCCTCTTCTGAATTATTTGGTATTGGTGTCGATCAGTTCGGTTTATCTCACCTTTTATGTAAATAAAGTGGAATTGTTTTCGTTTGTAAATTGGTTTTTCGTGTTTTCTTCCCCCTCTCAATTTATAAAAATGTTATACATAACATATTTATAAACAGAAAGTCATTACTTTCGATGGATAATAAAATGATTTTTCAAGAATTAAAATTCCAGCCAATCCTGCTCTATGGATGTACAATATTGGCAAACTGTGCAATGCGCATATAAAAAAATTACAGTTTTCGCAAAAAAAAAAAATATTAAAAATGATTCTTAATCTACCATCACTCAACCTTGGATGTTCATAGAAGAGTGAATGCTCAATTGATCCTTGCTAGAATTCAGAAACTGAATGAACGCTTTCTGGAACGCTGTAATTTTAGTGATAACCCTGAGGTGGTGAATAGTTAAATAAACAATAATATATTTTTTATTGTTGTTAACTTTACTGGGTCCCTAACCTACCTATTCGAAAAAATTCGTTTCGCAATATTGTTGTTTGTCTCGCAATAGCTGTTTCGAAAATTTTCATTCGTGTTTTTCCATTTCGCTTATGATTGGCAGCAATTTGTTGTTTTGAAAGAATTTGGCCTTATGACTTATTTCTTTTTGTATACATGACATCTTTCATGTATTGAGAAAAAACATTCATTCAATACATATGGATGTGTGTATTTTTCAGGCGCCTGCTGACAGTTGTTGACAGTTGTTCACATGACGAAATCGCGTGAGCAGCTAAAACCTGCGGAAAGGGATTTGAAATACCTTTTATCCGCGAACTGGGCCACGTAGATACCTGTGTGACAAAGGCGTCCACCTGACAGTTGTTGACATATTGTTTATTTTTATCAATAAATTTGAATTGAGTTCTGATAAGAAAAAAAATTTGAATTGATTTTTTTAAGAATAAGTATATGACGTCTAGTTCATCTTTTTAATATTTTGAAAGATAAAGATTGCTAGACGACAAATGCGAAATGACACTTCTGCTATACGATAACGTAGTCAAATAAGAACTTGCTAAACAAAAATTCCGAATAAATGAAATGCGAATTACTTAACTAATATGCAAGACAACAAATTGCGAAATGAATATGGGGAAATTATAAAATACCAAAACAAATAATAAAATAGAATTAAATAAAAAATAAAAAAAATCGCGAGTGGAGCTGTATAACGTCGTATTTATTAATTTATTAACTTATTTATTTATTTGTATACTTATTTATAAATTAATTAATTTATATGTTTTTACATACTTTTACATACTTCTTTATTTATTTATCTATTTATTTACTTTTTCATCCAGAAATTTACAATATTTTTTCTGTATATTTGGTAGGTATGAAAATAGGTTGTAAAGTATACTCGTATTTTATACCACTAGGTGATTAAGGCGTCCCTATCCAGAAAAATTGTTTCTATTTTTTTTACGAAAATTTTTTTTTGTAATTTTTTTTAGATTCGGCTCATCAGCAAGGATCCAGATTCAAACCTGCTCCTGAAGTCCATTCGTAGATCCAATTCATGATTCCAAATAACATCGTTCGGAGTAACAGAAATAGTTCATAATACTGCGTCAAACAACGCAATTCAATTCAGCGATCAAAACCAAAGGCCAAGTCTACCACAAAGTGGGGTCATTGCTGCCAATGCCAAAACGAACTACATAAATTTTTACAAATCTACTTCATGGGTGGATGCACGTTGCGGCTACAATAACCTCAATTCGCCTGAAGCCAGGGGCATCGTCGGTGAGCTGGACGCCCTATTGAATGAGCACAATAAATTATTGATTGAAATTCTTCAAATCACATATGCACGAATTGCAAAGTGACGCTATTGTCATCAATTTTGATAAAACACCAACTGGAGAGCACGTGCGTGGATTCAATGCGCCTTTTGTTGACGACGTTGCTGGAATCATGGTTGGCGACCGCACAGCGACTCGAGAAATTGTGACTCGAAGAAGAAACAATAATCTGGAGTTCATCATCGACACATACCGTTTATACGACGCTCTCCAGTATCCGCTAATTTTCTGGAAGGAACATGACGGAGTTTTTTTTTTTTTTTTTTTTAAAGTTTTCAATGCATTTTATTTACTTAATCACTAACTCTTACATACTAACAAAAAATGCTTAAATGCTAGCTTACAATTACTTAACAATCTTATACTAACTTACTGGCCCCACACAGGCACTCTAAGCTAATCTAAATTCTTATATCTATGTCTTTCGACTTCATTTACATTTTATTTATACATGTTTATTTTGTGTACTTAGGGCTAAGAAAAAATTGATAACAAAAAACTTAGCCTATGGATGTAATTTTTTATTTTTTATAAAAACTTAATATCTAACTTAAAATAAACCGTAGCCTACCTAACCCAAATGCACAATACACACATAAACACACATAGACATTATACACGATCATATACATATATCAGTATACACCTTTGTATACACTGATATATGTATATGTTTCTTAAATGCTGACCTAAACCTATGTAAGCTGGCCATCGCTATTTACTGAGCAAATAAATTGTCAGCTCTGCCTCATTAGTGAGGCTGGTCCGCAATTGGCGGAAACGACGACGAAACATCTTCTCCGTCATTCAACCACCAGAAATGCTGGTGCTGCCGAACGACATCCCTCTTATCGCGATTCCCCACCGCCCTACTGAACCTGAGACGATCCACACTGCCGTGTGCGATGCCTCTGTTGTAGTTGAGTCGCCTGTCCCCAACTGTCCGAGCGACATGGAAGATTAACGGGACCGCTGATCTATCCTGGATCAACCCTATCTGATCTAGGTAGAGGAATGCTTCCGGTGGAACGAAGCCGTCAGAGCGCACACTCTCGTGGTAAAGGTAATTGGGGTAGTAAGCCCCAGATATCAGGTTATTCGTCGACGTCATTGCTCTCGCAATGTGCCTTCGAGTCAGCTTAATTATGAAGTTGTCCACTCGTATTAGGTTCGCCTTGTTGTAAAGGACCTCATTAGGATAAAATTTCTTGTACTCCGATTCTGGTGTTCTGTACAAGCGAAGACAAGCCCTCTCAAACACCCGAATATTTTCCATTTAGCTTGCTCGTACATTGAACCACACGGGACACCCAAATACCAGCATGGGCCTGATAAGGGCCATGTAGCAGATTACCTTTACCCTCGCATCGAGTTTGTAGCGTCAGCCTTTTAGGACAAATAAATATGTTTAATTGTGATGTTCGATTTGTGTTCCGTCACTGTACCAAGTCCAGTAAATTTACCCCTTGTCAAAAAAACAGACCTTTTCCCCTACCAATCCATTAATTGACCCTACTAATCTCTCTTTCCCAACTCGTACTCTATTAAACGTCCCTCTATTTTCAAATTCCCTCATTCCACTTTCTTCGTAGGCTCACTCTCTCCCTGTGTCTTGTTACTATGGTGAATATGTCCCTTTTGTAGTATAGAGAGTTGACTACTTTAAATTCAGAAGGAGGAGGTGGAAAACCTAGCTAAGGAGCTAGAGATCGCGTGAAAGTAAATTTAAGTATAAGTTTGGACAAGAACCCACAATTGAGGGGAAAAAATTAGAGTGGGGAATAAAAATAGAAATTGAATAGAAAGAAGCAAAGAAATGGGACGTTTTTTTTGACTTAGAGAACGAGACCAATTATATAGGTCAATGGCCTTTACGGGTTTTGATCAGCTGATGGTATCAGCCGATGAGATGGTTTTTTTGTGTCTCTGGGGACATAGCGACAAGGTCGTGTTGGGTGGGATTTTTTTTTTCCCCCCTTTTGGGAGTTAAAAAAAGTCGAGACAGTCGATGTCTGAGGATAGAGCGACAAGGTCGCATTTCATTCGGGTCCTTTTTCAGTTTTTTTTAGACTTTGGAGATTTAGTCGGCGCGAAAAGTGGTTACACAAAAAAAAAAAAAAAGAATTTATACAGTCTGTGCGAAAAGTGTTGAAACGAAAAAAAAAAGAAAGAAAAGGATTGTACACAGTCGGCGCGCAAAGTGGTGAAAAAAAAAGAAAAACAAAAAGGATTTAAAAAGGTCGGCGCGAAAAGTATATTCGCGGCCGTATTCCTTCTCTTTAAAGAAAAAAAAAAAAACTGGAACCCGTTCGCCAACAGTCGGTGAAACTTCTCCCCGGGCAAAATAAGAAAAAACAAAAACAAAATAACGCAAAGTGCCGCGGTGCAGAAAAAGAAAAAAAAAAGAAAATTGAACTACCCCTATCCGCCCCCCCGTCACACCTACGCGTTGCCATTTTTTTTTGTTACCGGTGTAATAAGGGCAACCCACAAATAAGCTGGTGGGCGAAAAGTCCTTGTGGTGTGGTGCAAATTACAAAAATAAAAACACAAAAAAAAAAATAAAAAAATAAAAAAATCATAGTGCGAGATACGATTTCCCCATATACTCCTAAAGCTGCATCGCCTGCAAGAGGTGCTCCGCGGGACAACTCCAACCACAACAACAACAACAAAAACATTAATTGAAAAAAAAAACAGTGTTGAAAATAGTGGATTAGTATAGTAGATACATATGTACATATATGTAGATATTTTGAATTTAGAATAACGTATTTTATTTAGTATATACATTGTACATAGGTTTCAGTTTTTTTAATTAAATTGTGTAGAGTAAGGTTAGGATTAAGTAAGTTGGGTTTTTTTAATTTTTTTTTGAATTTTATTTTATTTTTGCTTGTGCGCGGGAACAAAAAAAAAATATTTACTACATTTAATTTTATCAAGCGATTCTTCAAGTGCTGGCGCCAGAACTACGAGGGATCCGCTAAAACCGGTAAGTCCTAGAAGTAAGTTTTTTTTGGATTGGCTTGAATTAAAATAGTCATAAGATACTAGGGTAAATAGAATAAAATTCAAAAACAAAAAGCCACGATTATTGTACTATAGATATTAAGTTCCTTTTTTTGTGAATTTTTTTTTTTTAATAAACCCAATTATAGTTGTTATGAGTTGAGTTAAGTGTTTTATTACAATAATGGAGTAGGCTTAACGCAAGTGGTGTGTGGATGGGCGGACCGACCGTCCTTCGATGGGGCGACTGTGACCGGACGTGACGTACACACGAAGACGACATAACGAATATGACGTGACTGACTTCCGCTGATTGTTTCTTTTTCAGGTGGCGACTGGGAGGAATTTCTTTTAGGGGCTACCATTCACAGATCTGGCCAGAATGGTAGCAATTGGTCGCATCCAAGTGCGATACGGGTGGGTTGGCCATCCTCAGCCAACAACACCCGGCTTATTTCAGGTCGTAACGAGCTGTCATCGCTGTGTGATACTGGGACGCATTATTCGGTGTAGGGTACGTAGGGTTAAGTTAGTATTAGGTTTAGTTATAAGTCGTAAATTAAGTTCGGTAGTTAGGGATTAGGATAGAGTAGGTTTAGTTAGCTACATCGCGCTAGTCCCGGTCTTGCACAGTGGTGATGGCACACAGATGTGATCCTGCTATTTCTTTTCTTCTTTTTTTTTCAATCATCTTTCTCTCCTCCTATCTTTTAAGTCCGTCCGTGAAGTAACGTAGCTTTCTCCAGGCTATCCTTGTTTTCCTTTTCTTTTTTTCAATTCGGCGCGAAACAAAAGGGTGTCGTTGGTTGGCGTCCGTGGCCAACTGACTCCTTACAATGGCGCCCAACGTCTACGGCAAGTCCGCTCGTTTTTTTTTTCTTTTTCAAAATTTTTACTTTCCTATCTATCTTTTATTTCTCCAAGATCACATTCTGATTATGCTTTTGGTTTCTGAGCAGATCAACGGTGGCTGTCCGGTCTCCAGGCGAGAAGCCGAGGGACTTAGTGAGGTAATCGGAAGTCTGTAAAGGATCCAAAAGCGGACTAGAAGTGAGAGGTCGATAAGCTGACTGCTGTCCGATACAGTTAGCCCTAAGTTGACTTATCGTGAGGCGTGGGCTTGAGATCACGAGCTTCTAGTCGTGTTGAAGTATAACCTTGACATTCTCTGCCATCCTGGGATATGGTTCAGCCATATACCCAGTGTGGAGGGAAGATAAGGGTTATGCTTCAGCACTCGTATATGACGTCTAGTTCATCTTTTTAATATTTTGAAAGATAAAGATTGCTAGACGACAAATGCGAAATGACACTTCTGCTATACGATAACGTAGTCAAATAAGAACTTGCTAAACAAAAATTCCGAATAAATGAAATGCGAATTACTTAACTAATATGCAAGACAACAAATTGCGAAATGAATATGGGGAAATTATAAAATACCAAAACAAATAATAAAATAGAATTAAATAAAAAATAAAAAAAATCGCGAGTGGAGCTGTATAACGTCGTATTTATTAATTTATTAACTTATTTATTTATTTGTATACTTATTTATAAATTAATTAATTTATATGTTTTTACATACTTTTACATACTTCTTTATTTATTTATCTATTTATTTACTTTTTCATCCAGAAATTTACAATATTTTGTTTATATTATTTAATGAACTACCAAATTTATTTATTTATTGATTTATTTTTATTCTTTTCCTTTTAATTAAACGTTTAGTTTAGTCCATTAATTTATCTTCTTTTTCAAAATATAATGTTTCAGAAGAAAGATACGAAATTTATCAAGTCAATGTATTATTTAATGGGTGATAATAATTAATCCAATCATTGTAAGCTGATTAATATGGAAAAAATAGATCTGACTATCTATAATAATTATTTCACTGAAAGAAATTTCATTTTCAGCGACTCAGATTGCCAGCGCAAGTAACATCAGTATATATAAAAATCTCGTGTCACGATGTTTGTGGTCGCACCCCTCCGAAACCGCTTTACCGATTTTTTTGAAATTTTTTCTGTATATTTGGTAGGTATGAAAATAGGTTGTAAAGTATACTCGTATTTTATACCACTAGGTGATTAAGGCGTCCCTATCCAGAAAAATTGTTTCTATTTTTTTTACGAAAATTTTTTTTTGTAATTTTTTTTAGATTCGGCTCATCAGCAAGGATCCAGATTCAAACCTGCTCCTGAAGTCCATTCGTAGATCCAATTCATGATTCCAAATAACATCGTTCGGAGTAACAGAAATAGTTCATAATACTGCGTCAAACAACGCAATTCAATTCAGCGATCAAAACCAAAGGCCAAGTCTACCACAAAGTGGGGTCATTGCTGCCAATGCCAAAACGAACTACATAAATTTTTACAAATCTACTTCATGGGTGGATGCACGTTGCGGCTACAATAACCTCAATTCGCCTGAAGCCAGGGGCATCGTCGGTGAGCTGGACGCCCTATTGAATGAGCACAATAAATTATTGATTGAAATTCTTCAAATCACATATGCACGAATTGCAAAGTGACGCTATTGTCATCAATTTTGATAAAACACCAACTGGAGAGCACGTGCGTGGATTCAATGCGCCTTTTGTTGACGACGTTGCTGGAATCATGGTTGGCGACCGCACAGCGACTCGAGAAATTGTGACTCGAAGAAGAAACAATAATCTGGAGTTCATCATCGACACATACCGTTTATACGACGCTCTCCAGTATCCGCTAATTTTCTGGAAGGAACATGACGGAGTTTTTTTTTTTTTTTTTTTTAAAGTTTTCAATGCATTTTATTTACTTAATCACTAACTCTTACATACTAACAAAAAATGCTTAAATGCTAGCTTACAATTACTTAACAATCTTATACTAACTTACTGGCCCCACACAGGCACTCTAAGCTAATCTAAATTCTTATATCTATGTCTTTCGACTTCATTTACATTTTATTTATACATGTTTATTTTGTGTACTTAGGGCTAAGAAAAAATTGATAACAAAAAACTTAGCCTATGGATGTAATTTTTTATTTTTTATAAAAACTTAATATCTAACTTAAAATAAACCGTAGCCTACCTAACCCAAATGCACAATACACACATAAACACACATAGACATTATACACGATCATATACATATATCAGTATACACCTTTGTATACACTGATATATGTATATGTTTCTTAAATGCTGACCTAAACCTATGTAAGCTGGCCATCGCTATTTACTGAGCAAATAAATTGTCAGCTCTGCCTCATTAGTGAGGCTGGTCCGCAATTGGCGGAAACGACGACGAAACATCTTCTCCGTCATTCAACCACCAGAAATGCTGGTGCTGCCGAACGACATCCCTCTTATCGCGATTCCCCACCGCCCTACTGAACCTGAGACGATCCACACTGCCGTGTGCGATGCCTCTGTTGTAGTTGAGTCGCCTGTCCCCAACTGTCCGAGCGACATGGAAGATTAACGGGACCGCTGATCTATCCTGGATCAACCCTATCTGATCTAGGTAGAGGAATGCTTCCGGTGGAACGAAGCCGTCAGAGCGCACACTCTCGTGGTAAAGGTAATTGGGGTAGTAAGCCCCAGATATCAGGTTATTCGTCGACGTCATTGCTCTCGCAATGTGCCTTCGAGTCAGCTTAATTATGAAGTTGTCCACTCGTATTAGGTTCGCCTTGTTGTAAAGGACCTCATTAGGATAAAATTTCTTGTACTCCGATTCTGGTGTTCTGTACAAGCGAAGACAAGCCCTCTCAAACACCCGAATATTTTCCATTTAGCTTGCTCGTACATTGAACCACACGGGACACCCAAATACCAGCATGGGCCTGATAAGGGCCATGTAGCAGATTACCTTTACCCTCGCATCGAGTTTGTAGCGTCAGCCTTTTAGGACAAATAAATATGTTTAATTGTGATGTTCGATTTGTGTTCCGTCACTGTACCAAGTCCAGTAAATTTACCCCTTGTCAAAAAAACAGACCTTTTCCCCTACCAATCCATTAATTGACCCTACTAATCTCTCTTTCCCAACTCGTACTCTATTAAACGTCCCTCTATTTTCAAATTCCCTCATTCCACTTTCTTCGTAGGCTCACTCTCTCCCTGTGTCTTGTTACTATGGTGAATATGTCCCTTTTGTAGTATAGAGAGTTGACTACTTTAAATTCAGAAGGAGGAGGTGGAAAACCTAGCTAAGGAGCTAGAGATCGCGTGAAAGTAAATTTAAGTATAAGTTTGGACAAGAACCCACAATTGAGGGGCAAAAATTAGAGTGGGGAATAAAAATAGAAATTGAATAGAAAGAAGCAAAGAAATGGGACGTTTTTTTTGACTTAGAGAACGAGACCAATTATATAGGTCAATGGCCTTTACGGGTTTTGATCAGCTGATGGTATCAGCCGATGAGATGGTTTTTTTGTGTCTCTGGGGACATAGCGACAAGGTCGTGTTGGGTGGGATTTTTTTTTTCCCCCCTTTTGGGAGTTAAAAAAAGTCGAGACAGTCGATGTCTGAGGATAGAGCGACAAGGTCGCATTTCATTCGGGTCCTTTTTCAGTTTTTTTTAGACTTTGGAGATTTAGTCGGCGCGAAAAGTGGTTACACAAAAAAAAAAAAAAAAGAATTTATACAGTCTGTGCGAAAAATGTTGAAACGAAAAAAAAAAAGAAAGAAAAGGATTGTACACAGTCGGCGCGCAAAGTGGTGAAAAAAAAAGAAAAACAAAAAGGATTTAAAAAGGTCGGCGCGAAAAGTATATTCGCGGCCGTATTCCTTCTCTTTAAAGAAAAAAAAAAAAACTGGAACCCGTTCGCCAACAGTCGGTGAAACTTCTCCCCGGGCAAAATAAGAAAAAACAAAAACAAAATAACGCAAAGTGCCGCGGTGCAGAAAAAGAAAAAAAAAAGAAAATTGAACTACCCCTATCCGCCCCCCCGTCACACCTACGCGTTGCCATTTTTTTTTGTTACCGGTGTAATAAGGGCAACCCACAAATAAGCTGGTGGGCGAAAAGTCCTTGTGGTGTGGTGCAAATTACAAAAATAAAAACACAAAAAAAAAAATAAAAAAATAAAAAAATCATAGTGCGAGATACGATTTCCCCATATACTCCTAAAGCTGCATCGCCTGCAAGAGGTGCTCCGCGGGACAACTCCAACCACAACAACAACAACAAAAACATTAATTGAAAAAAAAAAACAGTGTTGAAAATAGTGGATTAGTATAGTAGATACATATGTACATATATGTAGATATTTTGAATTTAGAATAACGTATTTTATTTAGTATATACATTGTACATAGGTTTCAGTTTTTTTAATTAAATTGTGTAGAGTAAGGTTAGGATTAAGTAAGTTGGGTTTTTTTAATTTTTTTTTGAATTTTATTTTATTTTTGCTTGTGCGCGGGAACAAAAAAAAAAATATTTACTACATTTAATTTTATCAAGCGATTCTTCAAGTGCTGGCGCCAGAACTACGAGGGATCCGCTAAAACCGGTAAGTCCTAGAAGTAAGTTTTTTTTGGATTGGCTTGAATTAAAATAGTCATAAGATACTAGGGTAAATAGAATAAAATTCAAAAACAAAAAGCCACGATTATTGTACTATAGATATTAAGTTCCTTTTTTTGTGAATTTTTTTTTTTTAATAAACCCAATTATAGTTGTTATGAGTTGAGTTAAGTGTTTTATTACAATAATGGAGTAGGCTTAACGCAAGTGGTGTGTGGATGGGCGGACCGACCGTCCTTCGATGGGGCGACTGTGACCGGACGTGACGTACACACGAAGACGACATAACGAATATGACGTGACTGACTTCCGCTGATTGTTTCTTTTTCAGGTGGCGACTGGGAGGAATTTCTTTTAGGGGCTACCATTCACAGATCTGGCCAGAATGGTAGCAATTGGTCGCATCCAAGTGCGATACGGGTGGGTTGGCCATCCTCAGCCAACAACACCCGGCTTATTTCAGGTCGTAACGAGCTGTCATCGCTGTGTGATACTGGGACGCATTATTCGGTGTAGGGTACGTAGGGTTAAGTTAGTATTAGGTTTAGTTATAAGTCGTAAATTAAGTTCGGTAGTTAGGGATTAGGATAGAGTAGGTTTAGTTAGCTACATCGCGCTAGTCCCGGTCTTGCACAGTGGTGATGGCACACAGATGTGATCCTGCTATTTCTTTTCTTCTTTTTTTTTCTATCATCTTTCTCTCCTCCTATCTTTTAAGTCCGTCCGTGAAGTAACGTAGCTTTCTCCAGGCTATCCTTGTTTTCCTTTTCTTTTTTTCAATTCGGCGCGAAACAAAAGGGTGTCGTTGGTTGGCGTCCGTGGCCAACTGACTCCTTACAATGGCGCCCAACGTCTACGGCAAGTCCGCTCGTTTTTTTTTTCTTTTTCAAAATTTTTACTTTCCTATCTATCTTTTATTTCTCCAAGATCACATTCTGATTATGCTTTTGGTTTCTGAGCAGATCAACGGTGGCTGTCCGGTCTCCAGGCGAGAAGCCGAGGGACTTAGTGAGGTAATCGGAAGTCTGTAAAGGATCCAAAAGCGGACTAGAAGTGAGAGGTCGATAAGCTGACTGCTGTCCGATACAGTTAGCCCTAAGTTGACTTATCGTGAGGCGTGGGCTTGAGATCACGAGCTTCTAGTCGTGTTGAAGTATAACCTTGACATTCTCTGCCATCCTGGGATATGGTTCAGCCATATACCCAGTGTGGAGGGAAGATAAGGGTTATGCTTCAGCACTCGTTACGATACTGAAATACCAGTCTCCACTATACGTGACTCGACATTACATTACGAACTATACTTAGACCGACTTTAGTACCCATCGAGAGTGACTGGAAAATCGGTTCCCAAATTCCACACACCAACGCGATTGATAAAATTCAGTCTAACACCAACAGTCATTTATAAATTCTTTAATTTCAAAATTATTTATATATATATTTTTTTTATATTAGCCTTTTATGTCAGCATATTATATATATTTTCTTTTTTTTATTTTTATTAGATATCCTTGTTTTACATTTTTTGAATTTTTTTTTTGGGTTTTTAAAATTTCTTTTATTGAATTACAACAATTTTTTTTCATACGCAAAATACATATTAACTTTACATATATATACGTTGATTAAATTTAAAAAAAAAAAAAAAAGAAAAAAAAAAGAAAAGGTAAGACCTTGTGTGTTTTTTTTTGCGTTATGAATAAAGAGACAGGGGCAGTCCCTAGGGACACTTCTTCGGGCGATGTAGCTACTGGAGGTTTCGGTTTTGAGGATGAGCGGAGAGCTCCAAGGGATAGCGCAGATAGCAGCCTCCTAGGAGTAGCAACCCACTCTCCGTGGAAAAATGACAGGTGGAGAATGACTAACCACCGACAGATGCGGCCCAAGGAAAATGCCGAACCCGGAGCGGATGTCCTGGACCTCACGACGATCTCGCACGACTTTCTGCGATTTAGTCCAGATCGTCAAAACACAAATGAAGCCGCAGAACCAACAACCCACAAGGCGGTTCCTGTGTTGACAGGGATTCCGGAAATTCCCGGAGAAGAATCTGGCTCTCATCCCTCGGAAGATGAGAACTTCGAGCATCGACAAACACGAGCATCGACAAGCAAACGAGTACCGATGAAACGCCAAGACGCCTACGAAACTTACACTGGACAGTACGAAGCATACGACGAACATAATGAGAGACGACCAGGAGGGAGGCGCAGAACAATGTACGAAGACGAAGACTACAACATACGTGGACAGATACAGAAAGAGGACAGGCAAGCTACATACAAACCACAAGACGCATACCTAAAGAAGACAGAGAGAAGCGAGGACAACCTAATGGCGAAGTTCGACGACAGGATGACCGCAATGATGGCAACGTTCGAAAAGAGCATTGCCATCATGAGCGAAAAGATAAGCTGTCTCTAGCTTTCAGTTGCGTCATCTTCCAAGGGTAACATGACGACGACTAACAGACGCTTAAACGAAACCAGGGAACGACAAGACAGACCGGAATCGCCTCCATACGATAACATGACTTACACCAACAGACCACGACGAAATAATCACTCGACAGGGACGGACAGGTACCAGGACACACCTGGATACTATCGTCGCGAGGATGCTCGGAGGGCAGATACGGCGATCCATAAGTGGGGGATCAAATTCGACGGCACATCCAAGACAATGCCGGTAGAGAGTTTCATCTTTCGGATTGAAACTCTGAAGAGGAAGAATGGGGTGTCTTCTGACCAGTTGCTAGCCCAGTTCCATCACTTAGTTTCAGGCCCGGCTGAAAGATGGTACTGGGAATACCTAGAGGAAATCGGGGGGGATGAGCAGCTCAGCTACCGCGATCTTAAAGCTGAGCTGATCAAACAATTTAGAGACGGACGACGGGACCACGAAATTCTCAGGTCCGTCATGGATAGGAAACAGTTGCCCCATGAGACATTCGACGACTTTTACGCCGACATACGGTCGATGACAATACATATGACCAACCGACCGCACGAACTGGACCTGGTAGACATACTGCGACATAACATTAAGGACCGAGTCGCGACACTTATCTTCGGTTGCTCCATACGGAGCATACAGGACCTCCGCGATGAGTGTAGAAGAGCGGAAAGGTATTTGTCGACCAGAGACCAACGTTATAAACGCCACGTGACCGAGATTGACGAACCACCTTTACGCGAAAGACCGGCAAGATATGACCAACTGACCCCTTACAAGTTGGCTGCTCTAAAACAGTCTCTTTGTAAGGGCAAAAGCGCCTTTAGCTCTGGCCAGAAATACAGAAACTGATCTAGCCAGATTCCAAGGTATCTGACTACATTTCGACAGGCAAGAGGCTGCCCGTGTTGTCCAATGATCGAGAACTTACGCCAGTTTTTTCTGGTATCCCTAGAGGCTCCAGACAACGGCGTCCTAAAGAGAATGATTTCCGACTTCTGAAAGTTGATTTTCAACTTCCAGTCATCGCAAAATCGTCTTATCTTATCGAAGTCACGCTGCAAGAGAATGATAATGACCTCGATTTTTGGACCTGTTCTGTACGCTACCAAATCGTCTGCGTACGCAATAGTATGGGGAAGTGAACCTATCAAGTCGCTTGTATAAATGTTGAATAGGATCGGCGAATTGACCGCGCCTTGCTGAAGACCATTTTTAATTTGAAATATTCCAACAGAAGTCACATCACCATTTTTCACGATGAACTGTCTGTTGGTTAGCATATTATAAAGAATGTACAAGAGAGGTTTGCTGATCCCCAGCCTAGTCAGCTTATAGAAAAGACCCTCTAACCATACGGTGTCGAAGGACTTCTCCAAGTCAACAAGGCAGGCACCAGTGCACTGTTTCTTGCCTTTGTTCCATTGGATATCGGACACTAGTTTAGACGCGGCATGTGAGATATCAAGGAACATGACGGATATTGCATAAACATTAACCAGCGAGATCCTGCTACAGGTACTTCATTCATTATGAACATCATTACTCATTTTGACTTAATATTTATGAATATGTTGTTACAGGAGCCGAAATAAACAATAAAGTGAGCTCGATGAATTTTTATGCGCATCGTATGATGATTAAACGCATTCAAGACAACGTCATTCTGCGATGTCGTGAGCTGTGCCAACAATTAATGGTCGACATGTACGCGAAGGTAGAGAACGAACTACTGCGATTCCTACGACGCAATCAACAGAAGCTGCGTGCCGAAGAGTACATTCACTTGCGAGACGCTATCATGAGCACCGCCAACACCGCCGGAATTGATAACTCCACGTTATATGCAAGAATACATACAGGAAGCTATGGCTTTCGAATTGTGTAATCGTGCGGATACTTTCGGTAACTTTGTATACGAACACTTCTTAATTCCGAAGTAAAACGCTATTCACATGGAATCAAACAAAAAAATGGATACCCTACAAGCAAAGCACACGAATTTGGGCCGAGTATATACAGTCTGCCATGGATTGCAGACTGAGTACTTCTATCTGTTGTTGGTTAATGTCACCGGACCATTATCATTTCAAGATCTACGCAAAGTGAATGGAAAAGACTATCCAACGTATACAGATGCATGCCTTGCGCTCGGCCTGCTCGAAGACGACAATCACTGGATCGCTATAAATGACGATT
Source organism: Volucella bombylans (assembly GCA_949129095.1). Taxonomy (NCBI): domain Eukaryota; kingdom Metazoa; phylum Arthropoda; class Insecta; order Diptera; family Syrphidae; genus Volucella; species Volucella bombylans. Next base: position 98,030,631 of record OX422141.1, on the reverse strand, counting down.
TAACGATTACATTCAGCGACGCTATGTACAATGAAGCATTGATTGCTATCGAGGATCTTTGCGTTGTCATTGCCAATTTACCACGCAGTCATTCCGGTATGTGTTCGCCAAATCGAAGTGCATCTGATTTAATGGACACCGAAATGAATCGTGAACTGCAGTACAATACTACAGAAACGTTAATGATTATTGCTCGCTATGTCCCACTACTGACTGATGAACAAAAATCATTTACGACCGCATTGCGCTAGCATTCTCGCCGATGTATGATACGAAATACGATAATGGCATCGCATTGGCCGTTGCATCACCTGGCATTGCAGCAACTTTATTGGATGGAGGCAAAATAGCTCCTTTATCATTTAAACTGCCTCTGAATATTCAAAATAACTCAGACGCAGTGTGCAACATAAAAAAAACAATCGTCGATGGCCACAGTGTTTAAACAATGCAAATTATCATCTGGGATGAATGCACTATGTCACATAAAAATTCTCTTGAGGCATTGAATAGAACACTCAATGATATAAAAAACAACGACAAACTGTTCAGCGGCACTCTGTTACTCCTTTTAGGTGATTTAAGACAAACACTTACCGTCGTTCCACGTTCAACGTACGCTGATGATATCAACGCTTGCTTGAAATCGTCGCCACTGTGGCGTAATGTTGAAAAAGTCCAGGTAAAAATAAACATGCGCATCCAAATGCTACAAGATCCATCCGCTAACACATTCTCGAAACAATTGTTAGATATCGGCTATGGAAAAGTTGCTGTCCATGAAAATACTGGCTGCATAAAATTGCCCACCGATTTCTGCAAATTCGTTGGTTCTCATTGACTGCATATTCCCCGATGTATATATGCACACAAGACATAAGTCATACGTGGCTGGCAGGAAGAGCCATTTTGTGAACGTCGACGATTTAAACTTCAAAATACAGCAGTCGTTGCCAGGTGACTTGGTATCATACAAATCTATCGATGCCAACGAAGTTGTAAATTATCCAACAGAGTTTTTGAACTCAATGGATTTGCCAGGCATGCACAAGTTCTACGATTTAATGTTGGATCTCTGGCTCTTTTACTTCGGAATTTGAACCCACCACGGGTTTGTTCCACAGACGTGCCAATTAAATTCAAAAGCGTTCAATTTCCTATTAGATTGGCATTCGCAATGGTAATCAATAAGTCCCAAGGCCAAACGATGTCAGTTTGCGGCTTCGATTTGGGCACAACATGTTTTTCACACGGACAATTATTCGTGGCATGTTCTCGCGTGGGGAAAACCATCGAGCTTATTGTGTTGCCTAAAGACGGACTGATAAAAAATGTCGTACACTCAATTACTCTTCGAAATTAATATTGATTTTCTTTATTTCATTTTTCTACTTTACGACAAAAAATATATTACTTTTTTCACTTTACATTTAACTTTTAAGAGATCAAATAATGAGTATATCAGTTACGTTAATGAAATACATTGAATTGAGAAAATGAATGGTTGGTGTTTTATTTTTATCGGCGGTCATCGTCTACAGCGCTCCATTCCTCATTCTGTCATAGATCCCATTCCCATTATGATCTTCATCAAAGAATGGACTGTCATCATACTCGGGCCCAGGAAGACACTTTCGTTCAAATCGTTTCATTCGTTCTATTTTATCCATAAACGATTGTTATATTTTATCAATCACATTCGATCAATTTTATCGATTGTTAAAACATTCAAACACACTTACAATACATTCGCTATTTTTTATTTATTATAACAACCAAAATATTCTCTAGAAATAATTTATATGGCAGAACAACGTCTGCCGGGTAGTACTATATATGTAGTAGCTAGTACCATATAACTTACTCTCCGAACATTTCATCAACTTTAAACAACAAGCACAATCCGCGTCACTTAAGCAAAATTGGTCCTAATAAGTCCTTACGAAACTCACTTCATGTAATATGATAGTCGCTGTGTGATGGAAGTGAGTTCTATAAGAAATTCTCAATTGCTTCAATTCCCAGTGCCACATAACGAATCGCTTCCCTGCGCATAGCCCATATACATGCTAATCTGTGCGAACCAACTATTATACTTTCACTTCAAATCACTCCGAGTCCCTCTGGTATATGCGGGGGAAAAAGAGGGTCCTTTTTGTGTTGGACGATGCTGTTTCTGTTATTGGAAAACTTTCGCTCCATTACTTTTATTACTCGTTGGGCTCATTGGGAGGAATCATGAAATTAATCATCAGGGAGTTTTACTTGACCTGCTGTTACATCCACCTACATATGTACGAATATATAGTACTACAATACAACTTGCACTACAATCGGGCCCAGCATATTCATTCACACTCTTCTCTGAATCTTTTAGAGATCGTAAAGTCCACACGAGGACTATTTGCCGTTTAATGGTTGCATTATCCCCAGACTTGGAATCATTAGAGAAGTAGACAAAGTATGTTGTTCAACTTTCTTCTTCGAATTATTTTCAATTTCCATTGAGCGTTCTGACAATTATGTTTTACAGATCTTCATCAGGGTCCTTTGCGTTGTCATTCTTCTTTCTTTTTATATGAATGCAACAGTCCTATCCGCTGTCATTCGAACCGGTTTCAATTAAAGCCCTCAGAATATTGACATAAATGACATCAATCTCAGTCGTAGCTATTAAGTCGAATCTGGAAGCATCTGTGCATGCTGCAAACAAATGCCAGCTAGATTTCCAATTGCACGCCTGATTATGGACTTTAAAATCAAATCATTGTGTCCTTTGACTTGAATTCCTTGTGATTCGAAGTAATAGGAATGGTGTATGGTGTTTGGTACATTAAGTTTCACTCAAGTGTGAGCACAGGACGAGAACACATCCATACTGACCCATGATTAGTTATTGTGATAGGGAAGCCATAAAAAAGTCGCAAAGTAAAACACCCTTCATTCGCAGAGCTTTGTAATTGGGTCTGTGTTTGCGTCTGTACTCCTGCCTGGGACTGGGTGTGTGCCACAACACAACACTATAGTATGTATTCAGACTTGGTTTTGTGCCAGCTTAAATGGACTGGACTGAACTAAACGGTTATTTCGTGTTTTTAATAAGGCATAGAGTAGGTATCGCTTTACGGATAATTACGCCGTTGCCGGAGAATGAAATGTTAATCGTTTGCACGCCATCAGTTAAGCTTTCTGACTTATTGGATTCGCACACATACATAGAAGCGGGCGGCTAATTCAATGAACTTAAACGAGAACAGCGTAATTGTCGAAAAGTTATTTCCCACGTTATGTTCTAGGGAGGTAAATGAGCATTACTTCGGCCCGTCAAGAAGTCGACGGTGTTACCATTTCACCAGTTACAAATGAAATCTATTTGAAAACTCATACTTCCTCATTAGCAATAATCTGAAAGTAACTGGGTGATGTAGCAAAGGCTAAAGGGTAACTTGACTATATACAATATATACTTTGTCTACGTATCTTGAGCGGTGGGGAGTATCAGTATTCCTTGTAATCTCTCTAAGGCAGTGTGTACTCTGAGAAAGGTCGGTAAAGAACTCCTTTTTACCAATTTAAGTTTTCTTACCAGCTCATTCCTAGAGCTGACAGAGTGTTAAAGAGGCTCTGATGGCTTTATTGCAATATTCTTATACACTGCCCAAGAAAATAGTTCAGCCAATATTGCGAATAAGTTCAGTCGGAATCTGTGGTGGGTGGCAGTTGCCAGATGTGAAATCCAAAATCAATCAAGAGCCCGGATGTATGTATTCGTCTTGAGATCGACGAACTCCAAGAATCAGGAAGTATCCTGCATCTGAAACCTTCGACTGCAAATCAAATGATTACCAAAACTGATTCTGATGCCGGTCAGTGGTTATGATCCGATAAACTTCTCATTCAACAGTTGCAAGTTACAAAAAACAACTTCCTAACGATACTGAACTCAAAAGGCTGCCATGAAATGACTGTTGAAGAAACTTTGCTGAGTACATACATCTTATTTTACAAATCCTCTACCTATGCCGTTCGATTTAAACAGGTAGATAAAATAACATTTTAGTTCTTCTACGTACGTAGCTTACATGTTATGATCTGGCCTATCAAGGAAAGTATGAAAAGAATCGGATTAACTGGCAACATACGTATGTGCATTCCCCACGAATAGTGAAATTCTAAACTATGCTCTAAGAATCCATGGAGAATGGGCCAAGCTCTGTGGGCTGGGAATCAACCCTTGTTCTATTCACACATAAAAGAATAATACCACAACTTGACCTTCCTTCCATAGATGGGACAACCGTTCGACTGTCCAACAGTGCTAAATAGCTAAGTATCAAACTAAGTTTGAAGTTCGATGACGAAGAATGTTCTCCTTTCTTGTGAACCGCCAAACTATGTTAAGGTTTTATTTATCAGGCATACATTCATCCGATCAAATCTTGGAAATAAGTTGGTAATAAATGCTGTCCTCACTTCATTTTAGTCAGGTGTGTGGAATTCTTGACTTGCATCGTCAATATTGAATGGTTCGCTCTGCCTGACAGCGGAATTTGCGTCATCTTCGCCGGTTAGCAGTCTGCAGAAATGGTTTTTCCATATCCTCAGCACAGACTGTGGCTCTACTACAAGGTTTCCTTGTTCATCTCTACAGGTTTCCGTTCGGGTCTTATTACCTTGCACTTGATGCTGGGTTCAAAGGACTTCTCTAGAGGTTGAGGGATACGCGATCGGCAAAGGTTGTGGTGGCGATTGCAACCATTCAACGTTAAATTTCCTCATAATATTTATCCGTTATTGTGGCGTATTAGATATCCGTACACGTACTTTGGCTGCAACTAGATAGTGGACATAAAAAATACTTGAGGAGTGCTTTACGTCGATCGCAATATAATCAATCTGGTTGACAGTTTGCTGATCTGGTGTCTGCCATGTACCCTTGTGAATATTGAGCTGAGGAAACCGTGTGCTTGCTATAGTAACGTTACGTCCCACAGCGAAATCGATTAGCCTAAGTCCGTTTCCAGACGTGATGTCGTGTAGGCTATGTCTTCTGATTGTGCTACCAAAGATGTCCTCCTTTCCAATATTGACAACAAAGTCGCCAAGGACAATTTTAACTTCATACATATATTGGACATTGATAGTAGGTTTTATAGAGGAAAACTCGTAGAAACTTACATTTAGTCCTTTTCCTCTGTTTATGCTTATTCAAATATGATGTTAAAGAATGCACATGACCACAATTTGACATTAAAAGTCTTGGTTAAGTTGTTATCGACATTGACGGAGCAGCGAGCGTTAAACATAGTCATTCTGCATGGAAGGAAAGGTTTGGCAGAGGTGCCATAACTTTAAATGGTTCTGAACCTATAACCCATCTCTATAAATGCTGTCACATGCGGCCTCAAAATCGATGAAAAGTTGGTGGGTATCGATTTCGACTTCTTGAGTTTTATCTAGGATCTGCTGGAGTCTGAAAATTTTGTGGATTGTGTTCTGATTGTGGACTTTCCCGGCCTGAAATCACACTGATAAGGGGCAATCAGGTTATTGGCGAAGGGTATCAGACGTTCAAAAAATATGGCAGATAGGAACTTGTATGTAGTGTTAATGAGACTTATACTTCTGTAGTTGGCGGTTAGGAGGTTCTCCGTTTTTGTGGGTCCATTTATCAGGCATACGCTATTCTAACCATATTCGATAAATGAGATAGTGTATCCTCTCCACAAATCATTTACAGCAAGTCTAAATAGATTGCCCGGTAAGCCGTCAGGTTCCGTAGCTGGATTTAAGTAGGTGGATTTAAGCTTACATATTGCTATCCTTAATTCATTTTGGTCCGGGGAAGGGAAGTTTTGACTGTCATTGTCTTAGCAGAATGGTTTCTTCTGACTGACGGCAAAATATTGGACTTCGCCATTGCTATGCAGGCTGCAGTACACGTTTTTTTCATATGCTTAATCCCGACTGGGACTCTATTTCAAGGTTTCCTACTTCATCTCTACAGATTTCTGTACGGGACTTCTTGCCTTAACAGGTCTTGTTTCACCTTTTGGTAAAACTTCAATATATTGCTCCTGGAGTATAAACTCTCAATATCGTCGACCGCGTTCTTCTCGTGTTTCTGTGTTTTTTTCAGCTGGGGAAGGCGATATTTCTCCCGTCTTTTTTGTAAGCTTCTTGTTTAGCATGTGTTTGCATTCTTCGTCAGACCAGGGGTTCCTCAGAACAGCTGCGGTGTCTCTTATGAAACATTGGCAGTATTAAGATAAGTCTTTGGTACCTGATGTAGGCAGCATGGGAGTTGTTGAGAGATTTTGGTATACGCGTTCAGCAAAGAGTCTGCTGGTCTCTTACGTTACCAGCTTTTCAAAGGTATATATTCTCACAGTAGTTCTTCTTTCAACAAGGTATTATTGTTATTCGAGTCAATATTGACTGCCCGCAATGCTTGTTGAATGACCTTCCGAGTTCTCTATTTCCTAGTCATTGTAACATTCAGACATTTAAAACCAACGTACATCGATACCTTTATTGCTTTCATCCCCAATTTTCCTTCGCTCGCGCTATGGGAAAACATTTTAAGGGCACCTTAACCTCTTGAGCGCGCTCTAATATATAAAAAAAAAAAGTTCGGATGTCCGGAATACTAGTGGCATGCAATGTCGATCACGAATCTATCAATTAAATTTAGCGTTTCATGATCCGGAGGCCGCCATGTCCCTTTTTGTATATCAAGATGAGGAAACCGCGCGGTTTCTATAATGACATTTCGTCCCACCGCAAAGTCAAAAGTCCGTTGCTAGACGTGGTATTGTGTAGACTATGCTTTTCAACTGTACTACTAAGGATGCCCTCTTTTTCTATTCTGGCGTTAAAATCGTATGTGTCATGCTTAGGACATTGCTCATATGAATTTTGGATTCGTAGAAATATTCTTTTGTGGAGTTGTCTATGTCTTCAGCGGACGTCCGGACCGGTATAAGGCTTCTGTTGGCGAAGATATCCTATATTCGAATTGTCATAAAACGCTCGCTCATGTATCGGAAGTTCAAGACATCTTGCCTAAGTCTGCCGCATAATGGCAAATCAGCACCCGAATAAGTGCTATCACCAAAGTATTATACTCCTTTTGCTCGGCTCATCCCGTCGCACGTTCTGGATGGCGGTGATATCTACATTATATCAGGCAAGGGCTTCTGCTATGTACGAGTATGTATGTATGTACTTGTTCGGCTGGACATGGTTTGTTAAAAGTCCGAACATTTGACCGACATGCAGATCCAAGGACGTTGTCCTTTAATTGTTGGCCAATTTCGTCAATAGTGAGTCCATTATTATCCGAGGCAATTAGCTGGTTTGTTACATTTTTGATCCGTTCCGCATATGATTCTGTTCTCTCTGACGGCGCAGGTCGGCATTATGTTACTGGTCCAGCACGCGCTTGCTATTTTGGCCTGCCTGATTAAGGACTATCACCTGCTGTTACCGGGGACCACCACTTGAAAGTAAGGGAAACACAAAGCTACAAACTTGTTTGTTGCGCTGCTGGCTCAACCCAAAATATATGATAGTCAGCAGTTTCCCGATCAACCAACCCGCAGGTCCCTGCATATGTAACATATGTACGTACATATATTTTACATAATAAATTTGATAAAAATATTCGGATTATAAATGAGCTATTATAAGAGCTATTTAGCGACAATTACTCTATCAGAAGGTTGAGTTCTTAACAATTTCTGAGGCGAAAGGCAGTCAGCATAAGTTGGTGCACTATGGAGATACAGTAAGGTACATTCTATGAAGTATTTTTCATTACAAATGGATTTACATATAAAAACTTAGAGAAGAAAATAAAACATAAAAAATTGTCTTACAATGTACGAGTACGAGTAAGTGAGAAATTACTCATATTTCCATAATGGATGGATTCATTGTGCATCTGCATCGCTTTGGATTATTTTTCAACTATTTCACTTATTATGTAGTAGGTATCCGGTTTTTCTTTTGAAAATACACGTATAAATATATTTGTGTAGTATAAAATGTGTACACATAAAATTTGTTCATTCTTAATAATTAGAGACTTCGTATTTTGGTTCGGTTGGAAGGAAAATCTCCTTATGTCTTACAAATGGACAGAGTATCCAAAAGGAATACGGCTCCGTTGATGATCATCAATGAGCCAGCAGCAAGGGCATTACGTTTACGTTCCTTGAAGAGTAAATCGGAGCTATCATGCCATTCATCGATGACAAGTGCACCAGATACAACGAATAAGATGCATCCGATCAGTGAGAACAGGGCATTGATACGCTTCTCAACGATCGAGTTAAGGATGTGTCCGATCAACAAAACAGCACAAATGACGGTGTAACCAGCAATTGTACCACAAACAATGATCGGTCTAGCCGAAAGAATTCCAACGACTTTCCATAGAACCACGCAGGCAACGGCAAGGCCCAATTCAATTACTTTCAAGAGTAGGCGATTGTTAAATTCCATTTTTGTTTAGTTGTTTGTTTTTTTTTGTATCTATTGGGTACACGTAAAGTATTTTGTTTTTTTAATTATTCTCGGTGAATACACACGTCCCAGAGGAATTGTTTTACACAAGTTTACTGCACGAAAGTTCGTTGTTAACGTTAGTTACTACAATAAAAATAGTCTTTGATCACTTGGCCTCCACTTAAACGTCCAAGGGCAGGACCCTTCTTCTTTTTAAATTTATATCGAGTAAAACACTGTTTGCATGATATTTTCGATGTTTTAATATTTTCCATCTGGCAATACTCTTCGGTTAAGTATACGAATATGTATGTAGATACAGTGCCAGGACTCTGTACCAGTCAAGTAATGCGATTTGGAGAAAACTTGATTTGCGTGCGTTTCAGCTTCGCATCCTGAGAGGATTGCTTTTCCGAATTTCCATTTAATTGGGTAAGGTAATCTTTTGTCATTTGATGTACAATAGTTGCGAGGCCAGCTCATTACCTGTAATCATGCTTTACTACTGGACTGCGCGATGTGATTATTGCTTACTTAAAAAATTTGAATTTAATTAGAAGAAGGGATTTTTTTTCATCCGATTTCTTCTTCCTCTCCCTTACTATTTCTCTTGGCGAATTATAAACCTAAGCCAGCAGGAGGACATGATTTTTTAATTAGGAATTTGTAAAATCAATGGACTTGGTCGTTGACTCGTTGGATAAATGTCTAACTTTTGGTGAGGTAATTGGGTAAAAGTCACTGTATAAGTGATCTCGAGAGAGATTAGTTATATTGAATTAGAACACACAATCCGAGAGGAATTTCACCAAAAGAAAATTAGATTCGAGTTGGGGATAAGAGGAACATTTTTGGTTGCCTTTAAAAACGTTTTCAAACTGGAGAATTTCATTTCGTTTAGGATACAATTTTGTGAATGACGATGAAGATACGAGTATATACATACATAACATATAATGAATTAATTCGAATTCTTTGGGGTGTTCTGAACGAACGAACAATTGTATTACGAATGTTTCTACTCGTAACTAGACAGATTCATGGATGTAATAATGACGAAAAATAAAAATAAACTGGTAAACAATTAATCTCACTCTATCTAACAGAAATACGAATGCAATAATAGGGAAATTGCTTCATCTGCATAGTGAGTGGCAAGTTAAACGATGTTCAAATCGGATAGGAAAACACAGCTTTGCTTAAGAGGAGACAAAAAGATTTCAAAAATCGAATCACCCAAGCTTTCACCATTGTTATTATGATCCATCAAAACTCAGATCGATGCTTGAAACCAAAGGTGAGAATCCAATCGTGCTTAACAATGCCGGAGGTTTATGGACTGCCTTCAGGATGGAGTGCTACCTTGATCACCAAAATATGTATATATGAAATATGAGACAAAAAAAAAGCACGACTTCGTAGTACGAGTATTAATGCGCTTGTCACTTAAATTGGTCTTCTGACTTGACACAGTTTTGAGAAAATCAGTCTATCTTAAGCGTCAACTGTGTTATATAAAACATTACTCTGTTGCTTTAACGTGATCACGGTTGCACATGGACGTTCGTTAGGGTATCAGGTGCCCCTGATGCTCTCTCTTTATTTTTTGAAAATAGTATTTTTCTTTTATAGTTCTTGTATAACTTTTAAACTTTATACTTACGTATATCAGAAGACTGCATCCGTATCATTCGCACTTATTTTGAAAATCGTCCTTCAATTCGCGAAACGTTTAAACATTTAATTTATTTAACATTTAAACGTTTAAGCATGATTAATTATCCCGAAATATTTGTCCAACTGAGTTGGCTGTTCGTCAATATGTGGATAAATTTCGTAACACGTATTCTCTTCATAACGCAAAGTCAACAATGCGACAAGGTAAGGAACGGACTCACTGAAAATTCTATTCATCGACAATATTATATCGCAAAATGGGTCAGTAAACTCTTCATTGATACTGGTCCCACTTTTTGTTGGGCTATGTGAAGCGTGAATTGATGTCTAGACCAAATCCCTGAAACTTTTTTTTGTGTTGGATCGGAGCCATCAGATAAAGAACATTGTATGCCTTTCATATTCTTTTAGTGGAATTTCTCAGTCTTTAGAAAAATTGATCACTCATCCCATTCGCGATATAATGTTGTCGTTGAATCGAATCTTGGGCAATGAGGCATGTAGCACCTTCCTGCTGGAACCACATAACGTCGGGATCAAAGTGATATATTTTCGAATAAATAATTACCAAGCCATGGTAAGATCTGTTAGATCTTTCACCGGTATAGGCCGAGGTCTCTTCGAAAAATTTCCCACATATTAGACGGAAAAATGCTAGAATTTTGCGGTGCATGCCGAATTGACAACTTCGGATCTTTCACCACACTTTTACTCACACTTGCTACAGTTTCTCCTGAAAGTGCTTATTGAACTAGTAGTGCCTCTTCACGATGCCAGTAAGCAGACCACACTTTTTTCTACTGACAGATAGTTGGAAAGTCGTCAATTTCTTTCCTCCATTTCTTTCTCGTCTACCATTCGTGTCATCTCATGCCATTTGTGAAACCCAACCGTTAAGGAAGGCTCCCGCTGAAGGCGCAGGTCCTAACGGAAAATGTCTTTGGTAGTACATAACATGAAACCGAGAGACCCAATTGGAAAATAGTATTAATCACGTTATTGCTCATATAGAGGCGCAATTGCGGGGAAGAGGGGCACTAATTTATAACTACTTAAGTTAGCGAAACTAGCCGAGTAACCAAATGCCTCTAAACGTAATCAATTAGGTAGAGTTGTGGTGATGAAAATATACTCGTAGAAATTTGTAGTGAGATTTGAATACGCCTGGATATCTTTGGGCTTAATCATAGTCTACATAGATCCATACTTACTTACTTCAAAGCCGAAGCCTAACCAGGTAACTCTAACATGGTTGAGGTCCCTTAAAACTTGTGTGCACGACCTAAGCCGAGATCTTTCCCTTCAATATTGTACCTCTCCATAGAAATCGGGCAGTTTCGATGGTATTCATTTGTTCTACATGCACTAGCTACGAGTATATTTGTTGACTCACACACACTGACAATATCGAATTCTGGATATTGAAATGAAAAGAGTGTCTTAGAATATCATACATATTCCAAAGAAGAATAACATAAAATCGTATATCATAGTATTACATGAATTGAAGCCTCGATTGAGGATGATAAGTATAATATAATTTCAACGGATGACTAGATCGCTTACCACCTGACAGCGGGATCATAATCATGTCGGAATACCCCGCTTAAACTTATGATGTGTGTACAGGGCCAATTAGAAGGCATTACAATTTAGCCACGATTTATTTAGGAATTGCCTTTGTGATGCCCGAAACAAGTAGGGCGTAAAAGTTGAAGTACGCTTTCGTACTGCATTCGATAGTAGTAACCATGTCAGCGTGTTTTCTCTACCCAGTCTTCGAAATCTCGCAGGGACGTGAATGAAGTGCTGCAACAGGTATCAATCCATAGATGTGAACACTCAGAGGAAAAATATCAGAACTTTGTAACCAGATTATCTCGTATGTTACTTAATAGTTTACTTATCAATCTTCCGCCAAACAGATTGTTCAAAATGCGATCAACGCAGAATGCAACACCGAACGTTTTGTGCAGCAAAATTTGACTCAAACCACTACGAAGAGGATATACCGTGAGCAATAACAAGTGTCCCTGGATTAAGTCGATAGATGTATCGCCTTTGATGCGCTAGGTTTCACCCAACCACCAGTGCGAAACCCGTTGCTTGATGATGAATGCAGTCTAGCTTATGCAGACAAAGGGAAAGCATATAGAGCGATATATGTATATGCAATATAAAACTAGAGCAGTTCATGAGCTCTGCAAAGGAAAACGGAAGCATGACCACCAGCTTCTCTGTAGAGAAATATTGCAATCCGAGGAAATGGAATGATGTTATAACAGAAAATATGTTCAGGCATTTTATTTTAAGGTGAAACATTCCAGATCAACAAAGTAAGAACGGAAGACTGCAATGCCGAAAAAGCGGACTTATCAGTAGATTCGCCGTTAGTGCTGAAGATTTGGAAAAACCATTTCGTCAGACTGTTAAACGGTAATGACGGAAAGATAACACTGTCAGTACTGAAAACACTATTTAACCTAAATAACGATGGGCAACTATTCCGATATCTTGAAATTAACGCAGTGAGGATTGGCATATCTAAACCTAATACCGATTAGGCTGCCGAGCTTTTCATGGCGACGGGAGAATGTGAAATAAAACCATACCAGGAATTTTAACATAATGTGCCCGAATCCTGCAGAAAGGAGACGCTTTATCCTGACCCAAATGTAGAGTCATCAAACTGTTCAACATCGCCTTTAAGATGTTCTCTGCAATCGTCCAAAACTTTTATTTAGTCAAACAACTTTGGACCTTATTATTTTGGTTTCAAACCTAAACAACACACATCGATCAGATTTGAATCGCACCTCAAATTCCAAAATTCCAGAAAATTACCCGAAGCCATATCGATTTTGACATTCCCGCTGTTGCATTAAGTCTATCTTACAAGTTAAGTTCCGTAACCAATTTGTGTATTGCAGTTATTATACCTATTAGTACATATGACGTACAGTTAGTTTAGCATCTGGCTGAAAGACGTGCCAGACATAAAAACAAACTTGTAGGTTGAATTCAGTACAGTACAGTCGATTTTAAAATATAGTTGAAATTATTATCCAAAAGGGGCATTGTTATGCGATTTCTTGAGTGTACTGTGCGAAACTCGCAAGCTGAAGCGAGAGGCACAGAAAAAGGACACAATATATACGTACAACTTCGAAATAGTCTATATATTTAGTTGCCTATTTAGGCTTGACGTTAATATAAATAATCACACCATCTAAGACATCATCCGAATTGTCTTTTTAAGCTAGAAGATGATTCCGGAGCAGAGCCTTATCTTGGATAAAAAAAAATACCAGGTCTTAGTATTTCTCAAACGCATACACTTATCAAAATCAGCGATATTAGTATATCTCTCACCGAGGGAAAATACAGGCCACATCAGGTGGCCGCGCAAGTGTTTAGGAACCTCTGTAGAAGTAGATAGCACGTATAGTATAACATTAGTGAAAAATTTTATGATTTCGGCAATACCTGGCGATAAGATGGCGAGAAGAATTTGGATAGAAAAAAAACAAAAACAGACACGAGGTAAATTGTTATGTTGTTAACATTTTATTCAACCACAGCGAAAATTCTTGACTATCACAAAATGGCATTAGAGAATTGAAGTGGTGCCAAATGAGTTGTCAACTTTAAAAAGGTGGTAGCTGGCTATGTTCGTGAATGCGTAACACTCCCCCCTTCGTAAACTGAAGGCTCTTCTCTCGAAAGCCCTTCCGAATGCCAGGTGCTGAAAGAGAATGGAGTATCTTTGATTGATTCTTGCTGCGAAGAGCGATAAGCCAATCCAAACAAGAGAAGATCATCCCAGCCATCCATTTATCGCCGACAAATTTGGCTAGATGGAGCAGTATTGTTCTATTCATCCGCTCTACATCGGACTGAGAGTGTAATAGTGTGGTGCACGTTTTTCGTATCCCCATAATCCGCATTGCATTTTGAAACACCGTGGACTCAAAATTCCGACCTTGATCTCAGTGTAGCTCCAGTATTACTCTATAGCGGGAGAAAAGTTCGTTTACCAATGACTTAACAACGGTATCGGTAGTTTGGTCTGGCAGTGCAAAGATTTAAATCCATTTGGGAAATAATCCATCAATACGAGCACGTACTTATTTCTTCGCTTAGTTGGTGGCAATGGCCCCAGAACGTCAACTGCAACGCGTTGGAAGGGTTCAACCGCCCAATAGAGCTGCAAATCTCCTCGGATTCTATATTGTGGACCTCGATTTTTGGCACAAATATCGCATTCCTCACAGTAACGCTCAACGTCCTTTCTCGCTCGAACCCAATAGAACCGGGATTAATTTGGCAAACGTCTTGTTGGATCCAAAGTGCCCACTGATTGGTGTTTATTAATTATCTCGCTGGCAAGAGACTTAGGAATGATGGGTAGTAAACCCTCTGGACGCTGACTTATTGTTGGTACACATTTCTTGAACAAATGATTATTTTGTAAAATGAGGGAAGAAAATTGAACACAATATGCATCAAGCTTCCAGCCTGGACGAACGCCATAAGTAACCCATTGGGAATTGGAATGTTATCTGTAGCCTGAGAATGGTTTAATTTATCTTCATCGAAATAGCTACCAACCAGTCTGATGGAATTAACTGTATGTCTCTCCTGGGTACGAAATCGTTCCTCCTTGGTGTCATAATGATTGCATTCCTCGTTAGCGCAAGGTCGGCGAGTTAACGCGTCGATATTTAGGTGAGTTTTCCCAGCTCGATTTTGTATGCGATAATCATATTGCTGGAGGCGCTCAAGAATGATAGCAACCAGTTTAAAGCGGCATGATCTGCTTGAATCAGAAATTCGCGGCCAAAAAAATGTACGGGAAAATGTTCAATGGCCTTTATCATGGCTAGCAGCTCCTTCCGTGTGGTGCAATAATTGCGTTTTGCTTTACTTAAAGCTTTGCGGAAATAGGCGATAACCCTTTCTGTTCCTACCTATAGTGGAGACAACACCGCTCCAAAACCATAGTCGCATGTCTAGCATGAATTCGCCTTCCGGTTGTACATGGAACGAAATTGGAAAAGATGTCAAGTATCCTTTAGTTCATGGAAAACTGCGTTAAAAACTACGTTCTTCTCCGTAAACTTGTGTGGAGTTCGAGCGATTGCCGAAAATTGGGGTACGAATTGGCGGTAATATTTGCAGAGCCTAAAGAAACTGCGTATATCGGTCAGACAAGTAGGAGTAGGCCAGCTGCAGATAATTGATTTTACTGGGGTCAGGTGATAGGCCATCGCCATTCAGCACATGTCCAAGGACTCGTACTTCCTTTCGGAATAAGTTACATTTGAGCGGATTCAATTTCAGGCCAGACTCTCTTAGACGACTGAAAAATGAAACGTAAATCATCGACCATGTTCATAGGTCTTACCATGGACGAGGATGTTGTCCAAATAAACTAAACAGGTTTCCATTGGTAGTCCCCATAAAACGTTTGACATGAGACGTTCAAATGTCGCGGGAGCATTGGTAAGCCCAAAACTCAATACTTTGAATTGCCACAGTCCGTCACTGGTCACAAAAGCGGTCTTTTTCCAGTCGCTAGGATACATTTCTGCTTTCCAATATCCAGACTAGCAATCCATGGTGCTAAAGCACGCGAACCGGCCACAGCATTTAAGGTGTCATCTATCCTGGGCAACGTGAACGAATCTTCGATAATGGCTGAGTTCAAGCGCCGATAATCAACGCAAAACCGAGTCGATCCGTCCTTATTTCGGACCATCATGGTTGGTGATGCTCAGGCGCTTGACCAAGGTTCGATGATATTTCGGTGCAGAATGACGTCAATGATCTTTCTCGATTCTTCTTGTTTCGCTAAAGGTAATCTCCGTGGAGGCTGCTTAACTGGCTTTGTTGTACCTACATCAATTGTGTATTGAACTGCGCTGGTTCTACCCAAGTCCTCAGGTCCACTGGAGAAAACGTCTGCAAATTCCTGCAACAATTTTTTTGCAGGATGTTGTTGTGCAGGTTTAAGGTGTTCTTTCGATCGTATGAAAAGATCTGCTAAGAACTTGGGAAAAACGGTATTGTCTGAGAGTGCCTACTCCGTACGCTCTCCTCGAAACGGACGATGCTAGTACTGGCAGGTAGAACCACAGGATGATCCGCTAGATTGGCTACTCGTACGAGGATAATCCGATTGTTTTCTTTCTTTAAGGATTTTTCAACCGGGAGACCTTTCGGTAGATGATTTCCTATAGAGAGAAGCAATGGCTGGAATAATTGTTTCTGTACAGGGACGAATATTAACTGCATCAGCATTCCGAAGAAAAACATAACTCAGAACATTGTTACGCAAATGGCGGGAAATAGTGCCCTCAAAGTTCAATTGAATGTGATCACCACCAATCTAGATTTGATGGGAAGAGAAGTCCAATTCGCTCTATGCAGCTTGCAGAACATCAATACCCAGATACCGTTGCAGCTTGTGGGAAGGGAAAAATCGACCACCAACATTTTTACTCGACACTTAAATCTACTGAGTTGAATAACTGTAAGCCAAGTATACGAAGTTGTGAATGTGCTACCACATATAGTCTGAATGCTTGCATTTCCAGAAGGAATTATATATCGACTTACAAGCGTAACCGATGATCCTGTATCCACTAACTACTGGCATGACTTATTTCCTATAAGCATAGACACAGTATGTCCACTGGCAAAACTACTTGAGTGAACGTTATAATTTTACTACATGATACCAACGTTGACACCGGGTCGCTGATTGCTGGTGGTTTTCCGGGACTGCGATTGGCTGCACTTCGTTGACAACAGTTGGTCTAGCTCACGGTTGGTGACGTTGACTTCTGTATCAATTCAGATGATTCTCTCCATTACTAATTTCGATTGATCGAGTTTGATGAATGGTTTGGATGGCGAAACGTGCGGCTTCTACTGTTATCACCTTAGACACTGCTTCAGTTAAAGTCTTGGGGTCTGCTAGCCTGACGCTCTCCTGGACAAAACGGTTATAAATGCCATCAACGAATTGCATTATTGCTATACGTTTCTGGGCTTCAGGTGGACAATCTTCAAATACCATTCGTGTAAGTCGCTGGCATAATAACCAAGATCTTCTTTTAGACGTTGCTGTCTGGAACGAAAAGAGGATATGTGTTTTTCTTGACTAACATACCTTAGCTGTAGAGCTGAAGACAGCTTATTGTAATCAAGGTCGGAGGGATTCAAGTTGATACGTACAGATACACTTTCTCCCCAAAGTAAAGTTGCTAATATTTGGGCCTTTTCTTTTGAATTTCATCTATTTACTTCAGCGACAATAAATTGTGCTTGGTAGTCCCACCAACTTGTTATGTGACTGCCAAATGGTGGTGGAAAAAGCATGCACGAATTGCTAAATAAAATAAATTGCTGGATGTGAATAGGTGCTCCAGAGTCCGTGGTTTACATTTGTGTTCCCTCTTTATGAATAACCGGTGGGTCTGCAACAGTTATTGCATGGTGTAGGTCCTGCTGGGTCGGTTTCCTTGGATATAGAACATCGAAAAACTTCGTTATCAAAATTTGGTCCGCTTAATGTGCGTAGTTCCTCTGTGTGTCGCTGCTGCTCTTGCCTGAGTTTTGCGATTGTACTGTTTTGCTGCTCCACACTTGCGCTGAGAAAATTTAATTTGGAAACAATTTTCTCCAAGTTTTCAGTTAATTCTGCCGTCATATCCAACCGAGCATCCCACTTCTGACACCAGTGTTATAAATTTTATGATTTCGGCAATACCCGGCGATAGGATGGCGAGAAAAATATGGATAAAACAAAAGCAAAAAGAGACACGAGGTAAATTGTTATGTTGTTAATACTTTATTCAACCACAGCGGAAATTCTTGTCTATCACAAAATGACATTAGAGAATTGAAGTGGTGTCAAATGAGCTGTCCACTTCAAAAGGTGGCGGCTGGCTATATTCGTGAATGCGTGACAATATGTTGATTGATCATTGTTCAATGTTTCACAAAATTGGAGAATGTAAGAAAACAACCATCTCCAGATATAGCAAGACTATAGTAGAACGCTGCTCATGGCCAAATATTAATTTTACAAACGCTTTGTCTTACCTGTTAATATATTTACATATTTCTCTGTTACGATTATCTTTTTTAGAATAACCTTATTAGAATAATCGCAATCTACTCAGTTCACTTGTGAAAAATGTTTAAAAACCTATTATAATATACGTCAAGACATCAACCCTGACACAAACACCGCAAACCACTGCTAATAACTGTTAATTATATACCTTTTTTGTATTCTTTTGCTGTGTCTGCATTGTTTAATAGACATCAAGCACTACGAATATACTCGCACCGCCTACAAGATCTTTACAACAAACCGACTACATTGAAAGTATTACATACTTCGTGTGGATTTACTTCCTAAGTTCCTCAAGTTAAAGGTAATTCAGTTTCCTCTGAGCAATGTAGATACAAAATTAGATTTATCGATAAATATCCAGCCGACTCGCTAGGATTTTCCCACATGGAAAACTATCTGACAGCTACGTAAGTGATATTCAAAATGACGTCTTAGTCAAACGTCTTATAATGCTTTTTACTCAGGGCTTGATGTGTTATAGGAATTCCGCTTTGTAGACGATGCTTCTGTACCTTATGCGTAAGTGTGAGATTTAAAATATTACTTAGAAGTAAACTAAAAAAAAAAAAAATAATATCTTTGATAAATGGTGACATAAAGTGCAATTTTCTCTCAATTACGAAGGAACAGGCACGTGTTATTACTGGAGGGATGGTACTCGTATCGTTGGTATCGAACGATATTTGTAGGGAATAGCTAAGGAGACATGCGGCCGAAAAGGCACGTCCGGTTTCAGATTTCGACCAATGAACAAAAATGAAAACAAAAGCACTCTTGTGAATGCGAATCCTCACATTGTCCTAAAAAATGCAACGGTATCGTCACCAGGAAAATCCCTACGGCTGCGGG
The DNA here is from genome assembly GCA_949129095.1 of Volucella bombylans. NCBI lineage: Eukaryota > Metazoa > Arthropoda > Insecta > Diptera > Syrphidae > Volucella > Volucella bombylans. Next base: position 98,011,445 of record OX422141.1, on the reverse strand, counting down.
AAATCTTGAAATCCCATTTAGATACTAGAGATATAAAAAAAAGCAAGCTTCGTGAGAAAGTGCAAGTGTATGAGTTGATTGCGTTATCAGATGTGTGTGAATATCCTGCAGGTATTTTCTTGCCCTAGTCGTCTAGGAAGCACATAGAGTCCTAATTGCTTTTTCCCATGTCATGCCATCTGACGGTTTTTAATTTTTTTTTTTAAATTTGTTGGTTCACGTCCAGGCCAGTGTCAACCGGTTGCATAGACCCTTATCCTCCGCCTGGAAATGGATTTTCAAGCCCACTGTGGTTGACAATTTGTTCGATTTTTGTTTTGTAAATTTTTTTAGGTTTATGGCGACAAAGTGATTTAAAGTTTCAACACTTTTATTGGCAGTTAGTGTGCACAGCGTTTGCAATTTTGGCTTTTTTTTTGCTGAAAAAACGATTTTTTCAGATTTCCCCAACCTGGGTTGTACCCATAATAAAAATTGAAAAAAAAGATGATGATTCTCTGAAAAAACTAAAACGCTGGCGGTCATTCGTACTTGAAATCAGAGAAATGGGATGCTCTTGAATGCAGAAGACCTATTAGTTCATAGACTGGATATTGAATTTATTTTTTCGGCAGACACGGAAGTGACAATATGTTTTCCGCCTGTCACGAAAACATTCAAGGTTTTTTAGATCTAAAAATATGTACTTAGGAGGGGCAAACATATCTGGAATGAAACGATGGATTAAATTTAAATTATTGATATCAGACATCTATCAAAAGAAGTGAATACTCATACAGTCAATCCGTGGTTCAACTCAGTATAGCAAAATGGTGTCAAAATCTTACAGGATGCCAATGTGATTTACAAAGTTTCTTATATTCATTTCCATTCTAATTTTTAATCAAAACTCTGTAACTTCATCACAAATAAAAAGTAAATAAAAGTCGGTTAGTTCTTTCCATATCGTGTCTCTTCAACAAAAACACAGCGGCAATATAAGTATATAAGTGAAAAAAATTCTACAGTGTAATACAGTATTAGCCCCGACTCCTTGCAGCCTGATGCCAGCGTACGTCGAACATTCCTAGAAATAGTACTCTGCGGTGTGTTTATCACTGCAATTTAACACTCCAAAAACGTTCTCGGTTGCACTGTAAAAAAATTTCATAAATGCCAGAAACTGAACTTTTTTACATTATATTGCGTAATAAAAAAATATAGACTTAACTTTTCCCGTTCCGAAAGAACATTTGATATAAATGTAACTAATCATAGCCTTCCTTCTCTAAGACAGCTACTTATCGAACCCATGTGATATGTCGAACTAATCGCCAAAGACGTCCAAACTAGGCGTTGAACTGTTAAAGTATGGAAGTGACCCTAGGGAATTATACTCCAAGTAGTACTCACAGTAGCAACAGTCCACCCGTGGTCTTCTCGACTGCGACCGGCGCATGGATCCTTGAGGACCAAACCAACATACTTAAAAACCCCCCGCCGATTTAGGCACTGGGCCAGTAGCGTTGGACAGTTTTTCTTTCAATGTATAATTATATTAATTAACATAAATACGCAGCATGCAAATGGTCTTCCTCGTTTACCAGAGGAGACAAATGTTGAGACCGTGGGATTTAATTTTTTTTCATCTTAAAAAGTATTTTTCCTACAGCCATCACTGATAAGAAATCACATCTTTCATGATTCTAAACATGCTTCTGTTTACCAGTTTTTAATGAGTGGTTGGCCAAAGCAAATACCAAGAGTATATCTGGGTATTTTACAATAAAATGCCGGTAATGGCTGCGTATATAGGGCAAATCGCATTATTGTTTAATTAAGTGATGCTCAGAACTGTTACATACCAATCATATGGGAATAGAACATATAAAATGATTGCGCGATCTTATGTGTGGTAGTTGAATTGTTTTCTAAAACATGCTAAAACATGTGAAATATGCCAAAACACACAAAATGTAAAAAATTAATCGTCACCACAAAGTGGCCACAGGCAACAGTGCCTTTTATTTAATTTCTTTTATTTATTTGGAAAATGGTTTTTAATAATCGTCGATTCATTCAATAAGTATTATGATGTAAAATATATGAAAAATCTTACTGCTGGAAATCCTGTTTCCAATTTTTATTTTCCTGTCGGAGTTAGTATACGATAATGGCTCTCCGTTTGACCCTTTTACTCGTATACTTAAAACATATTGTGCCAAATACCAAGTACCAAGTACTAAATTAACGTATTTACCTACCTACCATCCCCAATCAAATGGACTTGATGAACGAGCTGTTCAAAATATTAAACATATTTTAAAAAAAAAATACTAAGGAAAAATAATCTTCTATTCAAGAAAGAATAATAAATTATTTGTTTACGTACTGAACACTCTATCACGGCAACTCGTTTTCTAATATATGTACATATTTATGTTGTAATTGTTAAGATATTTTAGTTATTGATTAGGATTAGCAATGTGTATATCTTTCTTTTATATACAGGGTTTGTCAAGGTTAATTTGGAAAACGATTATTTGGTATATTCTAAGAAAAAAACCGCCCTACAGTAAGGGCCTCTCTCAAATGTTGATATCATTTATAGAGGATTTAAGAAAAGACTTCGCTGTACCCTGACCCATGTCAACAGTTAACATATTGCTTCAAGATATACAAGTTCAATTTTTGGTCATGTTAATTTTTAGTTTTAAGGTCACTTTTCTCCAGAAAATGCGTAATAAACATAACGTTTTACTATTTTTTTCTTATGAACGTAACTATGATATAATAAAAAAAAATCATCAACAAGTTTGCAGAAAAACCCATAGATTTAATGATACTTGGGAAAACCTGCAGCAGGCAAAAAAAGGAATTTATGATTTTTCACCTGCGTTTCTAACATAAAGGTGGTTTTCCAAGAATTAATAATTTTCCAAAAAATTTTTAAAATCTCTATATATAAAACAAAGTCGGGTTTATTCGAAAACTAATAACTCGACATCGGCTGGGCCGATTTTCATGGTTTTTGATTTGTTGAATTTGTTTCCGTCCCTTCCAAAAACATTGGAAAATTGACGAAAAAATAAATTAAAAGAAAAGTCATTTTCCCATACAAAATGTTCGTGGTTTTCGTACCTGTCAAACATTTAATGTTCATCCCGTCGATACGGTAAACTCTCCCCTCAAATTAAAAAACATATTTAAATGACTTAATTAAAAAAAAAATGTCAAATCGATTGGTCTCAATTTTACGTCGCAAAAGTTGTCTGTGATTGGTTTTGAAAATTGTTTTGCGGATTGAGATATTTATTTGTTGTCAAATATTTATGCAAGCGTTCACAAATTTATATCAAGCTCACAAAAACAACAACTGTCAAATCAATTGTCAATCAATTTATACAGCGGTTGTCTGTGATTTATTTTGAAAATTGTTTTGTGTAAGTAGTATTATTAATTATTAATAATGCGGCGACCAAGAAGATCTAATCCTTCCCAACGGAGCCGTAATGCAATTAGATCAACAATGAGATAATCTTCGAAGTGCAAAAAGAAATACTTCAAGTGTTGATTTGAATCGAGCATCATTTCTATAAGATTGCACAATTGACTACAGCTCGCATCATTTCGTTTGCATTGGTCTAATGGAAGTAGTTTGCGAGCATTGTAGGACATTGAAGTTTGCTGGAGAAACGTCTGGATTGTGCTGCCTTAATGACAAAGTGAAATTGCCATTATTGGTTCCGCCAACAGAACCATTGCATTCCTTGCTTCGTGGCGAAACACCAGAATCACGACATTTTCTAGCGAACACTCAAAAATACAATGGCTGTTTTCAAATGACTTCATTTGGAGCGGAAATTCCAGAAGAACACAGATTTAATCCAACATTCAAGGTAAATTACGTGGAAGAGTAAATGTTCATTTTCTACTATGATAAAAAATTTGCTAAAATGTAGTTTGTTAGGTATCTGTATTTGTCTCTAAAAAAAAGTAATAGTATAATTAAAACCATGAGATTTTAAATCAATAATACCTACTGACTTTGCTCTCGACTTACAGGTTCACCATCGAATTGGATCATTGCAATCTCTTGAAGATGCTCAACCTAAATTCTTACAAATCTACTTCATGGGCAATATGGACGAGCAACTTGATCGGCATCAAGAGATCAACACAGCGATGAAAAGATCAATTCTTCAGGATCTACAGCAACTGCTTCATGCATTGGTCACTTTGTTCAAGACTGCGTTGGAGCGCATCCGTGATCAGAGCGGATAAACGACCAGGTGGAACACACGAACGCTCCAACAATAGATGAAGTTGCAATCCTGATTGTTGGTGAAAACTTGGAAACACACAATATTGTGCTTACACGTGGCAATACTGGGCAACTAAAAAAAATATATGAAACACACCGTTCGTATGACACGTTGCAATACCACCTGATGTTTTGGCAAGGAAACGATGTATATCACTTCAATATCAAGATAATTAATCCATTTAATGGTGAGCGTCAATACCATAGAATGGTAAAAGTGACTTTGGGGATTTGCTGGTCTAATTCTGTCTACCCCTTTAAGGAATATGAACGTGAGTTTTACTTCTAAAATACTAATATTACTGTATTTATTTCAGGTGAGGAACGCATATCGTTTGATGATTCGTCAAAATGCTGACAACTATTTGTTGCGATTTCGTCGATTGTTTCGACAATATTGCGTTCACATGTACGTCAAAATCGAAATAGAGCGCCTAACTAACATTAGGTTGAACCAAGCTAAATTGCGTTCGGAAGAGTTATTCATTTACACGATGCAATTAGCACCGAAGGAGATGCAGGTAATGTTGGTCGATTGACTATTTTACGGGCGACATACATAGGTAGCCCGCGTCACATTCATGAATATGCGCAAGATGCAATGACATATGTTCGTCATTATGGTCGGCCAGACCTGTTCATTACATTTACGTGTAATACTAAATGGATAGAATTTTTTCAAATACTGCTCCCCGGACAAACATAAAGTGATCGGGACGGCATCACCGTACGTGTTTTCAATCAAAAATCCGTTCGCTAATGAATTACATTGTTAAGCAACATATCTTTGGGATTACTCGATGCTGAATGTATTCAATCGAATGACAAAAACGAGGCTTGCCGCATACACACATTCTTATTTGGTTAGTCGAAAGAATTCGATCAGATCAAATAGATAATATAATATGTGCTGAGATTCCTGGTCCCGAAATAGATCCAGATCTACATCAACTGCCAATCATCGTGCATGGTTGACGGTAGGTGTTCCAACCGTTATCTACGAAAATTGACGGCGGAGACCATCACTGGCAACGATGGGTATCCACTGTATCGGCGTCAATCATCCGATGATAATGGTAGAATTAGTACAACGAAGATGAAAGGAAACGATTTCGTGGTCGACAACAGTTAGATCGTTCCATATTCGCCACTTCTTTCAAAAACATTCAAGGCACATTGTAACGTTGAGTATTGCAATTCGGTTAAGTCTATTAAATACATTTGCAAATATGTCACGAAAGGCAGCGATATGGCCGTTTTTGGCATCCAAACCCCCAATACCAACGATGAAATTACGCTCTATCAAGTTGCTCAACGTGCTGAAACACCTCCAGCGACAACATTAACCAGTTTCTTTACGACTTGCCAAAGCGATCCGTTCGCACGAACGTTGCTTTACTCGGAGATGCCACGTTATTACACTTGGAACACTTCATCGAAGAAATTTTTACGTCAGAGGCAAGGCGATGTGGTTCCTAATCATCCAGATATGCGTTCTACTGATGCTCTTAATCGTATTTACACAGTTCATCCAAAGTATGATGAATGTTTCTATTTGCGGTTGTTGCTGGTAAATGTTCGTGGGCCGACATCATTTGAATCACTACGAACTGTTAATGTTATAGTGTGCCCAACATTTCGTGCAGCATGTCAAGAGCTCAATTTGCTTGAAAACGATACTCATTGGGACACGAGAATCTCTGAAGCAATTATTTCTGCATCTCCATGTCAGATACACACATTATTTGCTATCATCATTTCTACATGATTCCCATCTAATCCACGTGACATGTGGAACAAATACAAAGATAACATGTCAGAAGACATTTTACATCGTATTCGTGTCAGTTCAAGGAATCCTGATCTTGAGGTGAATGAGGAAATGCATAACCAGGCTTTGCTCTTGATCGAAGATATGTTTTACCTCATGTGTGACAGTTTGTTAGTCAGGTCAGGAATGCCAGCGCCAGATCTCGGAATGAATGACGCATTTAATAGAGAATTGGAACGTGAACGTGTATATGATCGACATAAATTAGACAAATCAGTTAAAACAAATGTACCCCTGTTGAACCCAAAACGGAAGGAAGTCTATGATACATTAATCAATGCAATTAATGATGGAAATGGTGGCTTATTTTTTCTGGATGCCCCAGGTGGAACTGTATCTGGCGATTTCCGACAAATACTGCCAGTCATTCCAAGATCGACTGCTGCTGATGAAATAAACGCTTGCAACAATTCGACAAATCCGTGGCGCTATGTGAAGAAACTACAACTGACAGAAAATATGAGAGTTGCATTGTTGAACGACCCATATGCTGAAGATTTCTCCAAGCAATTGCTGACTATCGGTAATGACCGTGTTCCTGTCGACGGAACGTCGAGCGGATTGATTTAATTTCCTCGGAATTTTTGCAATTTCGTCTCATCGAAAGAAGAGCTCATCAGCAAAGTATTTCCGAACATCATTGCTAACCACAAAAAATAACAAATGGTTAAGTGAGCGAGCAATTTTAGCGGCTAAGAATAAAGATGTGGATGACTTACACTTTATAATTCAGAATCAAATCGTTGGTACTCTGCATTCATTCCAATCTATTGACTGTGTAACAAACGAAGCCACTAATTATCCAACCGAATTTTTAAACTTTTTTTGGATGTGCCTGGTTTACCACCGCACAATTTACAACTGAAGGGCTCTTGGTGATAAGAAAACTGATGAGTAATGTGATTCACGCGACAATACTCAATTTCAAATCATAAATAAATCATAAATTTTGTTCAGCTAATAAGTAAAACAACATTCATTGATTGTTAGGCGGTACGAAGTTCGCCGGGTCAGCTAGTAATAATAATAAATAATAAAATCTTTATGCCGATAACTATGCCACGACCAATGCAAGACGTATAAAAAGAAACAGACATCGTGGAGATAAAATTCAATTCATAGTCTATTGCCTTATTATTAATTTCTGGGACACAACAAAGTAATTCTGTGAACTACTTGCAGCATCTCTCATCTATTTACGCAACAAGCTCAATTAACATGGATCCAGTTTTGATGCAAATCATTGTACAGCATCAGAAGCAAGCAGTTGGATCAAAAGAGTGAGTTACTTCTAAAACTCCTGCAACTCACTAACAGCTACGCAGAAACCAGTAGAATAGCAGTTGAATTTAAAATGGAGGTATTGGCGAAAAGTATTAACGAATTTCGCTATGACCCGGAGAATGGCCAATTTTTTTAGGCTTGGTTCAGGCGATACGAGAACTTATTCAAGGAAAATGCCAAATAGTTTGACGATACGACAGAAGTGAGACTATTACTTAGAAAAATTCATCCTGTTTCACACAACAGATATATCAATTATATATTACCAACAAATGCTGTCGAAATTTTTTGGGTGATCTGAATCTACTTTCGCTACTACATACGAATGCCTTCAAACGACCAAAAGTGAACTAGATGATATTATCACATACACAGCACAACATCAACGCAGCTGTGAAAATTTTGAATCGGACAAATTCACCTATGCCTAACTCAAATGCATAGTTTTCGTGATGGGACTCAAATCTGCAAAGGACACTGAAATCCGAACAAAACTCCTATCACTCCTTTATCGAGAGTCGTCGGACACACTTGAGATTGGCACATTAGTTGCAGAATTTCTTCGGCATCAAAATCTGAAAATTGACAGGTGCATGATTGAATCAGCGGCATCAAAGAATTGATCGCAATTGTTTGACAAGAATAAAGTGTAACGATTGCTCGCATTATTTTCATTATGCATTGTGACAAATGTGCAGTACCTAGACGTTGCTTTTAAACACTTGCCCCTATCAGCTGTGCCAATGCCATATAACAAACTGCCTGATACTAGAAACAATAAAAATCAAAATCGGTCTAGAAAATTTCATGACAGTAAGAATGAATTCACTCTTCAAATGATCAGATCAGAAGCTCACTAACTTAGAGGAAAAAAGCTAACCACCGTTTCCTACAGTAATTAACTTTGCCGCGAACTGAGCAAATTGAATTGGCATCAACATCTTCTCAGAAATTGTTGGTGTGTCAGATGTCAACGACACGAATGTTATGTCTAAGGCAAAGCACATCTTTAACAAAGCTTTGTCCATAGACGTGTCGGATAACAAAATAAAAAATTGTTTTCATCAAATAATGAATCAAAAAAAATGCGGTATCTTCGGTATCTAAACCAATCATCTACGTAAGATGTTCCAATCTTCAGGCGAAGCAAGGAATAATATAATAATAATGCAAGAAAGAAAAACAAAAACAAACTCAACTCACACACATGACTGTGATCGATGAAGTGGGCGGCAGCAGCAAGGCAACCAGTATTTACAATTTACATTTCAGAGGTAATAAAATTTTTCTCAGAAAGGTTGAGGAAGGCAAAGTCATTTCTATTAGATCTTTTAGTGATCTTTCACTTATTTAGTGCATTTATCTTTTTTCTCCTTCCACTGCAAGTTAAAGTCTGATGATAATGATTTATTCGATAACTTTTCGTCAGTTAATCTTCTTAGCTCTAACTCTGTTATTGATTTTACTAAGTTATAGTTCTTGTAGCAAAGACAAATTCTTTATTGTGCACCAGAATGTCAGAGAAAATGTTGCAACTCTTGTCACTCATGTTCATTCAGAATGCATTCCAGATATTGTTTTAGTTTCTGAAATCTAGATTTATGGGTTTGAAAAAGGGGATTACTTTACGCCCGGTTTCAATTGTTATGTTAAAACTAATCAAAATTACGCTGCAGGTGGTGTTGGCTATTTTATAAAAGAGAAAGAGGAATACATGATTCACGAAGTCCTTAGAGTGGATTTTTTGTGTACAATAGATTGCATATGTTTAATGTTTAGAAATTTATTGAAGAATTGTAAGGAGTCAGTTGGCCACGGAGGCATCCATGATGCAGGAGTAGTTGGCAGTGGCACGCTCGCGGTTGCCCGGCTCTAGCTCGTCGGGTTGGGTTGGTTCTTGCCACTACCCCGTGCATCGCAACTCAACTTACCTTTTTGTTTCATGCCGAATTATATAAAAAAAGAGAAAACAAAGATAGCCTGGAGAAAGCTACGTTATTTCACGGACGGACTTAAAAGATACGAGGAGAGAAAGATGATAGAAAAAAAGAAGAAACGAAACAGCAGGATCACATCTGTGTGCCATCACCACTGTGCAAGACCGGGACTTTCGCGCTTAAAACTAACTAATCCTACACTAACCTAAACCCTACATACCGAACTTAAATATCGACTTATAACTAGACCTAACGCTAACTTAACCCTATGTACCCTACACCGAATAATGCGTCCCAGTATCACACAGCGATGACAGCTCGTTACGACCTGAAATAAGCCGGGTGTTGTTGGCTGAGGATGGCCAACCCACCCTTATCGCACTTGGATGCGACCAATTGCTACCATTCTGGCCAGATCTGTGAATGGTAGCCCCTAGCGAAATTCCTCCCAGTCGCCACCTGTAAGAAAAACTTCAGGAAAAGTCAGTCACGTCATATTCGTTATGTCGTCATCGTTTGTGCGCCACGTCCTGTCGCCCCATCGAAGGACGGTCGGTCCGCCCATCCACACACCACTTGCGCTATATTTAGGCCTTCATTATAAAAAAAGGAAATTTCACAACATAATTCTCACTATATTTATTGAAAAAAAAATTAATTTACATATAATTCGTAATAACTATTATGAGTTAATTTGTTGAATTTTATTTTATTTGTTACTTACTAAGACTACTCTCATTCTAGCCGCAAAATGTATGTATACTTAGGTCTTGCCGTATTTTTTAAATCCCTCGTGGTTCTGACGCCAGCACTTTGAAGAATCGCTTTAAATTCATAAAGAAATTTTTTATTTTTTTTTTGTTCTTGTTTCCGCGGACAACCAAACAAGAAATAAAATAAAATTAAAAAAAAAAACTTAAACTTGCACCCTATCCTTACACTACACATTAAATTCAAATAAAACTCAAATCTATGGCTTAACCTATTCGGAACTAGACTATTCTTATTCACTAAATTCAAAAATCTTTTTATTTATTTTTATCTTTTTACTTTTATATATATATGTATGTATACATATGTATTTTTTGTTTTGTTATTATTTTTTCCTTTTTTTTCAATAAAAAGAATTTTTTTTGTCACTGTGTCTGTCGCTGAATCCACAGATTTTTTTATTTTTTGGGGTGAATCTTTTGATGTTTTTGTCGTTGGAGTTGTCCCGCGGAGCACCTCTTGCAGGCGATGCAGCTTTTAGCGGTACGATATTTAACTAAGAGCCCAAAAAAAAAACACAGGATTTTCACCCAACCAGCTCACAAGATGTCCTGGGTGTTCTTAACACACACATACACATGGGTATAAAAAAACTATTTCCCTTTAAGAGTTAGTAATAAATTTATTTTCTGTACTTCGTTTTTTTTTTGTTTTGTTTTTGGGTTTACCCGTGGGAAGATTTCCGCGCCCGGTGGGGGTTTTTAGTTGTCTCCCCTTTTTCTTAAGTCGGTACTCGCGCACACTGTGTCGAACAATCCCGAGTCAAAAGCAAAGCAAAAAAAAGATACCTATGGTATACGACCTTTTGTTTTTTGGTTTGGGCGAAGTTTCCGGATTTATTTATTTATTTTTAGCTTTTAAATTGGACGCACACAGTAAGTCCGGTTTAACGTGCGAAAACCGTCACTTCCTGTTTTTTTTTTCTTCGGCACTAGCGCCATTTTCGCGCACACCAGACGCAAATAATTTTTTTTCTGTCTGGAGGACTTTTTCGCACACGCTCAATAAAAGTAAACTCGAGAGTCAAGAAAAAAGAATCAAAATACCACGACCGACACGATCGATTAGAAGTCTCGATCCAAACTCCCAAAACAAATCCACGATCTTCTGCCGGACTGTCACGAATCTCCCCACTACAATTGAAAATCGCACGACCTTGCCGTTGTAATCTTCTGATACCCAAACAAACGGCTGGTCGGCATCGAAAGATGATCAGCTGATTTTCTACTAAATGTCATTGACCTTCCTAACTAGTTCTCTTCTTAGACTCTCATTTCTTTAGTTTCTTATTTGTCTATCTTTATTCCCCATTCTAATTTCTGCCTCTCAACTGTGGGTTCATGCCTAAACTTATACCTATAATAAACTACCTCCCACACGATCTATCTCCTTAGCTAACCTTTCCACCACCTACTCCTGGATTTACTTTGGTCAACACAACTCTCTACGACAAAGGAGACATACTATATACACCATAGTAACAAGAACACAGGGAGAGAGTGAGCCTACGAAGAAAGTGGAATGAGGGAATTCGAAAATAGTGGGACGTTTGATAGAGTTAGGCTTTGTTGTAAGTTCGGAAAGAGAGATTAGTAGGACCAATTGATAGATTGGGAGGGGAAAAGGTCTGTTTTTGAAAAGGGGTAAATTTATTGGATTTGGTACAGTGAGGGGACACAAACAGAACACCACACCTAAACAAAAATAAATTTTTTTTATATATATTTCTTTTTTTTTTCTGCAAAAAGGCTGACGCTACAGAATTTGGCATTGTTAACATCGCATGGCTTAGCAAGCTTCATCAACGAACCTAGTAGACTTGTCTGAAGTAGTTGTTTAGACAATATTAATGGACTTTTCCGAAAGGATTCATTCAGAAACTGTAAGAAATGTGTTCTTGATTTTATGAGTGTTGCTCACTCTATGACTGGATTGTTTTTTTACATTTCGAATAGCAAGGGTAGTAATTATAGCTCAAAGTCTTCAAGCAAAGTATTGAAGATAAACTACAGCAAGCTCAAATACAATTTTTCTTATTAGTTTTGGGAAGATGATTTACTGTGTTCGGATGCTTCAACTTTTTATTCAATATTTATTGATTCGATTAAGAAGCATGTTCTTAGTTCTTCCTCTACATTGCCCCTTAAAAGTTCTTTTAAGAAACTCAAACCTTGGATTTCAAGGTACTCATTGAAAAAAGTAAAGACTCGAAACAAACTTAGGCTCAAACAACTACAAAAAACTGTGCACTGAGCTTAAAAGGGAAATTACTACCGACCTCAATTCAAGTCTGCTACAGGTAACTTAAAACATGAATGGCAATTAGTTATGAGTATTTTAATTTTGGTGGGGGCGAACGCTACCATTTATTTGGATTAATACAAACTCAAAAACTAGGACTAAAAAAATAATAAAAATTAAGGTTTAGCAACTAAGGGAATAAATCTAGGACTTACTACTAGGGCATAAAGCTAGGGAAGGTGAAGGAGATCGAACTTGAGAGAGAGAGTCGAGTGCTGCGATTAAAATCGAAAACGGAAAGGTTGGAGTTTACCTTAAGCAGCATACGGGAGATTGGTCCATTAGAGCCATATGTTGTTCGGTGGATTGGTAGATAAAAGAGACGTGGGCAACGTAGATTTCGAGGGTAAGTGTAAAAGAAAATGGGGTTGTAAAGAGATGAACAACGACGGAGCCTGAGAGGAGTCGGTGAATGAAAAGAATGTCTGCTACATCCCTTCGTTCCTCAAGGGTATTCAAGTTAATGAGTTTGAGATGGTCTCGATAGGGAGGTAAGATCAGAGGGTCGTTCCAAGGTAGACCTCGAAGAACAAATCGAAGAAAACGACACTGGGTGCTATCAATACGGGATACATAAACTCGTTGAAAGGGACACCACGCTTGGCTAGCGTACTCGAGCAGAGCCCGAACGTGGGTGATGTATAGTGATAGTAATTATCTCATCAATATGAGAGCGGAAATTAAGCTCCCTGTCGCATTGTATGCCAAGGTCGCGGATAGACTCAACAAGGGATATAGGTTGGCCGTGGGGAAGGTAAATTCGGGGAGTAGACTTGTTGCACTTACGTGAGAAGGTAATCGATTGTGACATTGATTTCTAAGCAGTTCTTGATGCACCAGGTTGAAAAACAATTAAAATCCATTTGAAAGAGGCAGGAGTCATGTTGTGAGGAAATGGGTATAAAAAATTTAGTGTCGTCAGCATATAGAAAAAGTGCTGAATTGAAGTGGATCTAGGTGACTACCTTGAGGAACTCCTGAAGTGTCCAAGAAAGGGGCCGATAGGACAGACCTGAAACGAACATTATAAAAGCAATTATCCGTCCCAGGACGGACAATTTGAGAGGTATTAGCTTATGAGATCTTTTATCAAAAGTCTTCGGAAATCAGTTGTTATGACGTCAACTTCTCTACCACTTTCTAAGGCTGAGAGAACAGAGGACACGAATTCGACGAGGTTAATGGTAGTTGATCTTTCTTTCAGAAAGCCGTGTTGATTAAGGGAAATAAGAGATTTGCACTGGAAGCTTAAGGCTTCGTACAAAATGCTTTCGAGGGGTTTGGGTATATGAGAAAGTGTAGCTATGGGGCGATAATTAGTGACATCGCTCTTTAATCCCTTTTTGTGTATCGGTGTTATGAAAGAAGACTTCCATATCTGTGAAGCGATAACTGAAAGGGGGTAGGAAAGTGTTGAGGAACACTTTTTAAGAAATATGGATGGAAGGTGTTCATCTTTAAATTGTTGTAATTTACTTTCTATAATTGTATGACCAAAATTTTGACAAATAGAGGGGCGAATGGGGAAGTTAAGTAGATATTTGAAACAAGAGGCACCCGGTAGGAAGGAATTATCGAATTGGTAGACAGACATACGATCGTTTATAAGCCTTCATTTTCGCTGGTAGAGAACGTTGTAAATTGAAGTTATGAATCGAGGTAGTTGGAATAGTCAGCAAAAGATTTGGATCGAAGGACAACTGCCCATATTTTTTTTCTCTTGTTACGTAAAGTGCGCAGTTTATGATTATACCACGGGTGGCTCATAGAAGGGGTTAGAGAGAAAAATAGAATTGAATAATTCTCTGCAGAAGATAGAGAGAGTATCATTAAGGGACATATTGGCGAAATTAAAAGAACAATTTTTTTTTTAAATTTCTTTACTAGACAGTAGTTAATTTGGTGGAAATTCGCTTTATGAAAGTAGTAAGAAGAGGCAGCTGCAGATGGGGTGGGCTATATAGGAGAGTATTGGCAAAGAGAAAGAAGAAGTGATGGGTGAAAATTATCAATGGTCGGTATGTAGTGAAAGAAGACAGAGCGACACGGAGGAGTTTATGGGGTCAGTGTTGAAAATAAAGTATAATTGCCTACACATATTGTTAAAGGCCCCAATGAGGTATAGTTGCGTACCCATATAGTTGAACGATTCATCATCTGATTGAGTCCAGTGCAGTTGAGGTAGATTGAAATCGCCGAATAAGATCATATCATCGAGAAGATCAGATAAGTTAATTATTTGATCAATTGCATCGATATCGTTGGTTGGTAGCATTCGAAAAGTTGTGCTGGTAGGATGTAAAAACACATAACGTACAGGAGAGGGTTATCTTTATTGAAACGTAGTCAAGCTTAGAAGAAGTAGGAACAGCGATTGGAGAAGAGTTTAGGTCATAGTGGAGAGCCAGTAGAACACTTCGACAAGGAGAATCATCTTTTGGATGGGTAAGACCGTCGTCTCGAAAAATATTGAAGCTAGGGAGTAATAATTCCTGATTCTTTATATTGGGAATTAGATTAGATTCGGTCAGCGCGTGGACCTCAAATGGGAGAGCGTGAGTTTTGCGCAAGACAGCACGGGTTTTAGATCGCAGTCCTCTTACGTTTTGACAGCAGAAGGTAAAAGGAATGTTATTTCGAGAGTGCATAGAAGTGGATGGTTGAAACATTGACAATAGTAGCACGTTACGGTCGAACAATTTGTCGTTGTCAGCTCTGCTCTGTTGAAGGTGTGAAATCCTTTTTGAGTGCACAAGTCCTGTGTTACAAAAAAACTGACTGTTATTCGTGTCTATGGATGTGTTGTATCTGGCAAACTGATCATTGTAAATGCACTTAATCGTTACTTTACTAATATAGTCACTAGTTTACAACCAGATTCTGTGCAATATTTTTGTCTCACCTATTCGAGAAATGGTGACTGTACTTAACCAATCCTATGTAACATCTTTGTATTGGAGCCCATGACTTTACATGAAGTTTTAAAGATAATCGGTGCTCTAAAAAGTACAAACTCGTGTGATGCTGATTGCATTTCGAATATCCTTCTTAAAAGACGTTCTGCCACATATTTTCAATCACTGCGTTTTTGAGTAGGTTTTTCCAGACGAGCTCAAGTGTGCAGATATTTTTCCCTTATTTAAAAAGGGTTCTGCTATAGAAATGTGCAATTATAGACCTATCTCTCTTCTCGCAGTTGTAAATAAGGTCTTTTACTCCAAAAAACTTGTAAAATATAGAATAGTGAGATGTCTTTCAAAAACTAAGCTTTTTACTCCATCTCAATTCAACTTTCTAAAAGGTAAATCGACTAAAGATGCACTTCTACAGTTCTGTGGGAAAGTAATTGTTAACTTCAACGGCAAAAAGTCCAGTGCTAGTTTTATCGCTAAAGCGTTTGATGTGGTTGACCACCTTATTCTAATTAATAAACATAAAAAGCAGGATTTCGTAACTTTATGTTAGATTGATTCAGGTCGTGCCTGAAAAATATGTCACAATGAGTGAAGATTGAGGAAATCAGGAGAGATCTTATTGTCTTCAACTTAGGTAGGTTTCAACGTGGGTTTTTTCTATTGTTTGAACTGTCGCGTAGACCTGATTTCTGACATAAATTAGGACCTTCATCTTCTAAGAATCTGGGTCACTGAACACAACTTGGTTGTTATTTTTTTCAGTTTATCGTATACACTAGATCTTGAAGTTAATGTTTACTTTCATGCAATAGAGTGCCAACAATTCAAACTTCCTACTGGCAATTGTATGTCTTGCTTATCTTCTCCTACCTTTAATTACAGGCTTATATCCAGTGATGAATGTTTTCTGATCGAAAATGTGAATGAAATTAAATACCTGGGGCGCTTATTATTGATACGAGAATAAAGCTTTGGGGAATTATTTTCGTTGCACACTTAGGCGTTTCTTCTATCTGCGTAATGTTTGTTCAAGTATGTTGTTAAAAATGGAATTTTCATTTGAAGTTAAAATACGGTATTGCTTGCTTGGGTGATAATTTTTTTAAATAAAATAAAGTCTTTATTGATACTACAGAAATATATCATTCGAAAATTATGCCGTAAACCTGTGAGACATCCTAGTTAGCGTTTGTTCTGTGACTTAAATATTCTTCCTGTTCGTCAGTTACATTATTTTAAAGTGTTAAAGTCCTATCTTATGAAGTGTTGCAATCGTAATTACTGACTGATATCAAACTATAATCTACGTGGTAACTTTTCGTATTGTTCCTCTTTTCAATATTACTGCATATAGTAATTTTATTCTATTTCATATCACCGTCTATTCAACAAACTTCATCAGTAAATGTTTCTTAAACCAGTAAAAAATTGACTTATCAAGTTAAACTTCGTTGACATAGGATTTCTTCTCTCTGACTCCACTCTCCAACAAAAATCAACTTTTTTGTGTGACATGTATAAAACTAAATTATACCAGAAAACAGAAAATTACTTCAGATTTTCCCTATCACCCATTGATTTTTTGCTATAAAGTATGTATTGTGTTTTATACTGAATCTAAATCTATATCAATATGTTTGTCATGTTACACTTAATTCAAAATGTTTTTGCGGGTGTTTTACGGCGATATTTTGTCCCTGTGGCATCTCGGAGTAATGTCCAGCAGAAATCAGCAAGCATAGTATGACTCCATTTGCCTTGGTATCGCTTTTCCAATGTTGCGACGTCCTAGTGGACGTCGTCACTTATTGCATCAAAATTATCCGGATAGAAATCGAGATGAGCATCTAGAAAGTGAAGTTTTAGAGATATGTTACATCCCATTTCCTAGTAAGCACTAAGCAATTCAATTACAAGATCTTTGTAATTTTCGGCTTTCACATTTCCAAGAAAATCTGTCACAAGAGTTTTAAAGGCTCTCCATGCTCTTAGTTCAACACCAGTTAGCATGTTGTTAAATTCACTATTTTTTAAAAGTTTCCGTATTTGTGGTCCAACAAATATGCCCTCTTTAATTTTTGTCTCATTAACTTTCGAAAATTTCGCTTTCAGATACAAGAACCCTCTACCGGTCCGATCTAGAGCCCAATTTAATATGGAGCGGTGGTAGAACGTGTTTAGGATCAACCAAGGTTCATTAGTAATAATTTTTACACTCGGAGCTAGTGCTCGACGTATTCTTTGTGTATAATATAATGATGATTGACAACTTTATACTGAATGTGTTGCAGGAGATATCGCATATTCTCGTAAGATTCCTTCATATGTACAGCGTGAGCTATAGGTACAGATGTGTAATTATTGCCGTTGTGAAGTAAAACTGCCTTTAAGCTAAGTTTGCTATAATCAATAAATAGGCGCCAATTGCTTGGCTCATGTTTCTGTACTAACGCATAAAATAAATTGTCAACATGCATGCAGTATACCAAAGTCTCTTCTTGAGTGAAACAGTGTGCAAGTCCTTTGTCACGTTTTTGGATATATATGTACGCCACATTCGAGGAGATTCCATTCTTTTAATCTAGATGCTAGGAGTTCTGACTGTGATTTTGCTAGTTTTACATTTCTAACCAATCATTCAGCACAGCGTTTGAAATTAAATGCAGCTTTGTTGAACATTCTGGTGTTTGAAAGTCTGGATCATTTTCGATTTCCTGTTCGAATTGCATATCATCATCAGGTGAATCACTGACACATTCAGGTTCTTCGTCCAAGCTCCAAAATTCTGGTGGTTTTGGAATAGGATATTCTTTAGTACCTATGTTCGACAGTCCATAAAGCTGATGGTAAATTGGAATACTGAACAGTATGCTTGAACTTCGTGCCGACGCCCTGTACGTTAGTGAGACAAAAGTAATAATCTGTGGCATGGTCTTTGGGTTCTCTCCACACCATTTGTACTGCAAAGCGCATATTAAATTTTGTACTTTTCAATCAACTTGTTAACAATGCTATACAAGTTTTACAACATATGTGTGGAGCCTATGATTTATCCTGATCTCCTACTTTAACTCCAAAATAAAGTTCGTAAGCTTTTCGGACAAGTTGGGTGAAATTACGTTTTTGGGATTTAAAATTTAATTCTCAACACACATAACAAAAATTGCTGACAAAATTCACACACTTCCTGGGCATTGTACATACTTACTTGTTAACGTACGGTAATAAACAAACACGAAAATGTAGAACACAAACACGATAGTAACGATTTCGAGGTGCAAGATAGAAAATAATTCCGTACGATGTTGAATGACTACTAATGTACAATATTGAGTTAGATGCATATTTATTACAACAAACAGATGGAAATGAACTTGTCTGAACACTATTTGTTTGTCAAATCACTCAGAGTGGCGCAATATTTATTCCTTTACGTAAACAACTCTATATTAACATGCGTTGCATACATATGTACATACATATAAATAAAGGAAAGCGAGAGTTAGAGACATAGAGAGAGTGATTTATGCTAACACAGTTACGCTTATGTTTTGTTCCCAAAACAATAAGTGTAGCTGTTAAGATGATTGAATATGTAAACATTACGTTATGCGCATATTGAAATACGAGTATATTACCAATATATAAAAATATAAATATAAATATGTTGTTTACTAGAAAATTATGGGTGATAAGCAATTTCTGTTTTCATATTAGTTTTTTGGGAGTCGAAATACATCTCAAACACCCAAAAATCTTCATGTCACAAAATATGTGTTGAACAGTGTTATCTTGTATAATCTAATTCTTAAGTTTTTCTTATAAACTATTTGATGCATTAAATTAAATATGTTATCTTTCGATTTTTTATAAGGTCAAAATTGGATGGTAAACTTAATTTTGAAATGTCTAAAATTACATTGAAGTGGCATTTAGTACTATTTTTATTACCTTTGTATAAAGAATACAGAATGAATTTCTTATATTTCTTATCTTATTTCAGCACTATTTCTGATTTGTGAAGTAGTACTGAATTTATATATGGAATTTTTGAATAATTTTAATAATAATAATCTATACACGTAGGCAATCAGCAACACTCTCACGGAGGAATATGAGAGACAGGATATAAAAAAGACGCACTCGAAGGATGAGGGCAGTTATTTTTCCGGCTTCTCATCGTGGCAGTTCTTGCAACAAACAAATTCTTTCACTCATATTTTATCAGTTATTTTGAGTAAATGTAAATATATAATTTTAACCCATAGAAAATAAAAGTGTTTTGTGTTACCTAAGTAAACAATCTTACATATATAAAAAAATCCCGTGTCATATTGTCCGTTGGGAATGAACTCCGAAACTACTTAACCGATCTTAATAATATTTTGCACTCTGTGTCTAATTGGTCAAACTTACCAGAAGGATAGTTTTTATCTCGATTTCTGATCTTAATAATTTGTTATTGTAAATTCAATTAATCATGTGGTAAGTTCCTCCCACTGGCAGTGTAAATTAGTTATCTGGCATAACATTGCATTATCTTCTGTTATCTAGGTTGCGCTATCATCCAATATACGGCGCCGTAATGTGTGTGAATATTCGGCTGTAAACTTCAAGTTTTTTGAAAAAAAAACCCTTACGACCACAAAACAAACAAGAAAGTTAGTTCAATGTTCTACTGCGGGCACCGATCGATGATTAGACATAATCAGGACAACTATATCCTTCGACATCGTCAGCTGTACCTTCAATACGTTGTGGATATGTTCGCCAAGATGGAAAGCGAACGTTTACGATTTATTCGATACAACCAGGCTAAATTACTGTCGGAGGTGTACATCCACATACGGGATTCTATTGTCGAAAATTTCGATGGAAATTTAAACGCCAATGACATAGGTGATGCATTTATTTTACCTTCCAGCTATATCGGGAGTCCACGGAACATGCAGGAATACATACAAGATGCGATGACTTACGTGCGTCATTACGGTCGTCCTGATTTTTTTATTACATTTACATGTAATCAAAATTGGGAGGAAATACAATCCTTGCTATTCTCAGGCCAACAATCAATACATCGCCATGATATCACTGCACGTGTGTTTAAACAAAATTTAAAATCATTGATTGATTTAATTGTAAAACATTCGGTTTTCGGCAACACACGATGTTGGCTGTATTCGATTGAGTGGCAAAAGCGTGGCTTGCCTTACTCTCACATTTTAATTTGGCTTCAAGTTAAAATCCATCCAGAAGAAATCAATCAGATAATTTCAGCCGAAATTACGGATCTATCAATTGACCAAGAATTGTTCAATATTGTTACCAGTCACATGGTCCACGGACCGTGTGGTACTTTAAACATTACATCGCCATGTATGGAAAACGGAAAATTCAAGAAACGTTTCCCAAAGCAATGTCTTAATGATACTATCACGGACATCGCCGATTATTCTTTGTATCGCCGCAGACACGCTGAGAATGGTGGCCAAACATTCGCAATACGAACACCAAATTCTACAAATCCAATTGAAATTGACAATCAGTGGATGGCACCATACTCACCATTGCTTTCAAAAACGTATAAGGTTCGTATTAATGTCGAGATTTGCAGTTCCTGATGATTTGCAAACCTGATGTTTTCGGCAAAATTGCAAAAACATTATTACGAGTATATACCGATTTTCCCCGCTATTTTACATGGAACAAATCAGGTAAAACATGGCAGCCACTCAAACAAACCGTACATGCGAAACAACGTGAATGCTTTTTTTACGTTTGTTGTTGGTGAATGTTCCCGTGCCAATGTCTTTCGAATTATTGCGATTAGTTAATGGCCGAGTGTTCAATACATATCAAGATTCATGCCGCAAGTTGCAATTGCTGGACGACGACAATTATTAGGGTTTGATCCTTGCTGATGCAGCGTTGAAATCCACGACGAATAACATTTGTCAACTATTTCCAATTATTTTGACGACATATTATCCAACACAATCGTCCACTTTGTGGGCAAAATATAAGAATCGTATGTCTGAAGACATACTGCACCGAGTTAGACAATGTAAAAATATAGATAGAGATGTATAATGAAGCTTTAGTGCTGATCGAGGATTTATGCATTTTAATTTCAAGTTTACCACTTACTCGTTATGGTATGCCATCACCTGATTGCCCGGCCACCGACTTAGTTAACAGTGATTTGCAGCGAGTAAAAACGAGTACGAAGACATTGACTTAGCTACCGTTATTACGAATAATAAGTCATTACTGACAGCTGAACAAAAAAATATTTATAATCGGATTATGTTGACTGTTGATGCTGAAGAAGGCGTCTTTTTTTTCTCGGACGCACCATGTCGAACCGATAAGACATTTTTATATCGTTGATCCTTGCAAAGATACGGTCGCAACAAAAAATTGCATTGGCAATTGCATCGCCAGGCATTGTTACCACTTTGTTAGATGGTGGGCGAACAGCCCATTCAGCATTCGAGCTGCCATTACACATTCATAACAAACCAAATGTAATATGTAACATTAAACAAAAAAAGCAGAATGGCTGCTGTCGTGGGGAAAAAGCTCGTCCGGAATATATGAATGAAACAACGAATATTCTCGTTTATAGTGTTTATTTCAATTTTTAGTAAATTCCCTGGCGCTAGATCGAACCTCTTTCCCAGTCAAACGGCATCCAAAAAAGGGCTCGAAATGGCGTTTTGTGCATCCAGATCCTTATGAAATCTGACTGAGTGCATTCAAGGGGACACGTTCTGTTCTTTTTGGGAAAGGAGTTCGATTTAGCGCTATTCATTTAGAAAGTTTTACATATTTAAAGACATATTTACTAACACTCCACCTCCCGTGAGGCGCCCTGTACTAGACTGAAGCCTCACCAACTTCTAATTTAGCCAACTTTACCGCCGGTCTTCGGAAAATTCCTGTAGCGGTCTTCACTTCTGCGGATCGAATCTGCTTATCCGGTCCCGGAAACACTCTCACTATTCGCCCTCTTCTCCACTCTGATCTTGGGACATCAGCGTCACATATTAGGACCAAGTCTCCCACTTCTAAAGGCAAAACTCGTTGAAACCATTTACACCTTCTTGTGAGCATTGGCAAATACTCCTGGACCCATCTCTTCCAAAAACGATCTTTTATCTGCTTACTCACTCGCCACTGCTTTCGGAGGCAAAATTCCTTTGGATCCAATGGGCCTGGAGTTTGTGTTGAGTTTGGGCAACCCAGGAGGAAATGATTTGGTGTCAATGGATCTTCGTCTTCACTTGACACTGGAAGGTGAGTAAGCGGGCGGCTGTTTACGATATTTTCAGCTTCGGTCAGGGCACTGTAGAGCGTTTCTAGTCGACGTGCTAACTCATGAAGTGAATACGATAAGACTCTTTTTACGGTGCTTACGAACCTCTCCCAGCATCCTCCTACATGTGGGTTTGATGGGCAGTTGAAAACCCATTCTATTCGTGACGAAGATAGCTCTACTTTAATGGCTTCACTGTCAAAGATATTTGAATTCAGCAACTCGTTCCTCGCACCAAGAAAATTCGTGCCATTATCGCTCCTTATGCGCTTCGGAACCCCACGTCGGTTCACAAAATTGCGAATACACAAAATACAGGCATCCGTCGACAAGTCAGACGCAACTTCCAAATGCACAGCTCGTACGGTCATACATGTGAACAGGGCAATCCATCTTTTCTCTTGTCGTCGTCCTACAGTAATGCGAACTGGGCCGAAATAATCTAGGTCCGTGTAGGCGAATGGTCTGACGAATGGCGTAAGACGGTCCTCTGGCAGCTGGCCCATCAATGGTGGCAATGGCAAGGCGGCTCGCATCTTACACAACGGACAGTTATTTTTTACCTTGCGTACCGCAACGCGTAGGCTTGGAACCCAGAATTTCTGTCGAACTTGGTTGGCTATGGTATCATCATTTTGATGGTGTAGGCGTCGATGATAATGGTCTACTACCATTGTCGTAAGCCGATGATGTTTTGGCAATATAATCGGGCGTTTTGCAGCATGTGGAATTGTGCTAGCGGCATCGATGCGGCCGTAAATACGTAACCGGCCATAGTCGTCTATGTAGGGCGTTAATTTGTAGAGGCTACTTGTTTTGGTGAGTTGTTGCTGTGCGCTGAGCTGGGCAATCTCGTCTGCAAACGCTTCGTTTTGCGCTTCAGAGCATACTACTCGTTCGGCGTCATCGATCTCCGCAGCCGAGAGTTCTCCCTTCTCTGTCGACCTCTTCTGACACGCTTTAATGAAGCGAATTACCCAAGCCGATGTTCTGAGCAGCTTCGAGTATTTCGAAAACCTGGATAAGTCAAAAATTTGCTTACTTACTTTTTGGTGTGTAGAATGAATTTCGGCTTCAGCTCTTCTTGACATCCGCAGCTTTCAATGCCATCCGGTTGTATCGGCCAGCTTTCTTCAGACATTTCGAGGAATGACGGACCACTCAACCATCTGTTTTCATAGATGTACTTCGGCGGATATTTGGCTCGCGTTGCTTCGTCTGCTGGATTAAGTTTTGACGGTATCCAGCGCCACTGGCTGATCTGGCTGCTTTCCAGAATTTCGGCGATTCGAAATGCCACAAACTGTTTTTGGCGGCGGGGCTCCGATCTGAGCCAGTTTATGACGGTCTTTGAATCGCTCCAAAATATTTTGTCACTGAACAACAAGGCATGATTTTCAACAATCGACTTACACAGCCTGATTCCCAGTAAAGCCGCGGACAACTCGAGCCTCGGAATTGAAGTCAGCTTCTTGGGCGCGCTCTTCGTTTTTCCACAAACGAACGAAACGAACACTCTACCTCCCACTTCGATCCTGAGATATGTAACAGCGCTGAACGCCTCTTCACTGGCATCGACGTAAGTGTGAAGAACTATTTTATCGGCTGAAGACAGGAAAGCGTTGTGATACCTTGGCACACGGCATTGGCTTAGCATAGGAAGCTCCTCTTTCCAAAACTGCCATCTGTTGAAAATTTCATTGGGAATCGGTTCGTCCCATTCCACCCCATAACTCCATATAGATCGGAGCAACAATTTTAAATAAATAGTAAAGTTTGCGATCATGCCAAATGGATCAAATATTGACATTGCAACACTCAGGAACTCTCTCTTTGTCGGACATCTATTTGCGGCGATAACATCCTGGCTTACCCAATGAAACTTGAGTTTGAAAACGAAGACATCATCGACTGGGTCCCAGCACATCCCCAGCACTTTCTCCGTTGCTGCATCTACGAGTTCGTTCATCTGCACCAACAGCCTTTGTTCATCTTTTTTACTACCGTCGCATATGCTCCGCAACACTTCTTTGGAGTTTGATGTGAAATTTCGCAGTTCAAACCCACCGCTTTTTTGGATCGATATGACGGCTCTAGTGACTTCGACAGCTTCGGTCACACTGTCAAAACTATCAACGTAGTCATCCACATAGTGGTGATCGATTATTGCCTTTACGGCCCGTGGATGATCGTTAATGAATTTCACAGCGTTGACAGTTTTCACATAATTTGCGGAGCAGGGTGAACAGCTGGCACCAAAAATCATCGATTGCATGATGTGCACGTCGATCGGATCATTTCTGTTCTCTCTCCAGAGAAAACGCTGCGAGTTCTGATCTTTAGACTGGATCAGCACCTGGTGAAACATTTCTTTTACGTCTTAGTTGCGAACGGAATTAATAGATCCAGCTTTCCCTCTGGAATCTGTGCGATCTCTCTCACCTTCATAACTTGGCTACGTAGCAAGCACTCTGGGCGGCCATAGCGGAATTCCAATGCAGCCATAACTCGATCTACATTGTCGGGGTGGATTAGTAATGATTCCACGGCTTCTTTGGCATCACCCTTAATGCACTTCTGCAGCCGAAAATTATTTTCAACATTAGTGTAATTGAACATCATCGTGGACTCATGGTAGGCAGTACAAAACGTCGTCCACTCTTCTGGCCTTCCATTGAAGTCGGGCAAGTGTTGCAATTTTCTGCCACCTCCGTAATTACTTACACTGTGTGGACTAAGTGAATTTCGTCCTAAAGGCGGCTGCGAAGTAAATCCCGGTAGTGGCTGTGGCAAATGTGTTGCCGGTGCGCACTGTTGTGTAGATGGCTGTGCAAACGGTTGAGTTGCAGTCAGTGGAGTGAGGTATGTTATAATCCTCGGTGTGTATGTAGAGGTGAATGAACAAGCTGCAAGCGCTGCATTCAGGGACGCTTGTGGTGGTAAATTTGGCTGGTACATCGGCGGCTGATGGGAATACGTTGTAGTATATTGTGTCGCTCCGTCACTGGCGCGCATGACAGGTGCTGCCGCTGCTGTAGTTATCGTGACATCGGCGGCGGTAGTGATGATGGGCACTGGCAGTGTGTTAGTGGAAGAAGTAGTGTTCAGTGGTAGCTGGCGGCTGAGCTGTTCTTGCAAGCGCAGGCGTTCTTCTTTTTCAGATGTGGCATTCGCCACGGCGGCTGCAAGTTGTGAACGCAGCTCTTGCATCTCCTTAACTAATGCTTCCATTGCTGTGTCTCTATCTTCTGGCATTACTAATGGATTGTCTTCAGACTCGCTTTCTAAATCGGAGTGTTCAGAAAGTTCTTCAGCAGTTTCCAGATGAAGTTTGACTATGGTCCTCTGAGCACTCAATCGACTACTTCTCCTCGGCATAGAAAATGGCGGCAAATTAGAAGAATTACTTGCTAATTCTTCTTAAAAATTGAAATAAAGTGTCGTGGGGAAAAATCTCGTCCGGAATATATGAATGAAACAACGAATATTCTCGTTTATAGTGTTTATTTAAATTCCCTGGCGCTAGATCGTACTTCTTTCCCAGTCAAACGGCATCCAAAAAAGGGCTCGAAATGGCGTTTTGTGCATCCAGATCCTTATGAAATCTGACTGAGTGCATTCAAGGGGACACGTTCTGTTTCCTTTTGGGAAAGGAGTTCGATTTAGCGCTATTCATTTAGAAAGTTTTACATATTTAAAGACATATTTACTAACAGCTGCAGTGTTGCAAAGGAGTTCCATCATAATCTGCGATGAGTGCACTATGGTTCATAAACAGTCACTCGAAGCATTACATAGAACAAGATTTGAACGACAACGATAAACATTTTGGTCATTCCTCGCTCTACTTTTGCCGATGAGATTAACGCATGCTTAAAACAATCTTTAATATGGCAAAATGTCGAAACACTTCTACTGACCATAAACATGCGAGTACAATATTGCAAAATGATTTTTCGGCACAAATATTTTCTGAACAATTACTGGCTATTGGAAACGGTGAAAATCCAAATACGCAATGCATCAAATTGCCAGACGATTTCTGCACAGTAGTTCAAAAAAAAAATTAACTAATTGAGAGTATCTTCTCGGATATACTCAATAATTATTATAGTTGGATCATAATTGACTCACTAATCATGCTATTTTGGCAGCAAAAAATATCGATGTTGACGAAATTAACTTCCAGATACAACAGCTGCTGGAAGGTGATCGGATATCTTTTCAATCAATCGACACAATTGTTGATGAAAACGAGGCCTTAATTATCCAACTGAGTTTTTAAATTCTCTGCATATGCCAGGAATACCACCACACAATCTTCGGTGGAAGATTGGTTCACCGATTATTCTTCTGCGTAATCCACCTAGATTATGCAACGGTACACGTTTAGTCATCAAAAGGATAATCGGAAATGTTATTGAAGCAACACTTTTGGCTGGAAAGTTTAAAGAAGAAATCGTCCTATGGCCACGTATTCCAATGATACAGTCAGAATCTCCAAAATCATTCAAAGGGGTGGCCGTGGTGTAGTGGTACTAGCAATCGCTTCTCTCTCGGAGTGTCCAGGTTCGAGTCCTGCTCATGGGAAGTCAGTTTTTCATTTGTAATTGGAACTCAGACAGAAAAATTCTGCATGTGAAGGCATAACACTGACACGTAGATTTGGCTGTTGTAGAGTTTCAAGCACAGAAAAAAATACTGTGAATTATACCTCGAATCACTCTGAGTGAAGCAAAAACTCTCCGTCCTATTCGGACTCCCACCCCCTGGAGAGCGAATATCGAAACCAAACACACCTGAGTTTCAAACCACTACAAAACAATTTTCCTTTCTCTTCCTTCTACCTTTCCGCCCGCGCCCTGGCAACAGTAAAAGGGTGTCTAAACCCTTAGGCGCTCGTAAATTATAAAAAAAAAAAAATCCCTATTCGTTTCGCTTTCGTTATGACTATAAACAAGTCTCAAGGCCAAACAATGTCCATTTGCTGATTGGACTTGGAAAATCCATGTGCCTCCATGGGCAACTATATATTGCATGCTCACGTGTGCGAAAACCATGGAATTTATTTGTGTTAGCAAAAAACAAGTTAACCACAAATATTGTGCACCGATTAGCGCTTAATTAAATTCAAGTTATAAATTGTTATAACTCAACCTACATATACGTATAATTTAATTTATATACGTTATCAATTAAGAACTTTGTAAATTACCCATTTGTAACAAACTGTACTTGAATATGGGATGAATGAAATTTCCTTAGTTTACATCTTCCATCGCTGCCAGGTTGCTTAATAGTGTGATTTATATTTTTTGCAGGTACCGAGACAATTTGAATTTGAAATAAACTGTCTCCAACGAAATAATATGCCATACCTTTATGCACATAATAGCTTATGCACAGTCAAATCTTGCAACAGCAAAGCGTTGCCGGGTAGGCTAGTAAATAATAAAATCTGAATACTGAGTCACGGATTAGGACTACTGGAACATTAACGCCGCATAAATTTATTGACATTTGTTCCAGGATTTGGTTTTGATGTTGTTTCTTTGCATACGAATTTTCATGAATTTCTCAATAGTTTCAACGTATCTGGCTTCCCACGTTCATTTAAAGAAATCTGTATCTACAAGTATTTAAATACTTATGGGTATCATAGGAAAGGTACTTTTGTTCACGTCTTGCCTATTACTGACAATAGCTAATAACACATACATAAAATTAATACCAGCTCTTATAATTGTGATAGTCATTTCTATCATTCATATAGATTCAAACAAAACATTGGGGAAACCCATTCACAGTGGATAAAAGCATATACGAGTATATGTATTTAGGCTGAAAACTATGCCAAACGTCTTCGCAAACGTCCTTGTTGTCTCACAAGCCGTGAATATTCCAACACCAAGTAAGACAGCAACCGTCTTGTATTCATCTGATAAACCAAGAGCATATACAGTGGTGACAAAATAAATAGCACAATTCATTAATATTACTAAAACTCCATAAAAAAAGGTTTAACAAAATCTGATACTATAGTAAACATAATTTAGTAAAAAAACAGAATTGCCAATATTTAGTGAAATAGCCCTTATTTTTTATAACACCAGCCCATCCGCGGACCATTATTGATATATGTAGGAGCTTGACAACGCTTCAGCGGTATTTCAAGTTGGTTCAAAATTTAAGCTGCAAATTTGTTAATTACTTTTTTTACATCATTCCACAAATTCTCAAACGGGTTGAGATCAGGGAACTGTGATGGCCAACTTAAGGCGAACATTTTTCGATCCAGTAACGATTGCTTCACCGAATTAGCCGAATGTTTCGGATCATTATCGTGCTGAAATTTTAATTTCATTGTATTGCATAGGATCTTCTTGTATTTAATTTGATTCAGAATACCCTCTACAGGATAAATAGATCCCATACCAAACCTAGAAAAATAACCTCAAACAACGACGCTGCCTTCACCATGCTTTACGGTCTTGTGGGTGTATTTAGGCTTATACTCCTGGTTATTTCCACGACGTACGTAAAGCTTACCATCAGATCCAAAGCGATTAAACTTCGACTTGTCAGTCCGCAAAACATTTTGCCACCAACTGGGGTGTTTATGAAGATGCTCCCTTGAAAACTACGAATACCGTTTTCGATTCCGAATCGAAACGAGTGTTTTTTTCCTAGCAATACTCGTACGTCCGAGTAATTTTTTTCTCTCAGGTGATGCTTAACTATGCTTACAAAAACGTTTACCTTAATTTTGTTGTTAAATTTTTTGCTTTATTTTGCGTACGGTAAGAAAATAATCTACTTTACTCAGACGAACAATGGCGGGATTGATCGGTTCCGTGGTCTTTCGCTTCTGATTTTTTTCGAATTTTGTTTCAAACATATCCTGTTTCATTGTAGAGGTGAATATCGTTGATAACCTTCTAAAATGAAAACGCTAACATTCATGATATTGTTGATATTGAAAGGCTTCCATTCTTTAAGTCCAACATCCGTTATCAGAACTTTCTGTTGAACGCTTACCACGACCCATACCAAAAATATAACTAATAGTACACCTTTATATTACTAATACGTCAGCAAAATAAAACAAAAACTCTTAAAATATGATAAAAATCAGAAAATAATTCAAAGTGTGCTGTTTAAATTGTCTGTTCTAAACTACCGTGCCCAACATTCATTAAGTTCAGACGTGCTTAAATTTTGCTTTGCTAATTTATTTTCCGTATATTTCCATTAAATTTGTTTAATTTTTTCCTGCCTCATTTGCAATAATTCGAACAAGCTATTTCTCGGTCATCGCCTTTTGTTTGATCGATTTGTTTACTCCCTTTAAATCGATCAAGAGAGCATAATAATCTTAAAGTGAAATTAACAACTACCCCATTCCCATTCACCTTTCCCGCCCTTTGTGTTTTTCTTCACTCAACACATTAAATTTTTAACTGACCTACCCTAATTAATTCATCATTATCATGATAGAATTATGTGGAAGTGTGAATTGCTCCCTAACAAATGAACCAAATACTGTTATGGGGATCTGCAGTGGTCTCTTTTCCATGCTCTTTGCATTGGCTTGAGTAAGAGATCCATCGTGTACCTAAGATATTTTAAAAACAACTTTTTGTTTTATTATGATGAGTGTAAGGACATAAATCCGTCCCACATTTAAATTTCAATAAGTGTCTCAGTGATTCGGTCAGTAACTTTGCGGCAGAAAACAACCATACCTGGATATCAACTCAAAGTCAATTTACCACATACGATGGCGTATTAAAATCTGTTGGAGACTTATCAATTTCCCTTGAACAATCTGCGATCTATAATAAGAGTCAATTTAGAAACTTATCTATGCAGTTGGCTTAAAATTGTGATTTCATAAAACGGAACGATAAATACGACATTAGTGAAGATTCAAAAAGATTTTCTATCAAATAGTGTTAAATCAATAATAAAATCTTACACCCGCACAATAAATCACTCTTTAAGTTCTCTACGATTTTCCCTCGATTTTCATCTTCGAGGTACATCAAAAAGCAGCTTTCCTTCTCCTCCAAATAATGATCAGTTATATATAAACTTACAATACATTATACTTCCGATATACCGGTGCAATCTCAGCCCCTACCGACTGCATCATACAAAACCTAGATTCTTACTGAGATGCTTAAATCTGCATTATGGAACCGCCAATAACTCCTGGGTCATCTTCTCCTACACTACAACCATCTCCGGAAATTGATGCAACTACACGAACTCCTGAACCCAGAATCTCGCGATTCTGAATCTTATGGACACTTTCTGAGTAGAACAAAAGGATAAAAAAGTTGAACACTTTCAACAAAGCTACTGATTCAGCTTTTTATTAAGAGGTACACATCTCGATCGAACCAGGCTAACTTCAAATTCTTCAAATCAAAATTTAAGATTCATGTCAGCAATTGCCGTTCATCAACCCTGCTTCCGCCGTCATCAATCTGGGTGAAATGATCATGGTAATATTGAAACCGTATACAGCAATCGACAAACATCACAAGGATACTATCTTTAAGTCTAGTATAAAAAGTATAAATTTCAAATCCACTAAACCTAGAAAACTGAATCATGTTAATATTAAGTTCAACCCTATACCGATCCTCATGTCAAATTCTGAGCTTAACTCTTACAAAAAAAAAACACCCCAACTCTTAATAAACAAGCTCCTGATCCAAACTTTCTTCACTCCCTCTTCACTTTATACTGTCAATCACGTATATAAAACAATTCCTAAACGTGTATCTTTTAATCTTGATCCTCCTCCTAGTCATCTAAAAACCCCCTAGCAACATATCCTCTCCACTCAAACAAAAACGGCATACCCTAAATTTATTCGCTCCCATATTTAAAATCCCTCTCCATTTTCTAAGCTAGACTTCGACCCTAATACCACACCGCCTTGTTTTTTAGACCCCATACTTTTTAATTTTTTATGACAATTTTTTTTTTTTTTTTAAAGAACTTAACGCTCAAGTGGGTATGACTACACTTACTCGTATGATGAGAAAGCATGTGTTAAGCTTTTCGGAAAATGAGACAGAAAGGGAAAGAAAGATGTTTGGGCTCAGTGGCTATTTCGATCCATGGGTGGCCTCCAACATTTGATGGGGAGACTAAATTATTACTGTAAATTGAGTTGATGTTGTATTTTGGCAATCATTCATCTCACAAGATTGTAGTTGCCTGGAAAAAGTCTTTCGGTCACGGCTGGTATTGAATCCCGAACCGTCCAATTGGGAGGCCAATAAGGCCAATACCCCTGGAACCACGGCCATCCACCATGACAAAATTAAATGAACAGCTACGGTAAACAATATGTAACTTAACCCAACAATAGTATTTTATAGTAAAAAATCGTGTTTGGCCAGTCATTAAAGCTTTTCATAAAACTGTGCTATTTATTTTATCGCCTCTGTATTGCTATTACAATTCTCGTCCTTAATGGAATACATTTCCTGTAATTTGTGTTCTTTTCGAGACCTCTTAGTTCGTTGTAGAGTAGGGACCTATTTCAAATGTTTGGTGATACATTCTGAAGTGTTGTCTGAAATATTCATCATCATTCTCAACCATCTCTTATTTCCAAAAAGTTCTAGTGCGCATCTATTATACTCGTATGTATAGGTAGCAGCTCTGTTATATCACATTTTTATCGTAATTATCATATAGTATGCAACAGCCTCGCCTTAGTCCACATCTGTCAATCGCGTATTCCGATTGCTTTCAAAAGAATGTATTTTTCGAATTCGAAGTTCCAAAATTTCTTTCATAAAATTAATTGGCGACATCTTTTTTGTTCGTGCCTTCGACCTTAGATTTGAAGGCTGCCAACAAAACATTCACATAATTGTTAGCAAATAATTATTCCATAGAAAGTTATCAACGTAAATTAATCATATTGGGCCTTACTAACAACGAATCGTTAGTTGCGACTTAAATATTAATACAGACTTAAGTCGAAAGTGTACCAATAATGATTTAATAACACCAGCATTTCAACGGGTATTGAAGTCATTTAATTTCGTTTCATTTATTTATTTTGTGTGTACAAGTGAGACGTTGTCTCACAAGATAAGTAACATTAACAATTCTTAAATGTATATTGTATATATATATATTTAGAAAAAAAACGAACAAGAAGTAGAATAAGAATTAGATAGACAGTAAAAGAAAGAAGAGAAGGAGGGAGGTTAGATCTATGAAAAAAGGAAAGTATAGTTGTTGCAGTCAGGAAAAGTGTTCTAATGCGGCAGTTTTGAACTTGTTATCTTCCATTATTTGCTTTGTCGATGTGGGAAGAGAGTTCTAAAGTCTTGTGACGTGAATGACGAACCGGCGAGAGGAGTTTAAGTATTCATTTTTCTGGTCGATTGCGCAAACTGAAGCATATCAAATAGATATCTAGGCGATCTTTTATATATAAGTTTATGCATAAATTGGCAACACCTTGTCTTTAGGAATTGCTGAAACGTACACCCTAGAACCAATTTATGATAGTGAGATACATTGTCATAACGATTCAACCCATACACATATCTAATCATAGCATTGAATGCAACAAGCAATTTGTTTTCTGAGTGGGAGTCAAGCTTACAGTAAACAGTTATGAGGTAATCAATAATGGGTAAAAACAGGGTTCTTACAAGTCTAAGTTTTGTGCATGTTGGGGTAAAACTGGAGGATAACCGGAGCTTAGGCAGGCCAGCATAGATTCGACCAATGGCATAATTTACGTGGTCATTGGAAAAGAGTAATCGATTCAACTAGAAACCTAGATTTTTTACAATGTTTACGAACTTGAGTCGCCTGTTATTTAAGAACACTGGTGGTAGTTCATCCGTATCGCACTGTTTTTTAGAAATCTGTATCATCTGACATTTGTCTGGATTCAAATTAAGCCCATTACACAGTGACCAGTTGTATATTTTTGACAGATTTTCATTTATTCTTACTATTAGATCATCAATGAGACCAATAGGCCGTGATAATAGAATTTGGGCATCATCAGCGTAAAGATTGATACATTAGGGAGGTCATTGGTAAACAAACAAAATAGTATCGATCCTTGTGGCACTCCAGCAAGCAACGCAGTAAATCTCGAGAATCTGCCATCATGCACAATTCTCTGGTATCTATTACATAAGTAATTATCCATCAGGCGCACTGATCTTTCGCTAAAACCAAAATACAGTCTGAGCTTCTGACATAATATTTTATGATCCACTCTGTAGAAAGCCTTGGAGAAGTCCAGCAAACAGAGTAATGTTAGATAATCCCTACCAAAGTTAATTCTAATATCATCCATCTATGATGAACTTGGAAAACAGATTGAACTGGGGATAACAAGCAATGTTGATTGATGTGACTCGAGATTTGGTTTGAAAGAATTTTCTCCAAGACTTTCGGCAGACACGGTAAAACGCTAATTGGGCGAATGTCATTTGCCGATAAGGTTCGTGGCTTTTTCAGCGCAGAGATAACTTTTGCCAACTTCCAGTTGTCTGGAAAAGAAGAGGTTGTGATCCAAAAATTTATAATGTGTGTGAGAGAACTCAAAATATGAGGTAAAACCATCTTCACGAACCGAATAAGTATCCCATTTTCACCTACAGCATTTGATTTAATTGAGCGAATGATATTAACGATATCAACTTCGGAGACGACTTCAAAGTCAAAATCAAACTCAAACAACTGCTGATTTTCAGAAATGAAATTCGGGTTGCTTGTGGCACCGGAAAGAACTGCGCCGTTGAGATTATCAAGATCACGTGTCATTGTAACGACGGTAGCATTTTTCCCGACCCCAATTGAACGTAGATTGCTCCATAGTTTTTTTGAGGATTGGTCAGTACTTAGCTAAGATAGAAAATATCTTTTCTATGCTCTTCGTGTTAAAGGTTGCATGATTGCGAGCCCGACAAAATTTTTCCCAGTCGACGATAGTTGGTCTTTGTTTCCACCTAGAGTACAGCTTTTTACGGGCTTTCATGGCATTTCGAACCTAGCACTTGAACCAAGGGCAATTCCCGTTTTGAACGGTAACTGTCTATAATGGAACATGCGAATTAAAAAGGTCCAGTAGTAAATTTTGCAGATGATTAAATTTATCGTTGACATTTGAGACATAATAGGAATTACTCCATGGGAGTTGGCTTGCATCCAATTGCAAGTTATAGTTGTCCACAGAAAAAAAATCTCTAAACTGGAACGACAATGGTAGCCGAGACCGAGAAAAGTTGACATTGTACGTACAAAAAATTAAATCTTTGCCAGAAATCCCTGCTAGAGACAATTGATCCTGAAGTAGAACATTGTGACGATTGGACACCATAAGGACATCAATAAGACTGGGTGGAACATCTGGGGCAAAACGTGTGGCATAGGAATTAACTATCGACAAACCACAAGCAGCAGCTGAATCTAAGAGTAAGTGACTTTTGTAATCACATTTTAAAAGATCATAATTGAGATTACCACAGATTACAATGTGTTCATATAAAGCAGTAAGCTCCTGAAGTGCAGAAAACAATGTCTCCAAAGAATAACAGCGATTTGGGTTATAAGCAACGCCAAGAAAACATTTTGTATTGCCATCATTAACATCCAGCAAAAGATATTCTATAGCGTCTCCTTTAGATTTCTTAAGCTCTCCGCTTCAGTAGGCAATCGAGGGCTGCTCTTTGTTAACGAATACCGTGTTAGTTGGTTGGACCGTGTGCTTTGCATTAGTTAAATAAACAGCTTCCTCCATGGTAGTCTTCGTATTTGTGGTTCGATTCTCCTGCTTCGAAACATTTGCCTGTCATTTCAGCTTTCGATACGTTATATACTCGTACATATACATATCTTGAAAGCATCGGTTTGCTCAGAAGCGCCGGTGTTTTTGTCCGGGTGCTATTGCTATGGATAAATGTTAAAAAGCCTCGTCTTAAGTATTTAAGTGCCTGCATATGATCTTGTCTAACTTAGTGAGTTTTAACGACACGCGGAGATCAAAATGCAGTAATATTCATATAAGCAATAAGTAATTATATAATCCTATAAATGAGGTAATCTTCTGCATACTAAGTGTGATTTTAACTGAAAACGATTTTACGTACACTTGCACCTCTGGAATAAAAATCTTCTCAAAAGAGTAGCAAGTAAGCACGAGCATCTAATTCGTGCTTATTTCTCCAATAGCGAGACAATTATATAAAATTTTGTTGAAATTTCTACCGACTTCCGTCGTATGCTCAATTGAGGTTATGCCATACACATCTTCCTTGCTGAGATGGTGGAAATAACTCAGGCATAAAATTGAAACAAAAAGCACTTCCTTTGCTTTGCATTTGGCATGTTAACTTCACACTATATGTCGTTGAAATTCACATCATTTCAGACTTCACGGTTCTTTTTATTTATTTATTTTTTACTGTTCTACTTATACCATAGCTCTGCCTTATCTTCAATCATTTAACCTCAATCCCCTTGTGTTGTACTACCTTTCGGTCTTTCGGTCCTTCTATCTACTCTATGATATTCTTAATGCTCATTTAGTGTCCTTTTCAGTTGTACGAGTACATACATACGAGTATATGATAGATTTCACAGGACAATTCGTGCAATTACTGTCACCTTTCTAAATACCTTTCTTCTTAGCTGAAGGATAATAGTTTAAACAGAGACAATGCCGGCATAATGTAGTGCTACTAAAGATCCTGGTTATTAAAAAATAAAACAGAAAGTGCAAGAAAGGACTTCACTCATAGGAACGTATGCTCGGATCGTCTACTTCCTTTCGGAAAGTAAATGGTAGAGAGTAAAAGCCAGCTCTGCCAATCCTTATTATTGCTGTCCTTTTTTTCTATTTTTTTTTTATTTTTTTTGCCCGCATATAAAATGCAGATATTATGCGTTTTTGCCTTTGCTTTTGATATAACGTTTGCACTTTGCAGTAGAGCTTTCTTTTGTCTTTAGCCTTGCGTCTTACCGCCGTGATAGTTGCTACGCTTTTTGCACTTCGACATCCTTCCGTGAGAAATTACAAAGCAGCGTAATTAGTGCACCATTATTCCTGGTTCTTGCAACAGGGCGAAAAGTAAAATTTTTTTGTCTTTCATTTAAGCTACAATACTTCCTTGCTTTTTTTTTCATGTTTTTGTCCGCCTTTTTATAGCCCTTCCTTGGAGTGTATTCATAGTTAGGTTGAGATGCAAAGTCTAAAGGAGAGTGCAAAAAGTACATAGCAAAAAGGTATTTTAAAAAACCACCTAACTGTCAAGGGTTTTCAGAACTAATCCAGAATTTATTTGAAACAACATCCGAGCCCTATGAGCTTGGTGTGCATGAGATGGGTATTTAGAGATATGCGATTTTATTTTGCTGCATTCGTTAGACGGAAGTACTTGACGTAGATATAATAGAATAGTGGAAAAAATTGCGTAAACGGTTATCATTTGAAAAGGTATGTAGGTTATAAAACGTCATTTAGGTGCCACTTTTTTATCCGAACTACCCCTTTGGTGCTTAACGAACCATAACTGGCACTGTTAAGGCACCAGATTATGAATGTGTCTGTTATTTTATTCCAAAATAAGAGTTTAAGGGAAGTAATTTTCAAAATCTGAAAATATTTATTTTCCATGTTAACGTCGATGACTTAAAAATAAAAAGAGATGCACAAAATATATCTATATGTAGGTTATCTGAGTACGTATACAAGTACGTGTAAAAGTGATCCTTAAACAAATAGAAGAAGGGGTAAAGGTAGTATGTGTGGATGACAAATTACGAGAGAAGTGCAAATGGTAGAAGTAGCTTGCTCATTCGACGAAAGCTTTAGAATATCATCCCGATCTTCATCTGTTTTTGGTATCTTCGGTGGTGACGCAGCTAAATCAACGATTCACGAAAATTCCATTCGCTTCTTAGTTGGGGGTGCTAATTCTGAGTAAAGCCGACTTAAATCTACTAGCAGTGTGTTTGAAGGACGTCCTGAGGAGCTGCTTCCGTCAGATGGAGCCGCTGATGGAGTATTACTGGCACACTGGAAATAACCAAACCCACAGCACTAAAGTTGCATTTTATACCAGAATGAGAACTGCCACCTGAATTGTCGCGGATTTCGGCAATTTCATCATCATAGCATTGAGTGACGAAGTTTCAGAAGAGCCGATAGCGACATCAATAGATTATTAGCGGCTAAGGTGGATTTCAAAAGCAGATCTGGAATTCCATATTTTCCATGGTGCTGTTGGAAGAATGCAGCATAATCTTGCATTTTTTCTTGCGCCAACTGATTGTAGTAAGCTGATCTGTAGCATAATTTTTTGATGAAAATGCAGCTCTACTCGAGGGAGGTGCAGCGAAAAGAGCACTTAAATCAACAGCTGCCTTATTTTGACAAAACAGTTGTGCATTGAGGTCTGATTGGTTTTTCTCGGATTGAACAAATTCATTGAGCATATCATTCTGTTGATGAGCTTCTTGTTTCTTTTTGCTGCTATTTGATGATTCTTTTTAAGAACTTAACACTCAAGTGGGTATGAAGACACTTAAAGTGCCTGAGCACGTTTTAAGTTTTTTGGAAAATGGGATAGAGAGAGAAAGAAAGATGTTTGGGTTCAGTGGTTATTTCGCTCCATGGCTGGCATTCAACATTTAATGGGGAGACTAAATTCTTGGTGGAGATTGGCTTGTTGTTGATTTCTAGTCAACTACTCATCATACTTGGTTTTCGTTAAATGAATATGTCCGTCGGGACGAGACTGGGACTGTTGCCCGGGCGCGGGCGGAAAGGTATAAGGAGGAGAAAGAAAAATTGTTTTTTGTAGTTGTTTGAAACTCAGGTTTCGATATTCGCTCTCCAGGGGTGGCAGTCCGAATAGGACGGAGAGTTTTTTCTTCACTCAGAGTGATTCAAAGTTATAACTCGCACTAGTTTTTTGTGGTTGAAACTCTACAACAGCCAAATGTACGTGTCAGTGTTATGCCTTCACACGCAGAATTTTTCTGTCTGAGTTCCAATTACACAAATGAAAAACTGACTTGTCATGGGCAGGATTCGAACCTGGACCCTCCGAGTGAGAAGCGATTGCTAGTAGCACTACACCACGGCCACCCCTTTGAAAGCCAGTGCACTACCACTTGAGCCACGGCCACCTCCATGAGCCATGTAAATGAATTGGAGCCATGGCCAACATTACCCATACCACCGACACCAGCTAAAAGGTTATATTAGCTGAAATATACTGTTTCCGGCATCGAATAGCTTCGAGTATATTGAAGAAACTATCCTGAGGGACGTAGGTTTTCTGAACCTTTTCATCGATAAATTGGTTTATTGGAAGACAGTCCAGTCAAGAAGAATGAATAAATAAACAGCAACCTTTGCGGATGACAGTTTCCCAGAAAGCATTGAAAAGATTATTATAAGTGCAGAGAAGTGTGTGCAGAAAAGATTTTCGAGATCGTAGCAGAGGGTTTGTAAGCATATTTCTGGAGGCCTTTAACGAGGATTCTGTCATCACTGTTAGCATGTGAACTTGGTCTTTGGAAATTCCTTAACAATGGTCTGATTGCTGCAGTCAAAACGAACAAGGAGTGGCAGGGTATAGCTCTGCCTGATTCTATCGCTACTATTCGAATACTGTGATATCTATACTATGAATATAGAGGAGGATGGGCCTTAAAATATTCGGTGTTACCAATGATCCGAATACGGTCTAAGGCAGTGGCAAGTGTCACTGAAAAACGGAAAAGGAAACAATCACCTGGTCTTCTTACTATAGTCTGGTTACTCATTAACAATGTTGGCTATCAGTAAGCTTTGCTGCATAAAGAAGGCAGCAATTAGTTTTTTATCCACCAATGATCGCCGAATTAGATGTGAGAATAGGGCTTATTTGGGTACAAATAATCA
Source organism: Volucella bombylans (assembly GCA_949129095.1). Taxonomy (NCBI): domain Eukaryota; kingdom Metazoa; phylum Arthropoda; class Insecta; order Diptera; family Syrphidae; genus Volucella; species Volucella bombylans. Next base: position 97,971,828 of record OX422141.1, on the reverse strand, counting down.
GCTCAAAAATTTAAAATGAATCTTAGGGAATTTGTCGACATTTAAGCTAAAGAAATAATTATAATAAAGAAAAGGTGGAGGTACTTGTTCAAAAATGGAATGGTGCGCTAAAAATATTTTTGCATGTTCTACTAAGAAAATGACTTACAAATCGGCTATTCCATCCATAAGGAAATAAGGAAGCTTCCAAATAGAAATTTGAACAACTATCTTCTGCTCGAATGTTTGAATTATTAAACTTCAAGGAAAACAAATAAATATGTAAGAGATTGAGACACGCCTGGAACCAGCCGGCTTGTCTAAGCCCTCACAAGAGGCAAATGACCCTGAGTAGAAATACTCAGAATTAGATGGTAGCCCTAAACATAACTGGCTCACAATCAGCTCCTACCAGTGAACTGTGTATAAGCTATCTAATGCAACCAAGCTTAATTGGTATACATATGTCATTAGTTGAGAGGCCGTAAAATACGCATTTGTGTCCCATAATGGCTTCAAGTTATCTGGTGCTGACTTCATATACTCAGCTGGTAACAAATCTGAAAATAAATAATTTTCACTCGTAACCTGGCAGTTGCTTTTATTTTCGACATCTGCTTGCTCTTTGCATACAGATGTTTTATAATCGATAATTGGTGTTCTAGAGTGGGCCTTCTGTCAATCCTCTTAAAATTAAGGTCATTCTTTTCAGGAGAAGGGAGAAGTTGACTGCTCTACCCCATTTGTAATTAAAACCCTTCAATGTGTTTTCAGTTAGGACATTCATATGATAAGACTAATTCCTTCTTAAATATCAATTGTTTGGAGAATTAGCTATTATGCAAGTAAGTCATTGATAATTTTATCAGACTATGAGGAACGATTTGTATTTCCTAGCATGCCTGGCTCTTATGTGCGCAGAGATAAATCTTACTCCGTTTGGAGTACCACTTACGGTACAATTTCAATCATCTGTTGCCAACTTTTTGTTTTGGTTTTGTGAACCTGTATACAACTGATGCAATGACATGTGTTACTTACGAAGTTGGATTTCCTTTTACTCAGTAATGGCTTCTGCCAGAATGTGGGCAAAAAAGATGAGAGACATATGAAATTCTAATGGCAATATACTTTATTGTGAAGACCAAGCAGAGGAAGAGAGATACATATTTTGCCTGCGTCTTTAGTGACAATCAAGCTGCGCATTACTCGTACTGTACAAGAGATCTTACGACCTCAAAGCTAAAAATATAAGGCGAAGATCTGAGGTCACCATAGACCCGCGGTAAATAAAATCACCGATGACGTTGCTCGGATAGCTTCGACGGGGACTACCCAGGATCTGAGGTTTCATTAGGACTATTAGCCCAGCAAGCACTTCAACACCGATAAATAATAAATGCATAAACATATATTGAGACTATACCAAGTCTGTATGCTTGCTCGGGTGTGATTTTGATTTTAGTGGGGACCCACGCTCCTATTTATTTCGCTTAATACAAGCTTAAACTAACAAAAATTAAATGTCAGAAAATAAGGATATGGTGGAGGAGATCAGATTTGATACGAGAAGTGCTCAGGTTAAAATCAAAAAGGGGGAGGTTTGAGTTGACTTTACGAAGCATGTGGGAGATTGGTTCGTTGGAACCATAAGAGGTGCGATGGGAATATAGAAGAGACGAGGACAGCGTAAATTATGAGGGTTAGTGTTGTTAGTGAATATTTAAACAGTTTGCAAAATAGTTGGCAATAGTATGTGGGTCGATTGAAGATATATTATAGAACGAGAGGGAGGGGGAATAACCATGTGATTTTCTTTTGTAGTTGACGAAGTGATAAAATGTCTTAGGATAGTTGATAAGGTTGGTTTGCACTGTGTCGAGAAAGGTTTCCAGATAGTTAAAGTAGTCAGAAAACTGCCCGTAATTTGTTTCTTTTATTTTGCAAAGAGCGAAGTCTTCTGTTATACCAGGCTGGGGAAGTAGATTATGTTTTATGACGTGAAAAGGGGATGTAAAGAGAAATGGAATTAAATTTTTCACTGCAAAAAATGGAGACAGCATCAGCTAAAGATAGGTTGGAAAAATCAAAAGAAGATTTGCTGAGATAGATATTGATTTAGCGAAAATTAGCTATATGGAAGTTGTAAGAAGATATAGTAGGGGAAGAAGTGAACTAGGGTGCGGAGTGATCAAAAAATGACAGAATAAGAGGGGGATGGAAGTTGTCGATAGCTGATCGGGTTAAGGGACAAAACGTTACTGCGGAGTTAATGGGATCGCTAGTGAAAATATGGTCTAGTCGCCTACCGATGGAGTTTGGGACGCCACTTACTTGGCATAGGCTTGAGTCTATTATACGATCAATGAATAGACATTCCTTAGATGAACCGATGGAATCCACTTCAGCAGAGGCAGATTAAAGTCACCAAAGATAAATATATCGTCGATAGAATCTCTTAGGTCAAGAGAATGTAGGAACACATAACATACAGTGACCTATTGGGAAGTTTGCCAGAAGAAGAGACAGCTTTGAGAGAAGAGTTGTCGTTATTGTGAATGGCAAGTAGGACACCTCTGCATGAGAATTTAAGATGGGCAGATTCATTATCCATAGGGATAGGGTGATCTTTATCTCACAAAACATTATAAGAGGATGGAAATTGCTTCTGGCTATTCGGTGATCAGATTGGTGTCTGTAACTGCATAGACATCGAAAGAGAGGCCATGAGATTTAAATAAAATAGCACGAGTTTTAGAGTCCAAGCCCCTTAGCCCTTGGTAGTAAAATGTAAGTGGTAGTTTGTTGGGTGGATGAATAAGGAAGTGTAGATGAGATGCGGGCAAAGGAGGCAAGTTGGGAACGAAAAAGTTTAGAATGCCCAGCTCGGCTACGCTGAAGATGAGGAACTCTTTTACAGTGTACATAGCTGCGAAAAGCAGCGAGGTAATCCGAAACCTTTTGGGGAGATGTGTTGAAGACTTCGAGGTACCTGTTGCAAAGGGATCAAAAATAGGGACAAGGGTCGGCTACAGGACGATATGACGTTGGACAATTTATTTTACTATAAGATTTTTGAATCGAAGGGCAGGTGCGAGGATTTGGAGAAGACATGACTAAGACCAGGAAAACAAAAAGCAACACAAAAAATAATTGCAGAGAAAATAAATAAAAAATGCACTAAACGCACTGTCGTGAGATGAAAAGATTAGTAGGTCAACAATAAAAAAGGCGAGTCAGCGTTAACAATTTTTGGGTGAGAAATTAGGTTATTGGATTGATTGACTTCACAATTATAGAGGAAAATAAGAGGGCGACTGAATACAGTGACGGTTTGAACTAAACTGACACCAGAGGACAGGCGCTATAGGAGACTACTGGCGGGACAAACGAAAAGTCGGATAAACTACCATGCAGATAACTTCTTCTGAACAGTGAAGGAGTGTATAACTACACCGGAAAAAGGACTTCAACGTCGGGAAGACACTATGAACGGTAAGTCTCAATACAGTGTGCGTGACTGGGTCTTGAAGAAACGACTAGGCAAGAAACGGAAAGGCGGCTCATCACCCAAAATCGTTACTCAAAATGAAGTAATGGGAAATAAGTCGAAAGAAAAAAGAAAAAAAAAACAACGTAGCAAATATTCGTTCAGAAGGAAACATTCGCACCAAGCAATGGCCAATCAACGTGTCTGGAATGCGAATTACAGCAAACTTCAGAACATACTAATGACATTGTTGTGATCCGATTACGCCGTCACATCGCCCAACAGCAACACTAGGAAAGTCAATGTCAAAGACGTTCACAGCTATCGTTTAATGTTTCATAAGCTAAATATGCAGAAAATTCAATGGTACACTTATGAGTATGAGAACAAATCGGAAAGGGCTTTACTTATCATAGCTGGAGGACTATATGCGTTTAAAAAAAAACAGAAATTTAAATTTGTTGATACTGTCAACATCGAAAGGGAAAGAAACTATAGTCAAACGCGGCCTTCCTCTTTTCATGCTTATCTTCGATAAGACCTAAAATATTGACATAAAAACGATTCTCAAAATGGTCACCAGAATCGAGCATCTGCATAAGAACATAAAACTAATCCTTCAGTGCAAATGTTGCCAAAGTATCAATCACACGCAATATTATTGCCAAAATGCGCCTGAATTGGAGTAACACGTATTAATTGTAAATGAAACACTCCTGTATCATTCCCGAGGCTGCGAAAGTAGCCAAGTAGTTACAAAAGAGACGAGATAAATTCTTTAAGAAACAAAGTGAACACTCAAAACTGACAAGTAGCCAAAAGTCTAAGACGGCTGAATTAGCAGCCACTCAAGGAAAGCCATTGGATTCTGATCACAAAACCACAAAGGAAGAAGTGGCGGAGGAAAAACTACCACGCATTAGAAGGCGGGCATCGGGCCCGCTTACTTACGCATATATGGTGACACTACAGAACGGAAGGATCGAACATTCGGTGGATCGACTTTCACACGCTATAAATGCTTTACTTGAGAAACTTGAAAAGTGAAATAGAATAAATAAACTTCTTTCCGAACGGCTAGTTAATAGTTAATAGTTAGTATTTAATTTATGGTTTGGTTATGCGGAAGAATCTCATAATACACAGCTCCTTTTCAATCCCACCAAATATAGAGCATCATCTTCTTAGGGTGACGACCTGCTTTTGGAATAGATAAAGGCGACTAACCTCTTTTGATGCATGATCTTCTCCGTTTCACGTTTTTGCAAAGAATCCACTTTTCATTGCCCCTTATCATCCGTTTTAAAAATGGTGCACTTTTGTTGCGTTTCTGCAGGGAATCACTGACCAAAACAAGATCGTATAATTTGTCTATGCTTGATTTCGATCTGTCCGATATTTCTGCTATGTGTCGCAAAAATCGTCCCAAGTTTCCGGCGTTTCAGAATTCATTCTCTCAGATGGGCGAAGGCAGTTACAGCCCTAGAGAATGAAGAGATCGGAAGAAGTCAGGGCGGTTACACTACCACCCGATAAGCCCTCTGAGCTTACCCGTTCCTGTCCTTTGACTTCCTAGATCACCAACTTACTGACTCTTTCTTTTGACCAGGGGTTTCTTGAGCTGTTTAAGACTACCATGAGGACGATATCATCCATCTCTATTGCTTTGACGCAGATATTCATTGACTCAGCGTCTCCAGAATTGCATACTACGGCTATGTCCTAAAATTATTTTTAAGGACCATCTTCTCATAATAAATGGCGCAACCGGCTTAATACCGTTCGAAGATACCAAGAGGAAATGATTTGGAGTCAGTGCCTCATCACTTTCATGATTGATCGGGATATATGTCAATTGTCCTGAATTTAATATGCTTTCGACCTCTATGAGCTTGCTCCTTGACAATTCGTCCAAAATATTACGTGGTGGCATTAGTTGATAGAGAATAGTTTTGATCGATCACACTAGTCGCTCCCAAGTGCCACCCATATGCGGCGATGCTGGGGTATAAACTTGCTACTCATATTAGTGGTTGTGAAATCTTGCATAATTTTGTTTTGGTTAATTTCCCTTAGCGCCTCTCCTAGTTCACGTTATGCTCTATTCAAGTTGGTGCCATTATAGCTCCACAGGTCAATTTGTGTAAAACGTCTAGCGATAAAGTTTCATATGGCTAAAATGCAGTAATCAGCCGCCACTGAGTGTACAATATCAATGTGAACTGATCTTGTTATAAGACAAGTGAAAAGAACGCCCCACCTTTTTTTCATATCTTCTCAGCACTCTGACGGTAAGCGGCCCAAAGTAGTCAACACCGGTAAACGAAAAGGATCGATGAAAGGAAACCAAACTGGCGGGTTAAAGTTGAGCCATCAAACGAGGTTGCATGATCATTTGGCAATATCGTTTTATTGTGTTAAGCGCAGCCCTCGTGTGCTGAATGTGGAACCGTTGCTGACTGGGAGAGATGTATTCTGCTGTTCACCCGAAGGAGTCCCTTTTTATATAAAATTAGGAAGAGAAAAATAATCTATTTCGTCTTTATATACACTAGATTGAGGTCCTCTAAACAGTCGGGCCTTTGCAAGCTGAAGCCCAATCAGAGAGAGAGGTAATGTTTTCCTTAAAACTCTTAGTCTTTTTGAATGACGGTTGTAGACATATCGAAAAACGAATGCGGTATTTCTTAGAAGTTTTTATCAGCTCGAGGATTTTTCCAGTTGGAAAATTAGAGTTCGCTTTTGTTCTTCACCTCAGGAATTCGGATGCTGAATTCGATTGCCATCCGCAATTAGATGTGAGGTATCTCTTGCCATTTAATACAATCCAGGCAATCCAGTGCCACTCATCGAGTTCTGTGATGTCAAGAATTTCACTAATGCGAAAGGTAACTATATTTTCGATGATCCAACCGTAGCCAACTTAGAACCACCTTCGAGTCCGTCTAAAATATACGTTTCTGGAAAAGAATGGAATGGGAGGCACTCATATTCATAGTCAATCGAGCACCTAGTGCTGCTGACTGTAACTCTAGTCTCGGGATGGTAAGTATTTTTAGCGGAGCCACCGTTAGCTCCCCGAAGAGAGCATTGCACTGATCCTTGGTGGCTGAATCTTGCATACCCCACAGCAGCGTACCCGTGTTCGCTAGCATCCACGAAAATGTGTAGCTGAATCTCTGGTTGCCTCGAAATGTAATGAATAATGTATGTTCTAGGAAGTTACCCACTTAAGCCACCTTTTTGTGATCGATGGAATCGATTTGCAATGCTTTTAACACCTTATGTGAATTGAAAATCCATTGAGAATTGATCGAACCGCCCGGTGAAAATCCATTGCATAGTCTTCGGGGTTCTTATTCTTGACATATGAACATGAACAAGTTGCACCAAATGTCTAACACCAAATGTCAATATCTGCGCAAACGTCACCAGACTTTTCCCAGAATTTGCGAAGAACGAACGTCAAGGAGGTAAGTTGATTTGACCCATTTAAGAGAGTAGAATTATGGGATATCCGTTTCACTCTGTCAGCTGCATTCCAGATCACTCGAAGTTCTCCTCCTTCGTTTGGGTTTCGAGTAGGCAGGTACCAGCAGCGAATTTCATTCGTTACCTCTTTGAACGATAGCTTCCTTTCATTCATAACGGCAGCATACTGAGAGTCTTTATTCAAACGCTTACAAAGGCACTAAATAGGTTTCATCTCTATGGGAAAACTACCTGGCATTTCAATTTCGCTATACTTCCAGAGTAGAGCTGTCTCATAGTGGCGGTCTACTCTGCGGGTGTAAGTATTCAGGACCTCAAGGACACGCTTCTCCCCCGTTAGCACTAACAGGCTCCTTGGACTTGAAATTTTCTCCACTGATGAAATTCTTAACGAACCTCTGCAGATTCCAATCGGTGTTCTCTTGCTCACATTCGCAAATATGAAAGGTCGGTTAGGAGCGTGGACCTTTGGACGGTAAATCAGAACAATTACCATAAATTACCCAATCCAGGCAGTGACCGGTTGATCAGATGACCCTACCTGTCACAGCAAGGGAAACCCTAGCTTGAGATTGATTAAGTCAACGAGAAAAAGGGGGTGGGCGTTTTTGTAGGCCGCAATGGGTAGGCCTCGGAGATGTTTGTATTTCAACTTCAGATTAGCAGTATACAAGAATTGTATAGGCAGCTGTTGATTCTTAACGGTGTCAACATCTATAAGATCGAGCTTCACAGTATTGTTTCCAGTGGCCATATAGCCAACTACTGCAATAAAGACCCGCTTTGTTCCTTCAGCATGAACGAGAACGCTAAGCATTAAGCCGATAGCAACAAATGCCCGGTCTTCAGGAGAGCCACCAAACCAGCAAACAACCATGAATATAATACAGATTAACCTTAACCACTGAAGGACATCCTGGAACAAACGGCTAGAAACCAGGGAGCAGACATCATTTTGATCAGCGGCATTTATAAAACTATCGACAGCAAGATTTGGATCTGCGATAACTCAGGGCATGCCGCAATTTGGACGTGTGGAAGATTCCAGCAATCAGGTGGATGAGAATGTTCGTGCACAAATAAATGGGATCAACTTCTACAACTGTTCAATTGTTCGCGCGGTCACGTCGGACAACAAGTGAATTCCACACAATGTTAGAAAACGTAACTGCAGATGCTCGTGAAAGATCTCCAGTAGTTATAGGCGGAGATTTAAAAGTACTACAAAATATCCACGGGAATCACACAAGGATCGGTACTGGGCCCCATACTCTGGATTATCATGCACGATGGAGTTCTGAAATTAACACTGTCACCAGGAGGAAGAATAATCGGATTCGCTGACGACATCGCAATTGTAACTGTTGCAAAGAACATTTACGAGATAGAATCAACTACGAACCTTATCAATGAATTTATTATATCCGCCGGCCCTGAACCAGCAGATCATAAAACGGATGTTGTTCTAGTAACCAGCTGAGAATACGGGTATGAAGTCAAATCATTAGACTAAGAGACTATATGGAAAAGCTAGGAGTAATATTAATATTAAGTTTTATGCCCCGCATTGACTGTTCGAGCAAAAAGGCGTCAAAGCTCCAGGGAGCACTTTCTGAAATAGGTACTGCCAAAGATCGGAGGACCCGGATATGTTAGAAAAAATATTAATATCCAAGGTAGTAAACGCAGTCCTACCCAGTTTGGGTAGCGGCTCTAGCGACAAAGAAAGCAAAGAAAAAGTTATCATCAACATATCGACTTAGCACATTAAGGGTGATCAGTGGCTTTTGTTATAAACAGGATTATGCTCATCGATATCCTTGCGGACGATGACTAGACTTCAATGACTAGGTGGCAAGATCGGTAGAATACCTCTACGAAGAGCTGATTGATCCATTCATAGACGTTTGGACAAACAAAAGGCGTGTAAACTGTAACTGTCAGCTTAAATAGTTCTTCTCTGCTCACGAAGGGTATCGAAAATATCTACACCGCTTCGGGTACGGTAGATCACCCAAATCAGGAGGAAGGCACGTAGGATGCAATATTCCATTGCACACGCTTACTTCGATGGAGAACTAATATACCAAACCCGCAATCAATACCTGACCAAATCTTGTTGTCAGAAGAAAATTGGATGGAGATTTCCACAAACATACTGCGAAGGATAGAGAGAAAAAGATGTGCTATCATCAAATATAGAAAATATAGCATAGATTGCATGTACCAACCCGGCGAAGTAATACCGAACGGCAGTCCCGCGGGGAGAATGGTCGAAGTGTGTAGGGTGTTTTCATGGAATCGAACAATCGGACTAGCGAATCATTCATCCTGGTAGCGCGGGCTACTGGAACTTTACATATCCTTTAGCGCAACCAAAAAAAAAAAAAAAAAAAAAAACATACACATACACATACACAAACACATCAACATACATTTTATTAAACACTTTAAACATAAGGATATCATCAAATTTTGATTTCGATTTTCGTGGTGAATGCTAGAACTTCCCTATCAGGAAGTTAAACATGATCTTTTAGTTACACCTGGTAATCACGGTGTTATCAGGCTCTGAGTCTCTTCGGTACATGCCCACTGTTCCAGTCCAAATCTACCGAAATTGAAAGATCTAGCAAATTCCGGATCAGCGTTTTAAATAGGTTTTTTTTTTTAGTATGTTCGTTTGGACTTCCAGAATTCGTGCCTCGACCGCGGTCGGGAATGCCATTATCGGTGTTGCGAATTACTTGTTACTTACTTATCAGGTTGGCAACCGTTAGAGGGTACAAACCTGAACAACTGTAGCCTTCCATCCATTACCATCGCGGGCGTGCTGCTTCCAGTTGCAAAGACCAAGCTGTCTTATATCCGCGATCCCTTGATCAGCCGTACTGCACCGCAGAAACCGGCCAATACAGCGCGGCTTCCGGCCCGAAAAATCGACATCAGACCAAATTTTCACATGAAGACAGATCCTGGAAAAGATCAAGGAATTTCAAGTCAACACATACCACCTCTTTATCGACTTCAAACCCGCATATGATAGCATCCATCGCACTGAGCTATATAATGCGATAGACGAATTCGGGATTCCGGGAAAACTGATCCGCATATGTCGCAAAACACTGGAAAACTCGCAATGCGCCGTGCAGTGTGGAAGTAGAACCTCCGAATTATTCCAAACCTGCACCGGATTTGGGCAAGGAGACGCGTTGCCGTGGCAGGTCATCCGAGCCAGCGGCTTTGTTGTTCTTCAGCTTTAGTATAGCTGTGCGGACTTCTTCTAAGCTGGGAGGGAGAACTAATTTTTCGACTAGAGATGTGTTCTCCTTTTTTTCCCAAACACTCTCTTTTGGTCATGTCCATTAAGCAACTGCTGGAAGTTGATTAGTGATTACCTTCGTCGAAGTGCTGGAAGACCCGTTTTAAAGCCATTGGATCTTGGTGTCTTTCCTTCTCTAGCAATCTTCGATATCCGTGAGCTGGGAGAATGCAAAGGCTCTTTTCTATTTCCGCAGTAGTCTTTTCCCCTCCGTTTTTCTGGAACTATACTCATCCCATGTTGCTCTGGTGACGCGTTGCAGCGTTTTCCTGTATGCCACATATGTTGCCTTCTATTTTTGCACACATTCATCATCATTACATTGATTTATTTTCTGGACTGGTTGGAAGTCTAAGGTGTTTTCGGCCAGCTCCTTGATGGAAGTGCAGCAACATGACCACATGTTGTTAACGTTTGTGGTAGACAATGGCATATTGGAGAGTTTTTCGTCCAGGCGCTCTCTGTAGTCTCTGGCTATTTCCGGTATGCGTAGGCGTCCAATACTGAACCTCCTTTTTGGGTGTTGTTGCAGCTTTCTTTCTGGCAGTCTAGCTCTGAATCGGGCTGCTACCAGGTAATGGTCAGAGTCGACGTTTACCCCTTTTAATATTTTAAAATCCAGGATATATGACGAGTGATTATTTTGTGAAGGAACCTCGTGTTACATATCACTGTCTTACTGTCGCAAAGTTTGCTAGTTGGAAGCCGTTATCTGTTATCGTTTTATGGAGGCTGTAGTTTCCGACCGCTTCGCCAAAGATGTTCTCCTTACCGATTTGGCATTGAAGTCCCCGAGTACAATTTTAACATCGTACTTCGGATAGGCTCCATCCAGGAGGTCAAAAAATTCCTCCTTGATGGGTTCTTCAGCCTCGTTGGTAGGGGCGTGCATATGAAGCTGATGTTATAGAATCTTGCATTGACACGGATTATAGCCAGGCGATCACTGATGGGCATATGCGATGACCTTCGATTTGAGCCGCTCTCGCACGACGAATCCACATTCAAATATGTGTAACCTTTTGCGACAACCGCAATAAATGTCACAATTTGTTCTTTTCATTATTCCCGATCCTATCCAGCGTACTTCCTGGATTACAGTAATATCTGGCCTATATTGCTTGAGGATATTTTCCAATTTTTGAGTTGCTCTTGGGGTGGAAAGCATTCTTACGTTCCAGGAGCATACTTTCAAATCGTAGACTTTCTTCTGTATCCGAGGCTGTATTGTGTTCAATCATAACACTTGTTTCTGTGTTTTAGGTAAGTGGGTCGTCAGTCCACAACACAACCGCCATTCTGGTCGGAGTGAGTGTCGAAGTAGCTATCCAATGGCTCTACGAGGAGGCTACCAGTCAACTTGGATTGGTCAGTGACAAGGATCGCTCTGACCTTTGCCGGGTTGTTGGTAATCAGGAGGTTTACCCTGTATGCTCGCTTCCACAACCACGACGACAAGGTATTGCGATTACCTAGAGTATAATCTTGTGTGGTCACCATTACTGCATTATAATCATAATACACGTATATGTGTATATGTAGTAAGTTTAATACAAGACAAGCCCCACTGACTCTGGAGCCTTCCTGCCACCACGAGGCAATCAAATCAGTTTAATAGACATTACTGTACAATTTGGGATATCCTGAATCTCCCCTATTATTTAAAGGCAGCGAATTCATAAAACTTTTTATTTGTTTGCAGCACTTTATCATATACCGATGCAATGGAAATAGAAATTGTGCCAAGGACAAGAATTGTGGGACTTTATAAGAACACCTCGGATTTTCTAGTCTAATGCCATTAACGCTAAAGTTTATCAGAGATCTGGAATCAGTTAGTACAATCATTTAAGAATCGGAGTTCATTGGTGGACTAATAATGTATTTCGATAGGGCATTATTACTTTTTATCGAAACGGATCGTAGAACAAACAGCTGGGAACAGTTAAATTTAATATTTTTTTTATTTTATTCCAAATACTTGTCAAACAATATCTCGTAAATCAATTTATAAAAATCCTTCAACGGATTATCTTATCGTATTCGTCAAGTCATTAATCTAAGTGCTAACTTGTATGCAAGTCATTAAGAAATGCGTGTTCATCATTGATATATGCTGAAACTCGAAGATGTCAGTCAACTTTTGATTCATGAGAAAAGTTTATAAATCAGAATTTAACACATCACAGTCGTATTCGTACTTTAGTATGTATAAAGTCAAAGTTCCCTAGTGCGTGACAAGCAATTACTCGTTTCGCTGTTGTCTTTATCGTAGTTGTCACTTCTAATGCCAGCTCTGTGAAGTAATAGCAAAACCAGTTCGCTTCAGTTGAGCTCTTTCCTTATTTAATCCCATCACGCATTCCGTTGTACAATGTTTTAGGAAGATATGTGATTTCACTGCTCAAAATTTCACACTCAAAAGTACAAACTGAGTTTTTTCTTTGTCTCTTGGGGCTGGAACTGAATGAACCTTGAATTCATATAATCAAGGCTCGCAATTACTAAGCATTACGCGTACTGATTTGTCATTGAAAACGACATTCTATACAAACATCTACAACGAATAAGACTCCCTATGGCCTAAATATGCTAGTACTCGTACAATGTCATGAGCTCACTGTTTAGTAGTACTTCGCATTTCTTAGCAATTACGAGGAATCCTTATTGTAGCCATACAATGTACAATTATTCCTTGATGCGATATGCACACAGATACAGGATCCGGATAAATGTGTAGTGGTTATCCCAAGTCCTCACAAAACACAATTTAAAATTTATGAAATTCCTCTGCAAATCAAATGTGAATTTCAAATTGAAACATTCTCGTGTGTGGTGCTTCACCTTTCACAAAATGGGCGGAATCAAGAGCTGTAACTTAAGTAGGCTCACCAAAGAATTCTTTTTTTGTCATTCATTTTACGATCTTAATATGTGTGAGCGGTGTGTGGTAATTATTGCAGCAACAACCTATACCATTCTACCAATTTACCCGACCATCTCTCCTTATATGGACTCATTCATTATATATACTCATGTACAGGCTGTTCTGAATTATGTGCTGAAGACTTTAAGGAGATTCCTTGACATATTCTGAGACAAAAATCATATGAGTGGGTGGGGGGTTGGAAATGCACCTACTCCACAGTACAGAGGTTTTAAGGGCCTTAAGTTGCTCTGTTGTGACTCTAATTGAAAAAAACATCTTTTACATTTATGCGTGTAACAAATATGGTATCGTTGTACTCGTAATTATAAGTACATCTATTGCATCGATGTAAGTCCTGCCTTAAAATAAAGTATCAAAAGTTATTGAAGATCAAAGTGATTCTTTTTCTGTTAAAACTTAAAAATTTGATATTTTTCTAATTTTTTTCAGAAAAATGTCCTAGTATTCCCCACTTTTCGCAACTATAAAACGTGTTCCTAGTATTTACAAATACGAAAAATATCAGGCCATTTCATCTGAAGTTATTACTTTTCCAGATTCGACTCAACTTGTTCAAATTATAAAACTCCAAAATAGGGTATTCTTTTACAACAGCCCTATAAAATTCATTTTCTAATTGCGCAATGAAAATGCAATATAAGTTTTGTTAAAACGTTTATTTTATAAAATTAATAATTAAGAAATAATATAAATAGAATACGAAATTATTTTTAAAGCCGGTTTGTAGTTTTTAACGGAGATATGGACGTTTAATTCACAACATCCTCGATGAGGGATTTTTCAACAAAATAATACACAGACATGGTATGTTTTCTGCAACCAGAACGGCTAACGAGCATAATTGGAATATCTGAGACGGTATTCTGATAGATCTGCCCTAAATGTCAGGACATTTATTAGCACATTTTCCAGGATGAGTGAGACAGGAACAATAGGAAAATTTCCGAGTGACCCACACCCTGCTTTAGCTACGATGACGTTTTACATTACGCATAAACAATCCAAATACGTATGTAGAATTCTAATTTTTTTTTTTTGAAAAGAACTTAACACTCAAGGGGGTATGACTACTCTTAAAAGTTTTTCGGAAAATCGGATAGAGAGAGAGAGAGCAAGATATTTGGGCTCAGTGGTTATTTCGCTCCATGGGTGGCAACCAACATTTAATGGGGAGACTAAATTATTAGTTTAAATTGACTTGGTGTTGTACTTAGGCAACCATTCACCTCACGAGATTTCAGTTGCCTGAAAAAATGTCTTTCGGTCATGGCTGGTATTGAACCCCGAACGGTCCGAATGGGAAGTCAATACAATACCACTTGAGCCACGGCCACCCACTTTCAGATAGCATGCATGCTCTCCATCTGTAACAAGAGTTAACTGAGAGGTATTCAGTTCCCTTTTGTAGCAGTGGTATGGAAAGTTATCGATTTGCTAGTTTAATTTTGATGAATCGGTGGATCAGTCGTACGTGCCAAATCATGTACACCACACAGTACACTTACTGAAAATAGAAAAAGGATATCATCGTAAAGGTCCAATAATAAAGGGAAATAGGGAAATGAAGTAAAGAAACTTCTTCCGTTGTTTCATTTTAAACGTTTATTGTTACAAAACTGTATTCAAGAGAGAAGGTATACAATTATACTTAATTGGCCTCAGCCAACAAGCTCGGTCTTTACTCTTTTGGCTAAGTTGATGTCGCATCGTTGTATCTGGTCCTCCACTGACCGGCTATGCAGACCAGACCGAAAACCACCCGAAGAATTTTCCTCTCAAAGCAGCCAACAATTTTGATAAAGTCCATGCCTCTGCGCTATAGAATACGACTAGGATGATTAAACGCACTTTTATTATTCGAGAGATGGTTTTGCTAGTCAATTGCCTTCTTAGCTCAAAAAAGCAGCGATGGTGTCGTTATCTCAATTGATAGCGGAGCTTAGGTAGGAAAAGCCCTTAACTACCTAAAAGTTATATCTTTCCAGGGTGACGTTCTGTCCGAGACGTCTGTGTTGGGTGTCCTTTCTTGTTGAAAGCATACACTTACTCTTACCCTCACTGACCGTTTAATCCATCTTCGCCGCTTTCGTCTCAATACTCGCGAAAGCGCCATTGACATCACGCTGCTTCCTTCCGGTTATGTCAATATCATCAGCTTATGCGAGCAATAGGACGGACTTTTGAAAGATTGTGCCTCTTATGTTGGCGAGTCAGTCTTTCGTTATTCTTTCAAGAATGGTGTTAGAGAAATCGCAAGACAGCGCATCGCCTTGTCTAAATACTTTTTTGACATCAAAGGTCTCGGTGAGTTCATTACCGACCTTCATGGAGCAGCGTGCATTTTCCATCGTCATACTGCACAAGCGGTCGAGTTTGGCAGCGATACCAAAACTAAAAAACGTTTCTATAGACGTTGTCATACGCGGCCTTAAAATCGATGAATAGGTAGATATGGCAGAGTGTGAATATTTGGTCGACGGTGGGCTTTCCTGACCTGAAGCCACACTGATATGGACCAATCGAGTTGTTGACGAACGGCTTCATGCATTCACACAATACGGCAGATAGGATCTTGTAGGCGATGTTAAGAAGACTGATACCTCTGTAGATAGTGCAGTTCAGAAGAACTTCTTTCTTGAGGATCGGACAAACAATGCTGAGGTTCCATTATTCGGTCATACATACGTCTGACCATATTTTACAGATGAGTTGGTGCATGCTCCTTACTAAGTCATCGTCTGGTGCTGTGAAGAGCTCGGCAATCAGGCCGTCTGCTCCAGCAGGGTTTTTGAGCTTAAGCTTATATATGGCTATCTTGACTTTATCCAGGTCAGGTGGACAGCACTGTTGGTCTACATCATCCAGGTTGAAATGCTCATTTTGCCTGAAAGCGGTATTTGGTTCGTCATCGCAATTACACGGTCTACAAGGTGTTCCCTTGTTTGTCTCTACAGGCTTCGATTCGATATTTTTATCTTTTAGTAAAACTTCCGAGTCTCAATTTCCTCGACAGTGACATTCTTATGCTTCTTCTTTTTCCTCATAAGAACCCGGTGTTCGACTTTCCTCATCTGCTGGTAGAGCCCGTGAACAGCTTCCGTCCTTCTTGCTTAGCTGCATGTGCTTTCCGGCACTCGTCATCAAACAACTGTTTTCTTGGTGGTCGGCGGTATCTCTGGTGGCTGTTGGCAATGTTGCCACTGGTGTTCGATACTTAATACTGGCGGCATAGGACCTCTTAAGAGATTAAGGGAAACTCGATTGGAAACGGATTTTGCGATCTCTTGCGATTGCAGCCATCCGACGTCGAACTTCGTCACAGTACTAGCTTGCCATTGTGATGTACATTATATCCGAAACCGCACCGTGGCTACAACAAGCTAATGTTTCGAGTCGATGTTGGCCCCTCGGAAAGTTCGGACATCTGTAATACTGGAGGAGTGCCAGTATTGTTGTTATTGGTTGACGGTTGTTTGATCAGGAGTTCTCCAAGTCCTTTTGTGAATGTCGAGATGTGGGAACCACGAAAATGTTTCACCCCGCGGTAAAATCGATTAGCCTGAATCCGTTATCGGAGGTGTTGTCGTGCAACCTATACTTTCCGACAGTACTACGAAAGATGCTCTCTCTTCCTAACTTTGCATTAAAATCGCCAAGGATAATTTTAATATCATACCTAGGGCACTGCACATAAGTCTTGCCCAAGAGCTCGTAGAAGCTATATTTAGTAACGTCATCTTTCTCCTCTGTTGGGCCCCCCAATTATCAAGGCTTGGTCCATTGATGACGTTGTCTTATAAAAAACGGTGGCAGAGCAAAGTACTGGTCTTATCGTAAACATCTTCATATGACGCTACCGAAGTACGATTTGACAAGTTACAAGCGCCCGGTCATGTTTTGTTGGCGTCAGGACCACCGATAGTCAATACCAGGACTTAAATTACGGTACCATGTAAGTCAGGAGCCCTCGGATCTCGGTCTGGGCCTGAATTGTTGGAGGTAGGCCCCCTTTTGGAAGCGTCATGATTACTGTGGTTTAAACCCAAAATCGCTTTCGGCCCAATGTATTGTAGAGTTGCAATAAGTACTGGGTGCTGTGGCCCTAAGAGCAGTGAAAGGTTTTTGGTCGGCCTCGACTCATACCAAGGGTGAAACTTGTGCCTCCGACACAAGATTAGACCTACGATGCCAGTGGAGTTATCACTGACACCGTACGACTCGAAAGAATCCGTAGCTTTGCAAGAGAAATATTTAAATGAAAACTCAGTAGGCAGTTAGCGGGTGGAATTATAAAATAGCTGAATTTTGTTTAAAGGTTGCCAGTCCTGGGCTGTAAGGAGTCTAAATGGAAGTGACCGAAAAATTGCGAAGCTCGACCGAAAGCTATATTCTGGTACTGCGGGTGGTCATCAACATGCTTTGTTTTAATATCTCGTGCAAAGACAATGACATACAAGAACCAGTTATGGCTCGATTGGTTTCAGAACAAAAACAAAAAAAAGGAATAAAACAAATTTCCCATCTTTGTTGAAGTTTCCACTATTTCCCCCTATTCCCTACTTAGCTGCACAAGCTGACCATTGCTATACACTTGGGCTTACACATAAGTGATGCAGCTGTTGTATAAAGCTCTTTGAAGTTAATGGCCCTACAAGTTTCTTTATTAAAACGAGAAAACGAAAAATGCACTTTAGCAAGAGCCGTTGCATCAAGTACAATTGCAACAATAACCACAACCAAGCCAACAGTGTTATTCACAGCAACTGCTGCAACACCAGCTACCGTTAAAATACCATTAAAAACATAAGCCACAGTGGCAACCACTGCAACAGTTACAACCGAAACTATTGCTAAGCAACAACAGCCTCCGCTTAAACAACGGTGGCAACAACAGCTACAGCAACAGTAACAGCCGCAGCTATAAAAATAGTGTTAGCCACAGCAACAGTGTCAGGAATAGATACAGCTCATCCAGCCGCAACAACAAAATCAGACGCTGAAACACCTGCCATAGTTGCAACCCTTAGTACTACGGCGGCAACAGGTTCTGCAGCGTGGTCGCAGAACGGGAGAGGAACGGCCAGCGCTCAGGGTGTACAATGCTATAGTCCGTACCAATTCAGTTTGCCATTCTACTGGTCTACAGGTCTCTTAAAATTTCTTTTATCATATCTTAAATTGACAAATATGACCTAAGAAATACGAAAATGTGTGGAGCCGTAAACAAAAAGAATCCACATCCCAACGTTGCTTTCAAGATCGCAGTTGCGTTCTGACCATTTACAATACTCCGAGATCCGATACGAGGGTCACATTCGGACATCGGACGTCTGTTTACAATGATACGTCAAAACGCCACTCACAAATAACAAGCTCAAAATGAAAACAACAATAATTTAGCTGTCGCGCATCATTGTAAATAAACACATTGAAGTACATGTTAAGGAAATATTTTTGGCAGTACATGCGCTCTCTTTTTCGAACAACGTATCGGAGCTCGGAACATTGTAAATGGGGATTGAGGGTGGTTTTTTGATTTTCCTTCTATTACACTGAAGTTGAGGGCGCACTGATGGGACGGGCATTTTCTACCTGAGGTATAATCATTGTGTATATCCAGTTTTCCAAAAAATTATTACATCCCTGGTGGAAGAGGAGATGTAGATCCTTATTATGCCAAATTTACTTCGAGAAAATTATATTCTAATAAAATATAATTATATTTTATATATATAATTATAAAAAAAAAGTTCTGTGCGCGTATATCTGTTGGTACCGTATGGGATTTGCGCATGATGACGATTGGATAAATGAAGCAAAAGGTTTCGCATGAATTGATTGTTTGATTGTGTTTCTATGTAGCTATACGGTTTTTGATTATTTGCTCATTATACTTTCGTAGATCATTATTGCTGGCAAAGCTCCATTTCTGTGAAAAAGGCGTAATAACTGGTGCAAATGTTTACCAAGAAGATGTGCTAGAGGGTGTTGTGAAGGGCTTGACCAATACAATACAAATTTTTTTAATAATTAATATTGTGGTCTAATAAATGAAACAATTTTGAATACAATATGTTTACTGGTTTTTTTGTAAAGCGTTTTATATTTGTAACAGAACTTATGGCAAGACTAGGTATATTAAATTCAATTTGAAGAACTGTCAGTTTCATAATCTGTTGAGGAATCATCTCCTGGCCTGATAACTATTGCATCCGATATTGTGTCCCACATCATGAGAAAAGTATTCCTCCTCTGTCTTTATAACTTTTGCACAAACTTTGTGCCAATCTTCAACTGTAACTTTTGAAAATTCTTTTTCAGCTAGTTTCTGAACACCCGGTAATTTAAATGTTGTGTTTTGGTTTCCCACTCTTGCCTTGACAGTTGCCCAAATATTTTCAATACGGTTGAGATCTGGATGATAAGGTGTCAATCGTAGTACTTTGTGTTCCGCGCCGTGAATTATAGCGTTAATATTATGGTTTGGATGGTGTATATTTCAATGTTCCTTTACAAGCTCATACTCGTAAAGTTCGAGTTTGAACATCTGTGAACTATGTGGTATATTGTAGTGGCAAGCCATTGTAACATCTCAAATTTTCCGGAACCAGAACTTATTTGCTTGCCTTCAGATTTGTTGTGATATGATGCATTGTCCATTACAATAACTGAATCTTCTTCTATGATATTCAAAACTTGATCTGTCATCCATTTGGAAAAATTTTCAAAATTCATCTCATCGTTATAATCTCCTCTTTTAGTCTCAGATTAAAATAAAAGCAAGGCATTATTTACAAAGCCTTTCTCGGAATAGTCTATACAAATTCAACAAATATACCTATGCCCTGAATTTTTTGCCAATCCCACCCTAGATAATAGGTAGCATTACATATAAAGAACGTTGAAATTTATCGACCCCATAATAAAAAAATTAAAGTAATTTATGCAACAGCATTTTAGTTTATAGCCATGTTAAGTTGGGTTAGGCATTGTAAACTTCAGGCAAAAACATTTAGTCTTTCATACCATTTTTGTTCTCTTAAATCCTCTCTCTGCGCAATCGACCGTTGGCAAACTGAATTGGTACGGACTATATTTTATTTTGGTAGTATAACTATGAATACACACATGCATACATACATATTTTTTTTATTAGAATTTATTTATCCTTAATTAAAACAGAAGTCTAAGTGTAAGCTTTATTGTCGTAAAAATAGCACGAAAACCTAACCACTTAATAACTATCAGGCATTCACCAGAACATATTCATGTGCGGAATTTGTGCACATCCTCCCGGATTAATCTCGATAAGTCAGTTTAACGTTCTTTTATTTTCCTATCATCTTCTACACCTAACAAAGAAAAACCATAACCTTACTTTAATTAATGAGCCCTGATACTCATACCTGCGGATATCTTCTGTATCTGAGCGCATAGTCTTATCATAAATGTGTTTCTTATCGGCTCGGATATACAATGGTATTATTGTTATTATTATTAATAGTTATATTTTAATCATTGGTTCGAGAACGGACTCTGGTTCAAGCGCAAGCTCATTTTTTTTTCGTTTTCTATTGTACATGTATATGTACGAGTATATATATATATATATATATTCATATGAACTTCAATCTTGAAATAAATTTTTCGAACTCTACAATTATATTCTAGAAAAATAATTCTAGGAACACAACTTTATTGGCCGGATTCTATGGACGGATGTATCCCAATTCACGAGAGATGGAATCACTAATTTTACTAATTTACCTTGGCAGAAAGCAACAGCAAGCAAAGTAATATTCTTTGGCCGGTGTTTTATTTGCTAAGAAACGAGAAACAGCCTCCCTAACTGAACACCTTGCACCTCTACTACTAAGCCATACTTCACGCCTTCTCATGGCGCCAAGACAAGTGTCGGTTTGAACTGTGGTTCAGCGAGCCGGATTCACAAAAAATGTTCTTGCTCAGAAGCGGAATCAAAAAACGTATACGGACGGATACCTTGTAGACGACCTTTGATTGAATTCTTGAGAAGAAGGTGCTCAGAATGCCAGATTCCCACAACAAATTAGACATTGGGGGACTGAGTGAAATAAAATGGCTGGAGGCAGGAGAATTCCCTTCATCAACCGGGAGCACTATATTACTTTACCCTAGAAAAATAAATGGAAGCGTGCGGGTGTAGTGCTTATGTTGGCATAAGCAACACGGAAGAGGCGGCCTTATAGTGACCGGATATTACCGGCCAGATTCCATAGTACTGTAAGAAAGGTAACCATCATTCTGTGCTACGCACCAACGGAATGCTAGATTAAAGGCGAAAAGAAGAGAGCTTCTACGATCAATTATGTGCTGGTAGACCTCAATGGTAGCAAGGGACAACGCCACGCTCAGAAACGTAATGGCTGTTTATGGCATTGGAGACCGAAATCACAAATGGACCTAGTCTTTATAGGCACAGTAGGTCCCTTTGTAGTTTACAGTGGGACGCAGAACCCACAGGATCCCGTAAAAAATGAGGACGGTTGCCTACGTATAGCGGATAAGGACCAGCTCCTGGGTGGCCATGGCTCAAGTGGTAGTATATTGGCTTCCAAATCGGAAGGTTCGGTGTTCGAATCCCAGCCTCATCCTTTATCCTTTATCCAGTAATAAATTTTGTCTGATAATAAGTGAGGATAGAGCAAACACAAACTGCCGGTTATAGGTCCTGTTGAGTACCAGGACCACCGGTAGTTCCCGCCAGGCCTTAAAACACGGTACCGTGAAAATCGAGGACTCACGAAACTTCAGTCCGGGCCTGACTTGTTGACCGAGGCCCCTAGTAGGAGCGTCACGGTGGCTGTGGCTTAAACCTATAACGCGGGAAGGGTTTTCCACTTAGTTTTGACCCATGTAGAATTGCAAAAATTACTGGTGCCGTGACCCAAAGATCAGCAAGAGGTTTTAGGTCATTCTCGACTCATACCATACGATGGTAAGGCGTATCTTTGCAAACATAAATGTAAGGGCATTCCGTGAATTTAATTCGACACTACAGGCGTGTATGTCAAAACACAAGAGACATCTGGCCCTCCCTATTAATACCGAGATTGTAACCGCGATAAAGGCCCTCAAGAAGAGCAGAAGGTATGCATTGATGGAATTCCTGCGGAATTTTTCCAAGCCAAATACATCGACAGAACTACTGGGACCTATTATAGGAAACCGCATAGGAAAATGAGCGTTTTCCGAAGGAGTGAAACCAGGGGATGACTGTCAACCTGCCGAAAAGGGGCAATCTAATGGATTGTGGAAAATGGCGTGGGATATGTGTTCTGTCAGTAGTGGACAAAATAATAGCGACGATAATTCTGGACAGCATCAAAGTTGATTTAACCTTAACTTTCGATGTGCAACAAGCAGGCTTTTGCGCTGGATGCTCGTGCACCGGTCATATAAACGCCTTGCGGATTATCATGGGGCATTGTGTCTAGTATATGTCTCCGTTCTACCTGCTTTTTATCAAATTCGAGAATGCTGTTGATAGCGTGAACCGTAAGTTCATATGGAAAGCTTTGCGCAGGAGTAGGCATTGCTTCTAAAATCTTTGTTATTTTAAAGGCTACGTACGAAGGTGCAACGGTAAGTTATCAGAAGTCTTTGAAGTCCAAAGCGGAGTTCGGCAGGATTATATTGTATTTCATCACCGTATCTTTTTCTGGTGATAATGAACGATGTTGTCTGAGCGGAACTATCGGAGGAAAGCAGATGTATGCAATGGATATTGAAGCCAACAGATTGTGGCTTAAAATAAATGCAGTTAAAACCAAAGCTACTGTGTGTTAAGCTCTTTCTCCCAACTTCACATTGCTGGACAGGAGGTCGAGAAAATGTAGAACTTTCTTTATTTGAGAACACCATTTCGACTGGCGGATTCACCGAACTCGCTGTTAATACCAGAATCGGGAAGGCAAATGCTGTTTAAGGTTTGGAAAACCAATGTATACAGAAGATCAGGTTCCAATATCGAGTCAGCGCTGCTTTATGGGTACAGATGCATGTCTCCGCATAATTTTGACAGTATTTTAGCCCAAGCGAATCTCAAACGCAGAGCTCCATATTAAAACAGGGCAGAAGCCAATCCACATCACTAAGAAGAAGGAAATGGTTGTGAATTTATCACATCTTAAGGCGAGAAGACAATTACAATTCCTAGATGCTATGCAGTGGAACGCGCTTATACAGACAGAAAGAAGAGCCGGCCGCTCAAGGTAGACATGGCGCAGAACAGTTGAGGAGTAGTGGAGGACACATGGAAAGAGATCGTTTGCAATTAATATTTTTATAAATTTTTATAAATTCTTAATTACAAATTTTACCTGTTTCAATAAGTGGGGTCGTATTTTAAAATCTGCTGACTTGAGATGAAATGACTTAACTTATTTGTAAATACCAAGTACACGTTCCAATGTTTCAAAAAGTGCTGGTCAATAAGATATATTTCCGAAAAAATGATGACAGAGTCAAAATTTTAAGTTAAAATAAAAATACTTTCAATATTCAATAACTTTTGACACATTAATTTTCACGCAACATTTACTTTGAAACAAAGTTCTTATAATTACGAGTTCAAAGATATCCCATTTGTTACTATATATATATATAGATTTGAAAGATGTTATTTACAATAGGAGTCAAAATAGGGCAGCGTAAGACTTTGCTTAAAACCTTTATATCTCCGAGGGTAAAGATTTCCGACCCACCCCCTACCCATATTTAAAGTTTTCGACACATTATCCTGAGTACCATTCACCACCCACAATTCAGGCTTTCCAAATTTATGTGTAATTAGTTGGCTTTTGATTGCGACTTGCATAATGTATTTGAAAGCCCGCATCTTGTAGTCGTATCTACACCCCATAATCGGGGTATAGTCTCCCTTGGGATAAGTTCTTTGAACGTGGCAGACGAAAGTGAAATGATAGTCGAAACCATAATTCCCAGATGGATTATCTAACCTTTTGGAAAGATATGTGTGTACGAGTATCCTTCGTCTTTGAAGGATTGATATTTAAGGCGAACACATGCATACATGAGAGCACATGAAATCTCCAAGCGAATTGATGCGTGAAAGTTGAAACAAGGACGAACAAGAATTTTTTCTTACATCGCAGAGCTCTGGCACTTTTAATGTGATTTCGGATTTGCCTGACGACGTGACAGCTTGGGTTTGGGAATTATATTAGTTTTCACACATTTAATCCAGTTTTAGTGCAAAATTTCTAGAATCAAAAGTTTGTTCGTTGATAATGTGAAAGTATCCGAATTGTTGGATCAATTCAATTGGTTTAAGGAGAATGCCTTATTTCTGAACTGACTAAAAGACCAACATATACAAATGGATATTGACGGTCTAATTTAATTTAGAGCTTAACACTCGCCTATGAAGCACATGAGAAAGTTTCTCATATCGTTTACTAGAATTTAATAGAATTACTGCCAAGTTTAGGAAAGTGACATGAATGAATATGTGCGAGGGTGCGAGACAAAGACCTTTCCTTGTTACGGACTTTTCTGAGTTACGAGATAAGAGATCCAATTTGAATACTCACTTGTTGTCCAATTTTTAGGAAAAAGAATCAAAGGTTTAATTTTCTGTTGCAATGATTTGGTAAGTCACCATTTGAAATGACTAAAATTCATTACTGATTAAGGACATTCTGTTGAATAGTCGTTTGCAGCCCGACTAAGCATTAGAAGTTTATACTTGCAAGTTGAAAATACGAACAGCAAAACGTTGTTGACTATTTGGTGACTCAGCAATCGTTCAATTGATCTTCACATGAGAGACACATATTACCTCAGGCTGTACTCAAATGAACACAAACTGTCCATAAAAACATTAACCGAGGACTCAGATAGTCCGGAAAGTTTTTTTAGCTACGCTCAGCGAGTTTATCAGCAATCGCATTCCGCTGATCCCGTTGTGACCTGGATCCTAAACAAGACTCAGTGACCTCAGCTTTTCGGCTACATTCAGATAAGCTTTGAACTCTTGAAATAGTTTGGGAGTGGTGAAAATATTGAGCACAGCCTCAACACAACCTGTATTTCGCCACAATGCATATACGAGGGCGGGTCAATAAGTCCGTGACTTTTTGAATTTCTGACTTCTTTACTGAAACTGCAACACTGCTCCTGTCAACAGGCATCTGTCAGTTGACTCCTGTCAAAATTTAAACTTGCTGCATCAGTTAGTTTGTGTTTGACAGCTATTTTTATCAGACTACTCACTAATTTGAGGAGAAAATGGAAAAAAGTGAATTTCGTGTGCTTATTAAGCATTATTTCTTGCGAAAAAAAACCATTACCGAGACCAAGGCTAAGCTTGATAAATACTATGGGGACTCTGCACCATCGATTTCAATGGTAAAAAAGTGGTTTACTGAATTTCGTTGTGGCCGTACAAGCACTGAAGATGCCGAACGTCCTGGACGCCCAGTTGAGGTCTCTACACCCGAAACAATCGAAAAAATTCACGATATGGTGTTGGCCGACCGAAGATTGAAAGTGCGAGAGATTGTGGAAGCCGTAGGGATCTCGCATGGCTCAGTGGTTTCAATTTTGAATGATCACTTGGGCATGAGAAAGCTTTCCGCAAGATGGGTGCAGCGTTTGCTCACAGTCGACCACAAACGCAATCGTGTAACAACTTCACAGGAAGGTTTGGCGTTTTGTAACCGTGGACGAAACATGGATCCATCACAACACACCAGAGAACAAACAGTGGGTTTCTAAGGGTGAATCGGCGCCAAAGAAGGCCAAGGTGGGTTTGTCAGCCAATAAAATTATGGCGACTGTTTTTTGGGATGCACGCGGGATAATCCACATTGACTACCTTCAAAAGGGAAGAACAATCAATGGGGAATATTATGGTAACTTATTGGACCGATTCAATGACGATTTGAAAAAAAACCGACCTCATTTGGCCAAGAAAGAAGTTCTTTTCCACCAAGACAATGCAAGGGTGCACACATGTGCAGTTGCCATGGCAAAAATCCATGAATTGGGCTATGAATTGCTCCCTCATCCACCCTATTCTCCAGATTTGGCTCCGAGCGACTACTTCTTGTTCCCAAACCTGAAGAAATGGCTTGGTGGAAAAAGATTTGACTCCAATGATGAAGTCATCTCGCAAACAAAGGCCTATTTTGAGGACCTCGACAAATCATTTTTTTTGGAAGGGATAAAAAAATTAGAGAAGCGTTGGACAAAGTGTATAGAGCTCAAGGGAGACTACGTTGAAAAATAAAATTATTTTTTTATCAAAAAATCTGTGTTTTATTCCAAAAGTCACGGACTTATTTTGCCCTTTGAATCTGCTTTTCAAAATATAAGCCACCACATTATTTTACCTTTCAAATGGTACACTCTCAGATTGTCGTCCTCTACGAAGAATTCAGAATCCAGCTTCTTAGCAAGGTTATGGATTTATTAATTGAGGTTCGACTAATACAAAATTGGCAACAGTGAATAAATGCGTTACCTGTCAGCAATCATGACCGCAGATGGCACGTACAGCTGTTCATCCCTGGGAAGATACCTTGAAATCTATAATACGCGTAGGCGTGACCATGGTTTCGGTGTCTCTTCCCAGAGATGAATAGCTGCACGTGCCTTCTCCGGTCGTGATCGCTGACAGGTAACGCCATTCTTCACTGTTGCTTCAATACGATCACCATAAAGTAAACAATCTTTATTTACCGAAATCAGGTCCCTGCGTTGATAGTATGCTTTGACATTTTCATCCGGTTGCAAAATTTAAGGCTTTATTGATCGACGTCATCTTCGCAATGTCAGTTGATGGTACGAGTATGTTCGAAATGTTCGATCATATTGATTCGATTTTCGTTATCTGTATTTAGAGATTTGTTGGGCAGGCGACTTAGATCATCCCCATTACCATTTTTGATGCCGGGTCTATGGACGATAAAAAGAATATACTCCATCTCAACATCCTAGTCCCCTAGTATGTATAACAGGAGTTGGCTTTTCTGGGTTAAACAATCCGACCAAGTCTTCCGTAAAGGAAGTTGTGAAATTTGTTAACCCCTGTGATGATTGCTAATGCCTCCTTGTCGATTTATGCAAAATTTCTCTCCGTAGACGTCATCCACCGTGAAAAAAAGAAATTGGTCGTTCCTGACAATTATGTAAGTTATGCGACAAGCCTACACCAATTCCGTATGGGAAAGCATCGCAAACTAATGAAATCGGTAACTTACCATCGTAGTTCATAAGAATTGTTGCACTTGAAAGAATTTACTTAAGTTCCTTGAATGCTGCTGAATGTTCGGTTTTAAACTTCCATTATGTATTTTTTGTCCAGTAGCCTGTGGAGTGGCTCAGCAATATTTGCCTTATCTTTTAAAAATGAGTGGTAAAAGCTTATTAAGGTGGTAGTCTCATCTCTGAGGTTAAATTTTGAAGGTGTCTAATGATTTTTTTTTTCGGACAATGAAATACAATCTTCTTATGACAATTATATGTTATTATTTAGCTATTGAATAATACAAAAAAAAATTGTTAAATAAAAAAAAATATTTTAACGTCATTTTGGTGAGGTAAAGTAGGTCTCTTCAAAAAAAGGTAGGTGGTTGGACCCCCTAATTGCTCCTTTTGAAATCATCTGAAATCAAAATTCCAAAAATATTATTATTATAGATTTAAAAGATTTAAGTGAAAAATAAGAAAATGGCGACTTTGTAAATTTCCGAAGCTTTTAATAGAATTCACTTGACGTTTTCTTGTTGTGTTGTGATGCGTATAGGTTTGGTTATGTTTCGATTGGCAGACTCTCTTAATGAATGTGCCCTATCAGACCGCAATTATTACACTTTGCGGAGCGGAAGGGACAGTCCGATCTGGGGTGCTTATCTCCACAACCATGGCATGCAAGTACCTTTTGCTTGAGATTTACTTTTCTGTCGTTTGAATTTTGTCGATGTTGTGAATGTGACCTAACTCGTATTGAGTTTATGTGAATTGGTGCTGAATTATCTTGTATTACCTGTTGATTCATCGGCGCCGTCTCCGCAGCAATGGCTCGTTCTTGTAATGTTTGTAGTCAAATACAATTATTACGAGTAGCTAAAAGTGATTGCTGTAGGTTGGTATTCCGCTGCCCATAGACAAGTCAATCTCGCAACAATCTGTCCACGGTCTTGCCGATGATTAGATGACTAAGTTCTGCAATGTATTCGGACACTGTTTCGTTTTGTACCTAATCACCTTTGAAGAATCAGTAGAATGCAGCGATCTCCGAAGGGGTTGGAATCAAATGCTTCGTTAGTGTAAGAAATGTTTCTTTTTGTATTTCCACGTCTTTAATGCTCTTAAACCTCTTCCTGTATGAACTCCATGCTGAAAGATTTGTAATGCCGAATTTTTCTATTGATCCAAACTATGCCATGTGTGAATAAATTTTGAAGTTTTCGGACTTAACCTCTTTGTTATCTTCGTATTTGAACATGTGGCTTCGGAGGGAATTTATTTTTATTATTTTTTTTTTTTTTTGATTTTAATTAGCTACTTCCTGTTCCTTAACTCCTCGTCGCCAGTATTATGTACACAGCCCATTTTGAACTCAAATTTTATTTCCAGTTTTAAATAGATACAAGTATATGTAAATATAATATAATATAACAAGTACGAGTATGTATAAGGTTTGTTTAAGATTTCTCTTAGTGGTAGTTTAAGTCCGGTTGATAGGAAATCATGGTCAATGTTGACGATTGTCGACGGTGACAGTTGTTGAAAGTAGTCTGTAGAAATTGTGGTAGAGTTCAGACAACAACAGTATATCTTTTCTGGCACAAAACCTGCTCAAAGGAAGTATAGCTACCATTTCTTTTATATTCACAGAGGAACAGGAGTTCTACAATATTATCTTTACGTTAAACGCCTGTATTCGCAGAGTTAAATGATAGTTGGCAGTTAAGCTCTCCGAAATCTTAATGCGAGATTTGTCGAAGACCACATCTTTTAAATGAAAAATGGCTTTGGCAGCATAGCTCATAATATGAAATTGATCAGTACATCTAGATTAGGATCAAACATGCTAATGAAACCACTTGCGTAGAGAAGACAAACCGCAAGTTAGAATCTGTTGAAAACACTAGTGGAGTATTTCCGTGAAGCATTGAACGAAGCATAGAAGCAATTAGAACGAGTTTTGTCATAGAGGTTGCAAATAACTTCCTCCATGAAGGGCGGTTCATCGGGCCCATCAAGCCGGAGCTGCGCAGCTTATGGAAAATAATTTTTTACCCATGGCGCTGAGTGTCCTTATGCACCAATAATACCTTTTGTTCCTTCTGATCGCACTCACCTGATTTTTCTTCACTTCCTTGTACGCAGCTTTCGCTGGTGTACGCTATACATGCGTTGCACAATTCCTTGACTTTCTCCGCCGCACTTGCTGTTGTACTCAAGTCAACAGAAGGCGACGCCTATTCCAGAGCTTTGTGAATTGCTTTTCTGTTTAGGGTGCTGCGTTCCAACCGGTGACGTGTGCACAGAGTGCTTTCATTGGTAGCACACCACGTTCGTTCTCCACCATGAAGGTGTCAGGAATATCTAGGCGGATACTCGTTCCGTCACACGTGGCGTCGATTACCGAGCCCCGTCGGTCGCTATATCATCAGAGTTCGAAATGGTGAGATCAAGACCCGGTGCTATCTTTAGCACTGCCTATCCTGTGTAATCGGTTCTAGTTTCCTCCTATGTGGTAGCCTTCGAGTGGAGACCGCCGAAGTCATCTCTGATCCCCAATGCATGAGCAATGTCTGCGTGACAGGCAAGCTGGATTCGGAAAATACCCATATCATAATATTCGGGGAGAAAAAGCAAGTCACATAGTCCACGCCACCAGCTCTAGTGTTGAAGATGTAGAGTTTTCGTATATTTCAATATTCCGTCCTATTGCTATACCAGCCCCGTTAATGTACGGTACTGCTCACTTAATCTGAGTAGACGGCGCTACGCTTCCACTACAGTTTGGAGCGCCTTTTACCTAGCCGATCCCATAACGTGCCGGACGCCTGAGCTAGGCTTCATGTCTTGGCAGGGATACCAGCTTACTTCCTCACATGACTCCCTTTTCAATACCTCTAGTCAAATAGTACCCAAGGTACGATATTAAAGGTAGTACAGCGCTGGAAAAATACTATGAGAAGGTTCACTATCAGAACTCTTCCGATTAGACGAGTATGTACGAGTAAATATTTAACTTACATTTTTTTTTTTAAATTCGCATGCCCAGCGTCAACCCTCAAGAACTTGTAAAGATACTGCAAACAGAAGAGTCGTCTACGATACGTTAAATTTCATAACGTGAAAAAAATACCTGTGGTACGATGATGAATGCCAGTGAGCAGCTACAGCTAAGCAAGAAGCGTATCTAACATATGAACTGCTTTCGACACATACGAGTAATAGCCGACGAAAAGAGTTGAACACAAACTCGTCCGAAGGTACAGGGGGGCGTTCGAGGAATACGATGTTTACGCTATTGAATGAAGTTACTATAGAAAGAAGTCCAAAATTTAGCCAGAAGTCTGCAAGGACGACCACAGAAACAGATGAGGCTGACAATTAAGAAAAGCTGCTGCATATCGAACTACCAAACAGGACACGCCATTTACATACTTCGAACGAAAACTACTATCTACCAGATAAATTTTTAATTAAATTAATTACTAAAGCCGAAGTAAGGATAACAATGTCTTCAATCAAAACCGCTGAGCTTTTCAAAGCTGGAAAAATTTACCTGGTTGAAGAAACGGGTACCCGATGGATGAGACTTCAGTAGTAGACTCTTGAAGAAAAGAGACCCAATGAATACAGGGGCAGTAGTGCGCTATACTTGTATATCGCATATCTTATGAACATGCAAAACAGATTGTTATCAACCTGATAGTTTCATATGAATGCGGTTTTAGGTCCACCATAGGCCAAATATTTACTCTCCGTCGTATCTGGGAGAAAACACAACGGGCTGTCAGTGGATCTTCTGCTGGTACTGGAGCAGAAGAAGCAATCTTGAATCTAGTGGTGAGTGAAAAAAAACTAATTATTTATTTTCCATAATAAATAGGACTTTGGACGCCGAAGGTGTAGGCATAGTATAATAATGGAAGCATTGGTTCACCGCGGTAAAGGAAGACTTTCCTTAAGGTCTTGAAAGCAGTTGAAAAACAACTTTAAAAAAATTGGGTTGCGTAAATGACAGCAGATAGTATTAGATCGATCTAGCTAAAAAGGCATATTTGCTAAGGCCCAGGACAGCTTTGGCCTGCAATCGGCTGAAAAGGAAGAAACTGTTATTGAGTATATTGGTAACCGAAGTCGACTTGAATAAGTAAGCCGATTAACCTGTTTAATCCGTTCCGGAAATAAGTACAAAATACAGATTCTAACATGCCGAACACCAAATTGTTGACACACCAATGTTTGACACCTACACAGTGCAAGTTAAAAGAAAAAACGTCCACATTTCTCATGAATCGAAATGTAAACCCAAGTGCAATAGTCGGCACAAATTATCGCCTCCGTGTATCCCAGTATCTGGGTTAATTGGGATGATTTATGGCCTTTGAACCTTCCATTTCCCTTCTCTTACACCCACGTGCCTAAATGCGAGACTTAAATCAAGATTAACGTAGTCACTCTCTGAAAGGAAACACAGCTTCCGAAAAAGTAATGAGATTTCCTTCAGATCATTCGCAACGGAACATTCGCCTGAATTGCTTCATGATGCCACCCTGTGTACAAGTACGAATAGTGAAGACATATTTAGCAACACATTTTCTGACCAAAGTTCCATTCGCGGCTCATTCTGCCTGCTCATCCACGGTGTATTATCCGTAAACCAAATATAGGCATCTTCAATCTTTATGAGGATGGAAACATTGGCGGACACGCTTCCTTTAGATTGTGATGTATACACCAGCGGCTGTTTTCCACCCCAGCGAAACGCAAAGTTTGTCACGTTCCATCGCAGCAGCACACCCTGGCATTAGGCACTATTGACACCACTCTGCCACTGGCATTCAATGAGCTAACGCAAAATAGGTTGCAAATAAAGTTGTCAAGATAAATTCAATTCCCTAGTAGATTAACGAGGATTGAGACCAAAAACAGATTTAAGCATGTCATCGTCGTTAGCATACTCGTATCTGGGAAAACGACTAACGGACGGACAAACTAGAGAATGGAGAGTTCCTGTGGCTGAGAATCATAAATTCCCACGGAGTGAGTTGGATCTTTGTCTTCGTCGAAACCGAATTGAATTAAGTCACTGAATGGGAACATTATGTGAAGTATTTTGTTGAAATGTCATCACCAGTCATCCAGCTATTTTAATTGTTCCGAAACGATAACAATCGTCACAAAAGACGAGACTGAAATTTAATTGTCTGCGAAATGTAACCAGCAGAAATATGCCGGTATTGGGCGGCTTTTACTACATACAATACTTAGAGTCCTTTTTCCCCACTTATGTTACGTTGGCTTTTATTTTATTTTCTTCAGGAAGAATACTCCATGTACGGCATACACAAATACAGACAGACAAAACGGATTGATGATGGTTAACGTGAATTTGTGATTATGTGTGGCAATTTGCATTATTTAAAGTTAAGCGAAACGGAATTCGTTCCCAAAGTGATGACTCGTAAAATTCGGGAGCAGCCAGAATCCAATTACGCTAATTAATTCGATTTCGTTGAATGTTGAACGATTCATCACATATTGCACGTGATGCGAGAGCATCATCATTTAGGTGGCTTAAAAAGGTAGCAAAATGGAATTAAAGCTGACACCATTGAGTATGCAATAAACCGATGGAATTTTCAATGAGCCTCCTGCACTAAAATGTTGACCCTTCGAGCTTGTTTCTGCGGTGAAACTTCGCATCATATAGGTTGACGAGTGTCCTAAAACCATAAAGATCCAACGAATTTCGGTAATACTTTTTTATACTTAGGTAATTCATTTCCATAAAATTTAAAAGCAATTCAACAGAAATAACAATTAGTGCGACTGATGAAAGGAGCCTGTATGATAACGAATGAGCTGTGCACAATAAGAGACATCTGCGAGTCCGCAATTCAAATTGACGAGTATATAATTTTGACAAAACCATGATGTACAATAGCAAAAGAATTACATACATTAAAGAAATAACATCGATAGACAGTTTAAATGTACCTAAATGGGCAAATTATGTAAAACGAATATAATAGATACATTGTAAGTTAGAGACAAAAAATTCTCAAATTATGTTCACAAGTCGAATAGAATAAATTAATTTTTAGTTAAGAAACCCATTTTCAAACATCACGTCGCCCCTGAACAACGTTTTAGCACACTAGTTGGACTGCAAGTTTGTGGATTGGGCTGAAAAATCTAGGCACACAAGCAGAGAGATATAGCTCTTCGAGAAGCAAAGTTTACGACCCCGTTTTACTTTTAATTTCACTGGACCGGCATAGTCCCAACCACAATTCGCGAACGGTCTACCGTTTTGGATTTGTTGAACTGACTTATTGTAGCCGCCAGTTATTTTGCGTAACAAATTTCGACAGCCTAGAATGCAGTACTCCTGGCGAAGAAGCGCAAACAAAGTTAAAACTCCGGGGTGTAAAAACCGATTGTGTGCATCTATTGCATATAACGATTAACCTGATAATGGTGGGATATCTTGCGTTAAACGAGAGCTTGGCCTGTTCAAGTCTTCCCCTGAAACATAGAACATCTTTATTATCTAGAAAGGGAGATAAACTTCTGATTTTAGGATTCACTCGTATGTCGAAAAAGTATCGGTTTTGATATGATTTTCTAAGGTCACCGAAGTACCGATCCTGAAGAAATCGAATGATCTTAGTTTTAGCAGCAAAAATCTCATCAGTTGGTTACCATTGAATTGTCATGCGGTGCGCATCTTTGTAACTTTGTAACTGTTCAACAAAAACTAATTGTAGTAACTTTTTTCATTATTCATGTGCTAAGTTAATCGATGAAATGAACACATGAAATCAAGCGGAAATCCTTTCTGGTGTGACAAATGTGTTGTTCTTCGTCGTCCGTCGATGCACTTGCCTATTTCGATGGTGTAAAGACATAAAAACAGCAACCCTGCAGCGTAAAGAAAAATCAAGCGGGAAGGCGTTGCGCGCAATCATCAGCAACAGTTACCAAGCCAAGCAACAAAAATTCTTGTGTAAGCAAAATCAAAGATGCGGATGAATATGGACAATCTGTAGCACCTGGGAGTTCCACTCTAATCGTCGATAATGACCTCGAATGTCCAACTCTTCAAATGATTTCTTCAAAGCTTGCGAGTATGGAAGAAAAAAACGATTGCTTTCTTCTACAACTGGAGGAATTAAGAAATGAAAATGCGCAGCTAAAAATTAAATTCAACAATCTGTAGAGCAAACTAAACTGGCAGCAACAGAATTTTCTTAGCAATCTTATCGATATTACTGGTGTGCCGAATATTTACGATGAAAACGCTCTGAGTCAAGCCAAATTTATCTTCAACAAAGCTTTGTCCATTGAGGTTACTGATTATCAAATCGATAAGTGCTATGTGAAGAAATTGCAGTCTATAACTCCCAAGTCGAAATCTATCATCTGTGTTAACCCTAGAAAACTAAGGTTTTTTATTTCTTTAATTTCTCTCTTGCTTTTTCCGCGATCCCTTTCGTTCTTCGTATAGCTCTAGTCATCCATGAGTTCTTGTTGTGTGCGGACGCAATTTTTAAATAAATTTTTCTACAAATTGGGTTTAAACTTTGCGTCGTCGATTCTACGAATGATTAGTCTTAATATACTAAAAAATATGATTAGTGTTCTAGGGTTAAGTTCTGACTTAACAAAGAGGATAAACAAAAAAAATTTCAGTGCACAGCCGATGATATTATCAACAGAAGCAGTCCTAATAACAAAAAACAACAAAGGCAGCGGAATTGACATTAAACAGTCTCTCACGAAGCCGAAAAGAGCCACCAAGCTGAAAGGCATAAAATATGCATGCTACAAAAACAATAAAATATGCGTTCGAAAAGTTTAGGGTGGAGAGGTTATTTCTATAAGATCTTTTGATGATCTTGCACTTATTTAATGCACATATTTATCTGTGTCGCCCAATCTCAATGTTTGATGATAATGTTTTAACCATCTTAGTAGTTCCAACTGCAATAATGTGCTTACATTACATTACATGTCATTACATGGATGGCCGTGGTTCAAGTGATAGTGGACTGGCTTCGGGTGTATAAGAGAACTTGTCTTCGCTTATACAGAACCCCAGAGTCGGAGGACATAAAATTCTATCCTAATGAGGTTTTGTATTGTACAATAGGGCGAACCTAATAAGAGTGGACAATTTGGTCATTAACTTGACTCGAAGGCACGTTGGGAGAGCAATGACCTCGTCGTACAACCTGATCTCCGGGGTTTACTACACTAATTATATGTATCACGAGAGAGTACGCTTTGACGGCTTTATTCCACCAAAAGAGTTACCCTATCTCGACATGAAAAGTCTGATGCAGGACAAATTAGCTGTGTCGCTAATCTTTCACGTCTCTCGAACAGCTGCGGGCAGGCGACTCAACTACGACAGACACGTCTCACAGTGAGGAGCGTCTCCGGTTCCGGATGTTGTTCGGAACATCCAAGAATTTGGTAGCTTGGAAAATGGAAAACAATATATATAAAAGAACATGAAAGATGGGTAACAACTTTTCAAAAGGGGTCATCCATACAAGTAAAACAAAATTGTATTGTATCATATACAGCGTCTTCAATAGTGTAAGAATAAAAAAAACCGAGTATTATGATTTGGTGAGTTATTCATTATATTCGTAATGCACGTCTATTCGCCACAAACTCTGGTTAATTACTTTCCCGCTGAAAAAGTGCAGCCTCCTTTTATTTTATTCGTTGCCCTATGGTGAGTACCGCTTATTGTTCGTTGATCAGCATGATTGGTCGTTGTGGTTGTCCGATGAAGGTGTGGTTGTGGGATGTCATTCGATGGTGGTGTGATGTATGGTGCGAACTTTTTGTTTTTTTTGGTGAAATGGTGTGATGGGGCTTACAATAGGGAGTTCCAAATTTTGACAGTTGATAGCTGCCACATTGTTGAAGCTACATCTGTCCAATTGGCTGTCATTTATTCAGTTTGTTTTGCCAAATCACCATGGACGGACATAACATTCAACGACACGTGCAAATGATAAAATTGTTTTATCAAAATGGGTGTCTTGTTCGGGCAACGTTACGCATGGTTCGGGCATTTTACGGTCGCTATAATCGTACTACCGGGAGGTCTATTCGCAGTGTGGTGAATAAATTTGAGCCCACTGGTTTAGTAGACGATAAACCAAAACCAATAGAATCCGAGGCAGCTGAATTCGCGTCGCTCACAAGAACCCGGCCTTTCGCAGACCGCAGCGAATTTTGCGTCCTGACTTGGGCCTGCACCTGTACAAAATTCAACTGACCCAGGAGCTGAAAGTAAACGCCCGAAGACAACGACGTGCGTTCATTGAATGGGCTCTGGAGCAGTTGGAAACTGACCCTAATTTTCATCGAAAAATCATCTTCGGTGGTGAGGCCCATTTCTGGATGAATGGGTACATCAACAAACAAAATTATCAGATTTGGGACGATATCAATCCACATGAGATCCAAGAGCGTTCAATGCATCCCGAAAAAGTCACTGTTTGGAGTGGATTTTAGGCTGGCGGCGTCATCGGTCCATATTTCTTTAAGAACGACGTTGACCAGGCCATAGCCGCCAATGGCTAGCGCTATAGGTTGATGGTTACCAACTTCTTTTGGCCTTAATTGGATGATATGAACACCAATGACATGTGGTTTCAACAGGACGACGCTACGTGCCACACAGCTCATGCCACATTGGAAATTTTGTACGAGGGATTCGAGAGCATGGTCATCTCACGTGGAGGTGATGTGAACTGGCCACCGAGATCGTGCGATTTGACCCCGTTAGACTTTTTATCGTGAGGTTTTTCGCAGGTGTATGCGAATAAATCATAGCGGCCCTCAAAGCTAACATAAGCCATGCGGCCGATCAAATTCAGCCTGATTTATGCGCCAGAGTCATGGAAAACTGGACATTTCGGATGAGCGTCACCCAGAGAAGCCACGGCTGATATTTGAACGATGTTATATTCCATACATAATGGCTTCGGTAGGCCTTTCAAACGAATAAAAAATTGCAATGATATCTCTCAAACACTTTGTTTTATTTAACTTTAAAAATAGGAAGCTCTTAATGAAAGACCCTATATGTTCACAATAAGATAGATTAATTAGGTTTGTATTTTTTTTTTTTAAGAACTTAACAGAGAAAGAAAGATGTTTGGGCTCAGTGGCTATGTCGCTCCATGGGTGGCATCCAACAATTAATGGGGAGACTATCACTTGGCAACGGACTTGGCAAGGCAGACAAATTAGATGCTGGTACTGGGCTGTGATGCAAACGCCCATCATACACAATGGGGAAGCGGTGATATCAACTCAAGAGGTGAGCGTTTGTATGATTTATTTTTATCTTCCAACCTCAATATTTGTAATAGAGGAATTCACCCACCTTTGTGGTGAAAAATAGGCAGGAGGTGATAGGTATCACCCTTGTTACAAATACAGAAGGGTTAGAAATAAGGGAGTGGAGATTAGTCGAGGAAGCGTCTGTTCAGGCCAAACAAAACAATGCGTATTTTACAACACACCGCATAGGGCAACGAACGAACTACCAAGGCATAAATGCATAATCAACACCACGGAGCAACGAACGGAACATAAGGTACAACAAACGACAACGAAGCTAACACCTCGTCAGCATACTTCGTTGCGTCATACCATTAAGTGTTTATTATGTTCACTTTGATTATTTAGGTCATTAATGATATTTCTAGATGTAAGTAATTATTAGTTGTAATATATAAAAGAGGCATTCGCCCAACAAATAAATGTTTAGTTTAATCCAGTTCAATACTGATCAAACAACCAAGCGTTTTTAATCCGCCACAGCATCTTCATCAAGTGAACGCGTCTCACAATTCAACAAGATATTTGGTTTATGTGCTTGATATCAAACGGAAGATATTCCGTTCAACAGCGTCAATGTCGGATCACCGATGGATACGCTTCAAGGCGAACTTTCAGAACAGTGTATATAGTGTTCAAAGAAATCCTAGGAAGACTGATTGTGTCAAGAATACAGAAATGGTAAATATACACCTGGATACCCAATTAATCACCTGCGATAATATTGGTAACTAACAATAGCTTTCGAGTAAGCTTGCCCTTCTAACAGAACACTTAACAGGGCTCAACCAAAGTGGTGGAATAGGGAGATGGGTTTAAAAAGGAAAGAGGTCAGGATATTCTACAATAGGGCGAAGCTTTTCAAAAGCAGCAGTACATGGAATGAGTACTACGAATGTAAGAATCAATTCAAGCACCTAGTTAGAAAGTGAAGAAAGAGCTTCAAGGCAGGGGTTTCGAGGTTACGCAAAGTATTTCCAAAGGAAGCGAGCGTTTGGTTTTGGCAACACTGATGGAAACCCACTTTCCGGGATCGACAGTATTAGGCGACCCTGACATGCTACAGCACACTGAGAACACTGATCTCTCTCTCTCTCCAAAGAGGAAAAGTTACGGTGGGTAATTCAGTACTTTAAGCCGTACAAATCTCCTGGTCCAGATGGTATTCTACCGATTATGCTATAGAAAGCACCGGAGGTTTCATTCGAAAAAATTATGGATATTTTTAAGCACAGTCTAAAAATAGGGTACATACCAATAACTTGGAGGGAAGTTAAGGTGGTTTTTATACCTAAAGCTGGCAAACAGGAACATATAACAGCAAAAGATTTCAGACCAATAAGTCTGTCATCATTTATGCTTAAAACCTTAGAGCGACTATTGGAGATTCACATTAGGAACAAATGCATTAATGGCTTTTTCACAGCATGCATACATGAAAAGAAAATCTGTAGAAACCGCCCTACACGAGCTGGTGGGGAAAATAAACAAGAGTCTACACTTCAGTGAGTTTGCGATGGCGGTCTTCCTCAATATTGAAGGAACCTTCAATAACGTGGAGCGGACCGCGATTAAAAATGCTCAAGTAGACGCTAATATTGAACACGGCATTACGAACTGAGTATGCAACATGCTTGCAAGCAGGAAAATATACTCTTCCATTGGGCAATGCTAGTAAATGTTTCGTGTAAAAATAATAAAAATAATTCTGAAGCGTCTGGCAAGATCTTCAAAATCAATTTCTGTCAGCTAAATTACACTCTTTCGCATGCGTTTTGGGAAAATATGTTACAATATGTTCGTGTGAGGATGCTTCAACTTCTTTTAAGAAGCACATTCTGCCCTGCTCCGTTTTTACGACCTTTACATAAGTGGAAAAAACTCACAAACATTGGATCTCAAGTCATTTTGTTGTAAAGTAAAAGGCAAAAACAAACGAAGAATTTTTTTTTTTTGAGATTTAAAGGGAAAATATAATAAAGCAGATACCACTTTGTCGCGATACATATGATCGTACGCGGTTTTACTCTGCAAGAGGTAATTTAAAAAAATAATATTCATATCGAAGGCCGTGAAGTCTCTGACAAACTTGTTATAGCCAATGAATTCAATTGATATTTTACTAATATATCTAGCAACCTACAATCGCGTATTGTTTATCCGATTTGTTGTACATCTTCGCGCTCTAACACTGATGTTGAATTTTGACCGATCAGTTTTGTTTTTGAGCCTATAACTCATCACTACAGAAAACTCTGAGGCATCGCAATTAAGAAGAATCCTCTCTACAATTCCTATGATGGCTAGTTGTTTGAAAAAACCTGATGGCTCTTCGACAACCTCAAGTGATAAATCACTCAACCTTCTACTGGACACTCACTTTCCAGATAGGTCCGTATTCGCGCCCAGTATCAACCCAAACAGGACTACTGCAATTGTGATTTAAATTCACTGTCTGATTACAAGAGACAAACTGCTTTGGGCGCTACATAGCTTCAAACCTACAAGACTGCTGATCTGGACGGTATAATATATGCCGAGCTACAAAGGTCCTCAGATATCACTAGAGAATATCATGTGAAGCTATGTAGAACTGATCCACATTCCATTGCCATGGAGAGAAGTCTGTGTAGTTTTCATTCCCAAAACCGGAAAATGCTCTTATTTTGTCCCAAACGACCTCAGACCTATAAACCTATCATTTTTCCTTCTGAAAATTCTAGAACGACTCCTTGATATCCATATAAGAGCTAAAATTGATCCTACACTTTTATTAACGGCTCAACGTGCTTACAGTGGGAAAGACAGTGGAAACGGCTCTGCATTCACTGATTAAAGAGTACACAATGGTCGCTTTCCTGGACATAGAGGGTGCTTTTAACAACGTCAACACATCCGCAATCACGACTGCGCTGTCAATTCTGCAAGTAGATGACTCACTCGGGGAGTTGATTACTTTTATGCTAAATAGCAGAATAATCAACTCCAAACTGGGTGGGGCTGCTGCTAAAAGATGTTCTCAGTAACTTAGTGGTGAATGAAGTGCTTATATACCTGAAAGCGTGTGGTAGCAGAGTAATTGCATATGCAAATGAGGATGCTCTAGGCGTCTCAGGTAAGCACTTTATTATCATTAAAGATCGCTGTGGTCCCAAACTGATCTTGTCCTCTTTTTCAGGAAAGGCAAAATTTGAATTATAGACCCTCCATCAATAAACGGTACCAGTTCAGCCTTTTCCGATACAGCAAAATATCTGGGTTTAATTTTTGACAGGAAACTGGAAACCTAAAACTCAAGAAAGAGCAAGAGGAAAAAAAATACAGTAGCTTTATTCTCTTGCAAAAAAGCGATGTGAAGCAAATGGGGCCTTCAATCTCGCATAACCAACTGGCTAT
The DNA here is from genome assembly GCA_949129095.1 of Volucella bombylans. Taxonomy (NCBI): domain Eukaryota; kingdom Metazoa; phylum Arthropoda; class Insecta; order Diptera; family Syrphidae; genus Volucella; species Volucella bombylans. The sequence goes on along the minus strand of OX422141.1, from coordinate 97,930,569 downwards.
ACATCTCGGTCATAAGACCGATACACACTTACGAGGTTGTAGAATAGCAGAGTTCAAAGAACAGCATGTATATGCATAAGTGGAGCCCTACGTTCTACTCCCTCCGCGGCATTAGACATTCTGTTTCACTTGACACACACAATATATTAGGAATCCTCAAGGAGAATATCGATTACACCATACCTGAACTTTGGGTTGACAAAGACTTCCATGTAAGCTTCCCCTCTAGATCCTTCAGGAAGATGCTTTCATGGAGCACAAGTCAATCCACTTCTACACAGATCGATTTAAAACGGATAGCGTACTTAGTGGACGTGTTTTCTCAGACAAGCTAAATCTAAGCTCTCCTTCCATCTTCGAAATCACTGTAGCGTGTTCCAGGCGGAAATGATAACGATTAAAGAAGCTCTGTCCTGTCTGAAGAAAAACGTGATAACTGCAAATGAAATCCGCATCTTTTCGGATAGTCAGGCCGCTATCATGTCCCTGAACTCAGTCTCATTAAATTCTAAAACCACCCTTGAATGCCGATCATCTCTTGTGGAGATGTCAGAGCAGTTCAACTTTCACTTTTTTAGGTGCCGGGCCACAGAGACATTCCAGGGAATTATATTGCCGGCGAACTTGCCAAAGTTGGAATCTCTCAACCTATTCTACGGGTAAAGGGCAGCATAGTCATACCTATCGATACGTACAAATCGATATTAAAGCTAGATGCTAAGAAAGAACAGATCTTAGGTGGACTATTGGACCAACATAACTAGCGACCAAGTAAATCTGTCCAAATCTGGATCTGAATCGTTCTAAGAGCCTGCTCCAGTGTCATCACTGGACAATGACTTATAGGTAAGTATGCAAGAAGACTTAGCGCATTTACAAACAATTTCTGTAGAAGCTGCGTGAAAGAGGAGACAATGCTCCACCTACTCTGTACATGTCCAGCTCTCTCGAAGAGAAGAAAATTTCACTTAGGAGCTTTCTACTACCATAACTTAAACGACCTAATATATATATAAACAGTCTTCTACCCTTCCTTATAAGCTTAAATTGGTTTGATGAGTAAGACGATCACAGATCCACGTGCCATCACAATGAGCCAATAGGCCTAAGTTTTTACTTTTTTTTAAAAGAACTTAAGATTCAAGTGGGTATTATTACACTTAAAATGCCTGAGCACGTGTTAAGTTTTTTAGGAAAGTGGACAGAGAGACAAAGAAAAATTGTTGGGCTCAGTGGTTATTTCACTCCATGGGTGGCATCCAACATTTAATGGGAAGACTAAATTATTAGTGTAATTGGACTTTTTGTTATATTATAGGCAACCATTCGTCTTACTTGAATTAGGTTGCTTGAAAAAAAAGAATGGCTTTCGTGCGAGGCTGGGATTCGAACACCGAACCTTCCGATTTGGAAGCCAATGCACTACCATTTCATTTTCATTATATATGCATTTTTATTTTTAGAATTCATTTACACTTACAAGCTAGACAAAAAAAAATTTAAAAATTAGCTTAAATAACTTGTTCTAACTAGTGCCCTCATGCGGGCACTAAGTTAAACATAATACTTAATCTATGTCTTTCGGCGTTTCTAACAGATTATTTTTGATTTTACGAGGGGCGTTCAACATATTCTCGGTATCGGGGTGAAGCTGTAGTTGTATATATAAATTGACTTATTTATCAAGTAATACTATTATTTTAGTGCATTCATGTAAAATTTCATATAAATGTGATTATTATTTCGCGTTTTATCTTCATTATCAACTGTGCAAAATTGGTCCAGTGAGTTTAAGAGAGGCAGAGAGAGCATTGAAGACGACCCCTGCTCCGGCGCCCCGGCTACGGCTGCTGCTTGTACGGGAGAAAGCATCAAAGAAGTCGAAAAACTTGTTCTTGAGGATGCACGAATAAAGGTGAAAATGATGGCAGAGATCACCAAGCTTTCAATTGGTACCATTCACACCATTCTTCATGACCATCTTAACCTTTCAAAGGTCAGTGCAAGGTGGGTGCCACGAATGCTCACAGCGCCTCAGAAAAAAGTGAGAATCGCATGCTGTAGAGAGCTTTTGGAGATGTGTAGTAAGAACGCGGACGGTGTTATGGATTGAATTGTTACTGGGGACGAAACATGGGTCCACCACTATGACCCTGAAAGCAAACAAGAGTCCATGCAGTGGCATAAAAAAGGAACAGACCCCCCGAAGAAGTTCAAAGTCACGCCACATCCTACGCTTCCACTTTGCATAATTTGCGGGAGGAAATTAAAAAGAAAAGACGGGGTAAACTCGCAGCGGGTGTGTTGCTTCTTCATGATAACGCTCCTGTTCACACGGCGCGAGTTTCCAAGGCTGCTACGCGAGATTGTGGTTTCGAAGAAATCCAACACCCACCCTATAGTCCAGACCTTGCCCCTAGTGATTATTTCCTGTTTCCGGATTTGAAAAAATGTCTTCGTGGAAAAAGATTTTCGGATGATAAAGAACAAAGTCGACAATAAATGGGTATTTTGCAGAGAAAGAGGAAATTTATTTTTTTGAGGGTTTAAGAAAGCTTATCTCAAGATGTAACAAATGCATGTTAGGGGAGATTATATTGAAAAATAAAAACAATTTAAATTGAATTCGCATTTTTCTTTATATCGATACCGAGAATATATTGAACGCCCCTCGTACATTTATTAAAACTAAAACTAAGAAAATAAATTTTGAGAAGAAAAACTTAGTATCTGGACTATTTGTTATAATATAAAACTTAAAACTACACCTATAACCTACCTAAAAGTAAATCTTAACCTACTTAATCCTACCTAAATTATCTAATTGTGTATATATATAATTCCTTATTTCAGAGATAGTTACCCATCTCTGTTCTAATATAACATTTTTTTTGTGTGATTTTTTATTATTTTTTTTATTTCTTTTTTTTTTCTTAAAACTACCCTAATCTAACGTAAAACTTTGTCCAGTCTTACTAGGCTCACCCTATTGTATAAGACCTCATTAGGATAGAATTTTATGTACTCAGACTCTGGTGCTCTGTTCTGTTCTGAAGTGGCTGCCCCTGCTGCCCCACGATCGAGAACTTTCGCCAATTCTTTCTGGTATGCCTAGAGGCCCCAGACAAAGGCGTCCTAAACAAAATGGCTTCCGAATTCTGAAAGTTGATTTTCAACTTCCAGTCGATTAAGTCGTCTTCGTACGCTATGGCATGGTGAAGTGAACCTATCAGATCACTTGTGTAAATGTTGAATAGGATCGGAAAATTTACCGCACCTTTCCAGCAGAAGTCACATCGCCATTCTTCACGATGCACTGTCTACTGGAGAGCATATAAAAAAGAATATACTGCCATGGTTTACTAATGCCCAACCTGTCCAGCTTGAAAGAGAGTCCCTCTAACCATACGGTATCGAAGGCTTTTTCCAAGTCAATCAGGCAGGCACCAGTGCACTGGTTCTTGCTTTTGTTCCATTGGATATCAGAAACTAGTTTAGAATAAAATAACATCATGCCCCGCCTTGAAACCGAATTGATTATCCGGAACTATATGTTTGTCCTCAACCCACTTATTGATATATTGATCACCTTCTCGAAAACTTTACTGATGTTTGGAATGAGACTATAGACTATACCACCGAAGTTTTCCAATGCTCTGGATAATGTGCATTATTCATTGCATTATTAAGCAGGGTGGTATAAATGTCCACCGCTTCTAGTGGGAGATGTCGATTTCTTACTTCTAAGCTATTCGAAGATCGTTTGGAGCCCTGCCTTCGAAATGAACGGTGGTAGTACCGTTTCATTGATGATGACATTATTTGCCATATTCTCGTCACTGAACTGGGTGAAACCCGAGCTCTCGAATCGCCAATTCACAATTTAATTTCAAAGGTAGAAATCGTGCACAAGGACTCGATTTTCCAGGTCGTGGTTCGGGTCAATGATTTCATTCGCTTTATATACCTGTAAAATCGCTCCTATAGCCTCTACCTTCTGCGGATCCTCGATCACAAAGAAGTTGTCATCATCAACGGCCTCATTTAGATCGATGCCTGCTGCTATAAGTATGTTCTTGTTGTCCGTCGTTCGGGGGATTTTAAGACACGAAAGTTCGTTTTGATCTTTTCCCCGAAATATTTTATTTATTTATGGGAACATATTCGGGTTATGTCTGTCAGTGAACTGTCTAAACAAGGTTTTTAGCCTTGACAGCAGTCTACTGTCGGTGTAGTGTGTCAATGTTTGCGTTGCGGAATAAGTCTTCGTCATCAGTGTGTTGATACCGAGGTATCGTTTTGTCCATTGTTCGTTTAATTGTCTTGTCCATTAGTTTTAGATACCTGTCTCAGTTTGACAGATTTCTATTGGACGAGGAGAGTTCTCTCGTCAGTGTTCTGGAAAAGTGTGTCCAACGCACCCTACTATAGTTGTAGGAATGCCTTTGAACAAACTCGTCCAATTCCGCAGCTTCGTTCGGAACAGTTATTTCGGTACTGAGACCGGTCACTGTCATATGCAAAAGTGCGTAGACAGTTTATGGTATGTTGGCTAGTGGATGCCAGGTACATTCGTATATAGAACCCGTGTCTAGGAAACGACGAACTATCCGTCGCCTAAAGGCTTCGATACATTCGATACATTATACTGTGCTGACCCCACCAATTGAATAGTAGGTTCCCTCTGGTGTATTATTTGCCCAATCTCTATGTTTGACGTTGAAATCTCCGCCGATAAAGTAATTCTCCTCTAATTCCAGTCTTAGGAATCAAAAAAGTATCTTGAGCTCTCAGATGAATAAGGTGGCTACTCAACCTTAGGTGCATAAACAGACAACATGTATAACCTCTTTCCATTACGGAGAGGGATATACACGATGCATGCTTCTAGTAGCTGTAAACTTCGTACTACATGACTATATACTCTTTCAAAACGTATACCTTTTCGTACAAATATCGCAACGCCTCTTCCCTTAATGTAGTGGGGTCGGTTTTACCGTACTATTTTATATCTTCTGTGCCTCATTTTGTGCCTTTTGGTAAGCTTAATTTCGCTAGAACTAGAAACTAGATGTATTGGAATTTGGGACAACCCCGATAACCTGCGGTGGGTCCCATGTTCTTACATAAAGCACAAGAGAGTTGCCTTTTTTTCCGTGGTAGGTTTACGTTGGTATTTTGTTGCTTCTGAGGGATCTGAAGTTGTTGCTGTAGCTCCTTCTCTCTCCTTGCCACTTGCCTCGCTTTTATAGCAAGCACTTTTTGCTGTAGCTGCATGATGCTACTATTTAAGACTTTGACCTCGTCCTCTTCGTCATCTGACTTTCCCCACAAGGGGAAGTGTTGTTGTGTTACTGCTTTTGTTGAACTTGTTGGCGCCTCTTCCCTTGCTCCACCGGGCAGCTTCTCAGTAAATGCTAGTAGGGAGGGCGCTTCACGAGGTTTGTAGTTGGCTTCAGCTTCGTCCTCCTCTTAGTCGTAATTTCTGAACGGGCCGAGATTACGGTCTGGTCATCAGATGTCATCGTGCCATTTCCCGGACCCGCTATTTGGATAGCGGACCGTTCACCACTACTATTGCGCCACCGAAGCACTTGGCTTAAACGTTTCTACTTTAAGCTACAAAAGAAGCCAAAACACGTCTACCCTCTATCGAGGTCTATGAACGACTGATCGTGTTGCTTGTTGTTCATAACTTCCTCATCGAGGAAGAGAGTGTAGTATGTGTAGAGCTCATCATTTTTAAAAGACCTCCATTCCAGTGGTTTTAAACACGAAATAGCACCTGTCAAGGTATCAGAAAACCGGAGAAAGGTTGTAAAGGCAAGATCGGCAATGTACCTTCCGCGTCAATCGCGACGATGAGTTTTTATTAAACGTTCCTCTATTTTCCGGTTTTCCTAGAATATGATCGATTTGGGATCTATTTCTTTGACGGTCCAAAATGAATGCAAAATCACGTCGATATCTAAGGTCACGTGGTGTAATACGATATTGGGTTCAGTGTTGGATGGTAGCTTTTCAGCCAGAACCCAACCGAAAATTGTTTCTTGCGCAATAAGAAGACCTCTGCTTCTATAAGCGATGCTGCCCCGTAATATCTCCCATACGATATTCGCTCATAACAACACGTCTACAGCATTGGACTGATAAAACAGGGGGTCCGCAAAATTTAATTGTTGTAAATGATCACAATTACAAACGGTAAACAAACTGGTTCGTAAATTGGCAGTAGCACGTGATAAAATATGGGTATCGAGAGATATAATAAATAGATCATTGCGTGAATCAATTACCAATAAAAAGAGGCCTCTGGATTTACCTGCACATTTTTAGGTTTAAGTTAAGAGTATGAACTAAGGTGTTGTGACGGGTGTAATAAGACCTACATCCTTTAACTTAAATAGTTAAAGCACAGCTTATGTAACCTTACAAACTCTCGCCGAGATTTTACTTCCATGGAAATTGCGAAATCCTAAGATACAAACTATTCTTCGGATAACTTACAACCGACGAAACATATGTAGATACTCTTAAAACCTGCATGACAAGGTTTTTAATCTCCCGAACGTTGTATCTGTAGCTCTCTAAAGCATCACATCGCTTCTCTAAGAAGTTTAGGAACTGATCTATCGTAGGGTAATCTTCAGCGACACATTCTTCTGATCACGTCTGACAACCTTCAGGGTCCAGCAACGGATGAATATTTAATGAATCGATGGCGTTAGGCCTCTCACAATCTCATCAGCTCTGTCTGATATTTTGTGTAGAAGACAAACGTGGTGACAATTCCATGAAGGCTTCAACGTAGCTATTGTTCACAGTCTGTTATAGAGCAGTTCTATCTTAGCCCATGCCTACTTGTACGTAGAATCACAAGCGAGCAGGTAGCTATGTAAACTTAATGCTTCATAACGCAAGAAAGATGTAATTAAATTAATTTTTGGTGTACGCGTCAGATTTTCTTTTAGATAGACTGCGGCATCTGATCGACAGCAGATTCCGACTGACAGTAGATAGACAGTAGATAGAAGTTGAGGGAACCGCGTTATCAAGCGAAGTCGATAAGCCTCTGGTGCAGGCTATATTTCTGGTTTAGTCGCTCATATCCTCCTTTCCAAGCTATGGTATTGGCTAATACCACCTGGGATGATTTCAACATCATGCTTAGGCAAGTGAACATATATGGAGGAGCTCTTAAGAATAATTGTGGATGCCATTGTCATTCTTTTCCGCTGAGGTAGGTATGCATATTACTTTGATTTTGGAAAATTTAGCCCTGACGCGGATTGTAGCGTAACGCTCGTTCACAAGCCTGAAGCTCAAGACTTCTTACTTAAGATTGTCTCTGTAAGAAATTCGCATGCAAATAGTCGATTCTTGTTGTTTTATTGGCCTTTCACTCGGTCTATTACATCGTACTATTTGAACGGTGGTAAGATTTGCTTTATAAGTCTAGAGTCTCCGCTATTAGTTGACCTGACATTCCACTTGCGCTAATGAAAAACATTTGCCTTTATCGAGTAGCACGTGTCTGCTACAATGGTGTCAGTCGTGCACGAGGGTTTTGGATGTTTTGTTTTTAACAGCTAGCGATTAACTCGGCGTGTAACCCCTAAGAAGGGTCAGTCTCTTATCAGCATAGCCTGAATATGGCGGACCTTCTATAACAGTATCAGTAGACTAGTACATGCTTATTAAAGTTGCTGGTATAATCACTACTTCAGAATAATCGTAAAAGATGATTACACGCTCAAGAGCTCATTCAGTCTGACTTTCTTCTTGTTGAAAAAAATGAAAGGAATTGTTCAACTTCATCTTTCATCCAAGATACAATACAAGATGACTAGCAATGAGAAAGATCCAGTCTGGTAGGCAAAGTTGAAGGCAAACTCGAGATTAATGCAATGCATTAATGTCAACGCAACTTTTTACGTGCATCTAGAACTCGGATAGGCATAACGAGTTTTTGACGAAACACTAGTTTTGTGTATAAAAGCAACGCCAGTGGATGCTGACTGTATGCAAGGTGGTGTACTGTCTTAAGTTCTGGGGGGCCTCCGTCCAGTGATCAAGGCTTCGCCCATTAATGACGTAGACTAACAATAAACAGGGGTAGAACAGACACTGGTCTTATCATAAACGCATTTCAAACGACGTCACCGAAGGTTGCCACAATTTGACCAGTAAGATTACTTGCTGTCGGTCATTAACACCTACGGGCAGTTTTACCGCGACTTTTAAAAATAAGGTACCTTGGGAGTCGGGGCCTCCGGACTTTGGTCCGTGTCTGATTTGTTGGAGGGAGGTCCCCTAGTAGGAGCGTCACGATGGCTCTGGTTTAAGCCTAAATCGCAGGAAGGGCTTTTCGGTTAATTTTGACCCGATGCGTAGCTTGCGCCCGCAACACAGGTTCCGCTTTGGTGTTAAACTACTAATTCTGGCCAGGCGTATCCAGATGTATGGACATCCCATGAACTTAAGTCTCATATCATCTATTATTTTTAGGTAGTCCTCATTCTCGATCAAATGGTAAGTCTTTCCTACATGATGACTTCAAATTGGCACTGGTCTGAGTGGGTTTTCTTTAGGATTACCAAATATTCAATCAGGATGGCAATAGACGTACTTTTCAAACCCGATGAGAGTAGGACATGCCATTCTTTTACTGAAAAGAGGATGACTGATCTGACTAATCAGAAGTCAAGACATGGGACTTGCTAACGCGGAAGGCCTTGAGGATGTGCAGCTATGATAAGGCTAATGATATGCAATGCGTCCGTTTTTCATGGAACAGGCTTTCACGAAAACACGTCGCTTCTATTGCAATTAAAAAAAAGGGTTTGTTAAAGTTGCATAGTTGTTTTCCTAGCCTGGCTGAGCTCTGGATGCACTTATGAATCTCATCTCCTTGATATTCGTGTCACGGTCTGTACCCTCAAAGTGATCTCCCATTTATAAAAAATTGGTCTCTGGTACATGCACATGACAGCCGAAATAGCGCACCGACTGTCTCGACTCTGCTGTTACTCAATGACATCAGGAATTGTGTTGCTGAAAAATACGAAGTCGACTTTCCTTGTGCACAGGAATGGTTTCAACAAAAATTTGAGCCGGAAAAGGAATGTAATCGCGTCTTCACGGATGGTTTTAAAACTAGTTTAAGAAGTGGAGCTGGTATATTTTTGAATGATGACAACTATAGACTTTTCACCTCTCGTTGGGAAAACTTGCGACTGTCTTTTAATTTGAGGTATAAGCAACCCTGATGCAAAGAACTATTTTGTTAAGAATCGCTGGGATGGGCCAAGTATATGCGTCTGTTGAGACACTCAAGCTGTGCGTAAGGCCTTTGTAAGCCTTTTCGCCACTTCTGAGCACGTGTCCACTGATGAACTTGCATTGGAAAATCGTCCACGTTTGCTTTCCTTGTGGCCATAACTGCCGCTGAACAATATCTTTAGAATGCCAGTAGATCAGACGAATGCTTTCTTTCTAAACCAGGTCTGCGTTTTTCTTATCGTTCCTTAGCCAGGGCCCCCACCCAATAATCAAGGCTTCGCCCATCAATAACGTTATCTAATAAAAAGCGGGTACAGAGCAAAGTACTGGACTTGTCGTAACGGTTTTCTGAATTTAACGCCTCTGAAAGTTGCTACGATTTGACCAGTTACACACTGCCGGCCATAGGTCTTGTTGACTGCAGGACCACTGGTAGTCCCTACCAGAACTGGTGCCATGGGAGTCAGGAGCTTCCCAGATTTCGGTCCGAACCTGACTTGTTGAGGTAGGGCCTTTTGTGGGAGCGTCATGGTGGCTGTGGTTTAAACTTAAATAGCGGGAAACGTTCTCCTGTTGGTTTAGACCCAATGTAAAATTGCAATAAGTACTCGGTGCTGTAACCCTAACATCAGCAAGAGGTTTTAAATCGGCCTCGATTTATAACACTTTCAATTTGGTACTCCGGAAGGTAGTAAGCGATAGCAAGGCATATCCTTGCTCCCATGGATGCAAAGACATCCCGTGAAATTAAGTCTTAATTGACAGGTGTTGACGTTAAACACATGAGATGTTCTTTCCTTCAACCACTTCTAATCATAAGTGTCACAACATTAGGTATGCTAACTGTGAGAGTGATGGCGACACCACGACGACAGTACGCATAAGGCTGCAAATAGCCCTGATCACTTGTCTTTCATACCCACAACCCTATTCGTGAATTACCTACACCTTTTAATCGCTATATATATATATAGGGGGTGGCCGTGGTGTAGTGGTACTAGCAATCGCTTCTCACTCGGAGGGTCCAGGTTCGAATCCTGCCCATGACAAGTCAGTTTTTCATTTGTGTAATTGGAACTCAGACAGAAAAATTCTGCGTGTGAAGGCATAACACTGACACGTAGATTTGGCTGTTGTAGAGTTTCAAGTACAGAAAAAAAAATACTGTGAATTATACCTCGAATCACTCTGAGTGAAGAAAAAACTCTCCGTCCTATTCGGACTCCCACCCTCTGAAGAGCGAATATCGAAACCAAACACACCTGAGTTTCAAACCACTACAAAACAATTTCCCTTTCTCCTCCTTCTACCTTTCCGCCCACGCTCTGGCAACAATAAAAGAGGATCTAACCCCTTAGGCGCGCGTAAATTATAAAAAATAAAAATAAAAATATCTATGCAAATTTAATTGGTGCACATACTCGTTTATCTACACTAACAGTCTATCTTATGCATTTGCCATGTCATGCATATGAGAGACTTCAGTTCCTTTTAACACCATCGTGAGGATTCTTCTGTAGTTTGTTCATTCAGATTCAGATGAGTTTATTTATCCCTCCAGTATTCATACGAGTTAACACTTTGACTGGAAAATGACTTTACTGAATCACCAATTAAGTACACTTTGAACGATTTATTTTTTCCCAGTTCAAGAATTCATACGCTTGCGTGAACAAAAACTGTCAAAGGACTAAAACACCCAATTACTTCTGTCAACCGGCATATGTCACAAAGAAATACAAAGTCCTTATGCAAAACCCTATTTCGTAGCTGAGGGATTATTTATAATCCCTACCAAACAGGTGATATGGAAAACAAAAGTTCTGCCTACATATATATAGATTAGTAAGACCTTGTGAATTCCGGTAAAAGTATCCACGAACCAATCTGTTGCACATTCGAAAAGATTTCTAACAGTTGTTTGTTTGCTACAAATAAACGATTATACTGAACCATTTACGTACTTACGAGCACAACGAGGATGTGCTCAAAGATGTAAATTCCTTTCTGGTTGTTCTTTCGGTTCAGTTGGCCCTTTTGCCGAATCTATTGGCAAAGGATAGAGTAAGCAGCATTACATGCACCCGTGGATTAGGCTTTGGCAAAGTTCAACATCAATGCTACACCCAGCTCAGCTGGAGTAATGCAATGTGGGAACTATTGCCAAAATTATTTTTTTCTTTTGTTTTTGAATACACATAATGTCTGTGGTTTTGAATATAAGGTAAATTTGAATTGTTGGGTACAGTACCATTATCTAGGTCATGGGATAACTTTCATTTAGAACGGCTTTAGGTCGCATAGGTATAGGGAAGTCGGGAGAGACTATTTTGCAGTGAATTAATCTTGGCTGTGTCAGGGCTATGTTGGGTCTTTGAGCTACGTACCGTACATCGGACTCCAACTTGTTCGATACCAGTAATCACTTCGAAAGTAAGTGTAAGAGTAATTCTGAGGCTGCCTTTGAGTGAAATAGTCATAATTTTGTTTTGATGCTAAAAATATTGCTACTTCATACTTTACATTACATTCTTTACTGATCTTGTCTGAATAGATTCTTTTCTGCAACCAGAAGGGATGTGATCTCGGCCCGTGTCCAGCTATAGGCCAACCTGGTGCACCATTTATGAATAAGAACAGTCCCGCTTCAACATTTTATGTGGCTTTGACTACATTGGCTAACATGTTTCTGAGGTTCGTGTTTCGTTTTGCTCCGAGCTTTATAGAACATCCAGTGAAAGAAAGCCTTTAATGATTATTAGTTCGTCTTAGATACGGACGAACTCAGGATATGGAAAAAAGTTGATAATAGCACTATTGAAAAGCTATGCCCCAGAATTAGATGATATTCCAGCGGAGATTTTAAAGGCACTACCAACACCATTCGTGATTCTTCTACTAAAAAGCACCATATCATGCGGCAAGGATGTGTCCTTTCCCAATTTTTATTATTGGTAATAAGCGTTGGGTTCTACGCTACACTATCAATGGCTCAGATTCGATGGACTCTAACATAAATTTTGCAACAACTTGACTATGGTGATGGGCTTTGGCAGCTATTTCAATAGCCCATTATGACAACTGGCATGAGTTAAACGTTAACTCCGCCTTCCACCCAAGCCTCAAAATTGGATTTAAGAGTTTCCAATGCTTTGGAAGTATCGTCTCTAAAAAAGGTGAACCGAACTGTATACAGCCATCTGAAAAACAAGCGAAAATCTGCTTTCAGTTTTTTGAGTCTGCTCAGGCCGATGGTTTAATCCCTATTACAATAAGGGTGCATCAACTAGAAAATATCCACCACAGCTTTCACAAGGATGCTGCAAACGTTACACAATACGTGTTTGCAAATAATCCTAAGCATTTTCTGGCGAAACAGCATTCCCAACTCAGAGATACATTAAAGACCAAGTAAAAGTCCAGCAGACGTAAATACAATGCAGGAGGTGCCCGTGGCTAGGACATAATCTTCCACAAGGCTACACCTCCATTGTTTTTCGTGTTATCCATTTTATCCGCTTACCCAGAATGGAATAGTAAATAAATATCCACAAAGAAAATGTTAATAAAGTCGAAAGACATAGTATAAGAATTTAGAGTAGCTTAGAGTGCCTGTGTGGGGCCAGTAAGTTAGTATAAGTTTGTTAAGTAATTTTAAGCTAGCATTTAAGCATTTTTTGTTAGTATGTAAGAGTCATTGATTAGAAAATAAAATGCGTTTAAAACTAAAACTAAACTAACCCAGAATGGAAAAGGAGCAGATGGACAAAAACACAGGCAAGTTAAGAGAAAACCCATCCAAATAAGAGATAGCTAGGCAGACCTTAGATACATTTCGAAAAAACTGTGTGCAATGGTGTGTATTGTATGATAGTGTATTCTTAGACATAGGAGCCACAGTACTTACGGATGCACTACGTTCTGTATGCTGACTATATCTATTTCATCAGCTTGTAGCTTACTCAACAGCAGATCATAAAATGCTGAACTATTGCCAATGCGATATTCTTCAATTTTGTGCACCATGCCGATGTATCGCAATTGCCCGTTATAATCAAAATTTTAGCTTTACGTCCATTTTGTGAACCAAAAACCACACATGATTATGATTATGATTATATTGGCACTAAGTTCGAACAGTTGTCCCTGAATGTTTTATCGGGCAAAGTGCGTTGCCTTGTTGTTGAGCAAAAATATATTTTCGAAGGCAAGGGAAATGAACAGCGTTCGACCATCCTTTTTCCTTAATATTCAAATTTCGCTTTCCAGGTAGGTTTTAACGGATTTGGCAACATGTGGCCGAGGGTTGTCATGCTGTAGAATCACTTGTTCGTGCCTCTGCTCGTATTGTGACCGTTCTTCGCACAGTGCTCACCTTAATCGCATCATTACTCGTTCCCTAGTAATGATATCTTTGCGTTTCAACAGTTCATAACAAATAATATCGGCTTGGTCCCACCAAATACAGAGCATAACCTTCGCAGCGTGAATATTCGGCCTATCCAACGACGTATTAGCATGATGGTGCAGTGTCCATGACTTTCTTTTCTTTGAGCTGCTATAATGAATTAATGTTTCATCACCCGTCACGATGCGATGAAGAAAACACTTCCTGTATTGCCACTGGAGCGTTGTTTACAGGCGAAAAAACGACGCTTAACGTCCCTTGGTTTGAAATCATAAGGAACCCAAGTTCCTTGTTTTGGAATCGCTTGGAAATGGCTTGGCGGGTAAGTCCTAATACTGAGGCAAGCTCTTATTGCGTTTGGCATGGATACTGATCGAGCAATGCCTCCAATTCAGCGAGTTCTAAGGATTTTGGCCTTCCTTCACGCGGATGGTCGTCAACATCATAATCACCGGAATAAAGCGACGGAACTAATCATGGCACCTTGTTTCACTTAGAGCAGCATCTCCGTAAAATTTTTGGACCTCTTTATGCTCTTCAGCTTCCGTATTCTTCGAATAAAAGAAGAAAATCAACATTTCCCGCAAATGACGATTATTTGGCACAAAATCAGACATTTTCACACAACCAAAAGTATATGATGCCAAAACAAAATCACTTATGTGTCAAAACGGTTTGTTTACCATATGTCTAAGCTTGGTTCAAAACGTTTAGGATATGTCAAAATCGACCAGGACTTACTGCTGGAGCCATTTATTGATAGAACTTAGTTGCACACCTAATAGCTTCACGTAATCGATGTCATAATAATTTATTGAAGAAAAAACTGTTAATTTTGATAATTTAAAGAGAAATGCACTTAGTGATTTTTACCTCTATGACGTTTCGAACAGTATTTTATTTAATGAAAAAATTTGTGTTTTTTAGGAAAAAGTAGTTTGCTTCAAACAAAAATAAAGGAAGAATCAAACAAAACACAAGAAACTTTAGTTCTCATATTTCAATCGTTTGGGTCCCAGCAAACGCTGTGCATCTTTAAAATTATGGATTGGAAAGCCCTTATACCACGGGACTAGTTCCTTTGGTGTGTGCCCTGCTTCAACAAGCTATACCAAATCTAACTTTTTTTATTTCGGTATAGGTAACTTAGCCTGGTAAGCGAACGTAAGCTCAACAGCACGACACATATTCTGACCTCTCCCCCTAACAGCTATCCTTTTATAGATTATGCGGAACATCATACCAGTATTGTAAGATTTCGACACAATCTTTTGCAAGTTTCAATGATTTTATTTTTAGCCAAAAAACTTTGTTGCTCATTCTTTGTGTGATTCCTCATTGTTAAAGAAGCTATAAACCGTTGAGTTATAGACGCATATTTTTCGTGAATAATACACGTAATATACAAGAGAGAAACACTAGAAAATGGTAACTGCAAAACATTCTCTAAATCAAACGTCAATGTAAAGGCTTATTACTTTAATAAACAAGTGGATTGATTAACAGTTATATCCAAGTGCTCTGCTACCAATTTTTACTCTGAAATAGTACGGGGCCAAACGAATTCAAGTGTCGTGCGAATGCCAATCGCGATAGTTGAAGCAGAAAACACCGCACATCTCCGAGTATTTGGAAAAGATGGATAAACAAGCAGCTAGCATTCAAGTTCATCTAAATAAAAGTGTGCATGGAAGGCACCGCTCACTTCATCAGCACCGAATGGAGAGGTACAGACCGTTCCCGCACACTCAAAATTAAAAGAAAAGTTAATGTACGCCATTCTGTTCTCCATAATCCGACAGCTCCGTCGTATAAAATATTATCACTCAAAAATGTATGTCAAATAATATAAAGGACGTGGTTTTAATGAAACCACGCAATACTCTACGATAACACAATAAGTATACATTAATATATTATATAAACCAAAAATAAACTTTAATTGCAATGATAATGTAAAACTTAATACTATTTAAGTGTAATTCACTAGTGAATATATTACAAATAAATAACAAAGGAATACTCAGTGATTACTCACTCAATCATTTGCCCTCTCAATCACTTTTTTTTCTTTGCAGCTTATATGTATATTTTTTAAAATAAAAACCGATTGTCTTTAATCTACAAAGTCGAACTACGAAATGAGACCTTCTTTGGAATTGAAGACGCATAATGCCCTGGTACACCGTCCCCATTCAGTTTTTCTTTTGAATAAAGGTATAATGCAAACAAGTCTATGATCTTCGTTCAAACTGTATGCAAACAAGCAAAGAAAAAGCATTAAAGCGCATCAAATACAATTAAATGCGTAGTAACAACTGGGAACAAAGACTGCAACGGGTACAAAGAAAACAAAAGAATGAAGACAAAGAGTCGCCATAAAGGGTTAGTCGTGGACCAAAACTATCATATCCGACAAAAGAGAAGGGCCAGGCCACAAATCATAAAAAACGATACTTGTCGGCCTGTAAATCATGCAAAAAAAAAATTATTTTTTATGAATTTTTATTAAAAAAAACTTTATTATTCTTTGAGAGTCAACTAAGAACTAACTACAATACAATTTGTGTAAAATGAAACACTTATAACCTATTGCAACGCCGCGGATGGAACAGACGCGGCGTCAGCAGATTCGTCTTCAGGTGCAGATCTAATTTCGGCTGTATATCCTGTGTATAATGGTGTGTGCATGTGATGACAGCATGCTTTTCGTGGGAATATTGTGAAGTTATGGTTTACATGGTAAAGAATTCGAATGGTTTCGGATTGTGGTTTTAGATATCTATGTACATACATATGTATGTAACATATATATTTCTATTACAACATACTTGTATTTATTTTTGTTTATAATAATGAAAAATTATAATAAAACTGTAATTACTTGATTGATTGTCTAACATTTTGGGATTCCACTACTGGAAAAGTCTCAATATGTTTTTTTAACAAACCACAAGTCTTCCTCACATGTCTTATTACCTGGCGGCTTTTTTCGAAGAGAATCTAAGCCGTCAAAGCATCCAGTAGCACTTAAATTTTTTTCCAGCAGTATTAATTGGCCCAATTGAAATACATCAGGTTGCCTCGAAACAATTTTTGTCACACTCTGTGATTTTGACCGTTATTTTCTACAATACATACTACGATAACAACCTTTTTTTTCGACGTTTCGGTTCCATGGTTGTTACGTACTAAATAAAGAAATCTTTTTGCCCTTTATAACACGCGGAAATCCAATAAAATTGGCAGATTTGAATTCTATTTGATTCTGTAAAATAAAGTGTACATTTGAGCCTGCAATTTGTATAGTTAACTTGTTTTGGAGTTCTAGGTGTTCAGGTTTTTTTTCTGTTGGTGCAATGAATACGTTTTGTACGTTTATGGTAGACTTCGTAATGCTTACTTTCCAAATTTTCTGCATTTCTCTTTCTTCATCGCATCAAATTGTTGACAGTTATATTCTCGTCCCCATAGCATAAGAAGTCAGAAATTTAAAACGTAGGGTCATCCTGCGATGATACACCAAAGTTGTCTTCATCATCCGATACAATTGGACGGTCTACAAGTTTAATTGAGCTGCTTGGTAGCTTTTTTAGCTATAAAATCGAAATCATAAACATAAAGCTAAAAGCATAATTTTATAAATATATATATAACAAACGTTAAAAATCTCTCTTCGCATCCTTGCTTAGCATCATCGGTATTTGTGTTTATTTGTTATTATAACTAGGGAATTCAGTGTGGACGTAGCCAATATACGTGGGCTAGAAAGTAATCACTTTTCTGCGTAGGTTCACATCTGTAAATTCAGACCAGCTGTTTTGGCGGTTTGTGAAACACAGGTAGATCCCCGCCCACACATCTCA
Source organism: Volucella bombylans (assembly GCA_949129095.1). Taxonomy (NCBI): domain Eukaryota; kingdom Metazoa; phylum Arthropoda; class Insecta; order Diptera; family Syrphidae; genus Volucella; species Volucella bombylans. Next base: position 97,913,013 of record OX422141.1, on the reverse strand, counting down.
GATCACTCTGATCTGAAGCTACCTGGTTACGAACTAGTGCTTATTCTTTTCTCACCGCGGTCACGCAACCTACGTGCGTAGTGATGTAGCTTACCAAACTCCACCACAATGTAATCCATGTTCCAATCTGGAATTTAAATTCATGTGGTTGAAATTCCATCTCCGTAAGCAAATTATCCGCTATTGCTTTATTTACAGAAGCCCCAAACTCGACAGCATTCCGACCTTTAACGAGTTTTTTGTGCTGTCTGATTCCATTCCCAAAACTGTATCCCTGTATCCTCAAACTGAAATCAGAATTACGGTCGTTTTGGATATACACGATTCTGGGTGGCTTCGACACTCTAAACAGGCAACACCTGAAAGACGGTGTGTTCAGATCTTCGCTGCGGTAAATAACTTAACCCAGCTTGTAAATCAGCCCACACGAATACCAAACGTTGATAGTCAATTTCGCCAACCCCCTGTACTTGTTTTGAAGTTCTCACCCTGATAAGTATAAAGTCGATGTGCTATCCCCTCTAGGCTCGTTGCACCACTGTGTCGTATAAGCTAATTTCTCGTACACCGACCACACAGTTAAAGAAAAGATTCCGAAAAGAGTCGTATGGTAATACGGGAAAGCCAATTGGAGCGGACTTAACAACTTCTTTAGAAATTATAAGTGGTCGTTATGTTTCCTCGATAACGACGTGGAGGCGGCTACTAATATAATCACAGACACTATTCTCTTTGGAATTAGATCCTTTATCCCTCATCGTCTGAAGAGCATCAAAACCAAAAAAAAGACATGTTACAACTCGAGCTGTAAAGAGGCTGTCAGGGTTAGAGAAATGTTTTTTCGGTCCTACAAGACCAACCCGAAAAAAGAAAACTGGAAAAAGTTCAAACGAGCCAGAAACGGCAACACCGTCTTTCTCAAGCATGTAAAATTTAGATACGACTAAAAACTGAGGCAAAAAATACTACAATGTCCCAAAAGTAGGAACAATTCTTGGTCGTTCGTCAAAAACATTAGAAATTCCTCCACGCCAACGCTCATTTATAATGACATTCCAGTTGTCAGCTCTTTGGACAAGGCCAATCTACTTGCTGCACATTTTGCGGCCAGCTCTGTTTTACAGATTGTGCTTGTCTCTGCAAATGATCGAGTGCGTCGAATCTTCAATGTGACGAATCCACTTTCGCACTCGTGTAGTAGCAATAGTATCATATCATATATAAATCAGCTGGTCCAGATAGTATATCTTTCTTTCTTCTGACGAGGTGTTCTTATATCTATAATCCTACTCATTAGGATTCCTTCCGAGCAGATGGAAAATAGTATTTGTCCATCCCGTCCTTAAAAATGGCTAATCTTCTTCCCTTTCCTCATATAGTCCTATTGCAATTACGACCATTTTTTTCAAGGTCATGGAAATGCTGATAAGTCGTCAGCTTACGATATACCTTGAAACACGAAAACACTTTAAACACTACGGTTTTCGTGGTAACAGGTCCACTGGTGATTTGATGGCATGTCGCACCGAAAAGTGGAACCAAAGTCTACACCAATCTGGCGAATGCAAGACAGTTACACTTGATATTTCTAAGGCATTTGACAGAGTTTGGCATCAGGCTCTTTTGTCGAAAATGCGTGCATTTGGGATCCATGACATGAGATCGATGAACGGATTAGAAACTACCTTCCGGAACGTTCAATTCATGTTGTCTTGGATGGTTTGAAATTTGATATTCACAAAATAAATGCTGGTGTCCCCCAATAGTCACATGCTTACAACTACGCAGGCTGTACCGATCTTGGCAACAGAAAGAAAAAGCCAAGCCATGTATTGTCAAGCGGTATGAGAACAGATGCAGCTGTCCATAGACAATCCCATCACTTGTTTGCAACTAATATAAGTATGCAGGCTGTACCGATCTTGACAACAGAAGCCAACAGACAACAGAAACCAAGCCAGATTGCCAAACGACAATAGCATGAGGCGAAACACGCTGTTGCTATGCATGAAGAAGCTGCCGAACGAGTACTTATCTCATTTTCTCTTTGTTGTTTTGTACGCTGCATGTAAGCCCAACAACAACGCTCTGTTTACAACTTGATGTGTTGTTTTGTCTATAACAAGCTGCTCTGCTATTTTTCTTTTCTCTTTTGCTAAGAGTACTGTTAGGAACATTGTGAGGGATAGGTTTCATTTTATGTTAAGGTAATAGACCCACTCGATATTTGGACTCAACTGAATAAAGAGCTACGAGTATTATTAAAAAATTTTGGTGTTTAATTTTTCTGGAGACCACGACTGGCTTCCACACATATAACTCAGGGCTCCGCTCTGTCTCCGACACTCTTTCTTATTTTCATAAATGATCTCCTGTCTGCTACGACAGTAGTCTCTGCTTCTCATACTCGTTCCCGGAATCGCGTCCTTGCTGTTCGGCTGTAGAACGGGAACGTCAATGTACGAGTATGTTAAGCACATTAAATTTTGATATTGGCAGCATAACCAACAGAGTGGAATTTGATGCCTCTAAAACACAATCATGTCTGCTGTCGTTAAAGCGAAATTTAAACACCTAGCCATTGTCCATCAATGGGGGCCCCCTCCCAATTATCAAGGCTTCGCCCTTTAATGACGTTGTCTAATAATGAACGGAGGCAGAGCAAAATACTGGTCTTATCGTAAACATCTTCAGATGACGCTACCGAAGGTTGCTACGATTCGATCAGTCACAAGTTGCCGGGCATAGGTCTTGTTGGCGGCTGGACCACCGGTAGTCCCTACCAGGACTTAAATCACGGTACCGTGGGAGTCAGGAGCCCCCCGGATCTCGGTCCGGGCCTGACTTGTTGGTGCTGCGACCCTAAGAGCAGTAAGAGGTTTTAGGTCGGCCTCGACTCTTACCAAGGGTGGAACTTATGCCGGCAACACAGTTCCGAATTGGTATCTGAAACAGTGGAATGACGGTGAGCGATGGCAAGGGGTATCCTTGCTCCCATGGATGTATGGGCATCCCGTGGAATAAGGCCGTAAGAGGCAGGTGTCCACGCAAACACAAGAGACGTTCTGTCCATGAATGGCACTTGCATTGTCGAAATCGAAAATCTTTCTATTCTCGGTACGTGTGTCAATGAAAACTTACGTTGGAATGACCACATATTCGATGTAGCCAAAAATGCTGCGAAATGTCTAGGTTTCCTCAAGCGATATACGAAATATATTACACCATCTGACCTGGCCTCAATATATAAGGGTCATTCGACACCCTCGAACACCGGTGTAACATTTCCTGTCTCACCTTAACACCCGTCTCGCTATGAATGCTCATTAGTACACCCTCAAGCCCATCTTCGGTCGTACTCTGAAATATACTGATTCTTTCCTAGGCCGTACAACTCGCTTATGGAATGGCCTGCCGACCTCTTCCTATTCACTATAATTTGCAAACATTTAAAACCAACGCACATCGCTATCTCTTTTTTCCTCCCTAACTTCCTTTCGCCGCTATACCATGTGCAAACATCTTAAGGGTACATAAAAACCCCTGCGCGCGCCCCCTTTTATAAAAAGAAAAATTCTAAACCACAGCCAATAGGTCAATCCAAAAAAAAAGAGAAAAGATTACCTTTATACTACGAGTAACTTACTAAAAGTGGTATTACTCGTACTTGAATAAGATTGCTTCTGATTTAAATCTTCCATTGACAGCAAAATTACTTAAGCATTTGTCTTTTGATTACTTTTATAGCACAGATTGCAGAATTAATTTAGCTCGGGAAAACATTTCTATGGGATTTTTTTTTTTTTTTATTAACGATTTCGTATTTAATCACTTTATTACTCGTACTTTGACAGTTGACAAAAGAATGCACAAACTTTCACTAAAATAATGGCCATTAGATCCACTAATGATTAGATGCTGAGATAATTCTAATCCGACAAAAGATTGAATAAGAAAACTAAAAAATTATAAAAAGTAGTGAACGATACGGCTACTAGGTGTTGCTTTGAAAGATAAAACTAAGTGAGATAATAACTTTTTGCTCTGAAGAAGAATTAAATGGCGGTAGTTAATGAGTTTTGCAATTTTGTAATTCCTGTAAAAATGATAATTATGCCTCGCTAATTTTTCCCAGTTAAAAAACGTGAAAAATTATAATCGTTTTCCGAAAAAAATTCATTTTCACAAATTTCATATTTAATGACTTTTACCTTTGAACCGACGGCTTATTATAATTCGGTTTCCCTATTCGGTATCATAAAGAGACAAATTTGTAAAAATACTCACCAACTGATACTTATCCTGTGTTCTGGCATCTAGGTTCGATGTTCCAAAAATGAATATTTTTAAAGAATTCAAAAGTATTACATTATTAGATAGCAGAAACATCTAATCTAGCACAAATTGCCGTCTCCTTGGATACCTATTTTTATGCCAATCTCGCAGATATGAAATGCTTGAGGGTGATGATGATCGCATTTAAAAATTACTCAAAAAAATTGAATTCGAAATGAATTGGAAACTTAATATACGAGGTTTGGAGAGTCCGATTGTTAAAATTTATTTTTGTTACGTTGATATACATGCCCCTGAAGTATGATACAATTTTCAGCTGTATTCATTGTTTACTTTGTCTGTGGCAGCCGCTAAGGTTAAAGGTGTTTTTATGAGCTCGGCGATTTCGTTTACTAAAAGAAATGGATCAAAGAATATGTATCAAATTTTGCGTAAAAAATTAATTAAAGTGTAACATAGTGTGAGAAATGTTAACAAATGCCTATGGTGAGTTTACGTGTGGTATAAGCGTTTCCAAGATGGCCGTGAAGACGTTGAACTGTGACGAACGCCTCGGACAGAACGTCTCTTATGTTAACGTGGACTCCTGCCTTTACGGCCTTATTCCACGGGATGCCCATACATCCATGGGAGCGAGGATACGCCTTGCCATCGCTCACCGTCAATCCACTGATACCAATTCGTAACTGTGTTGTCGGCACAAGTTCCACCCTTCGTAAGAGTCGAGGCCGACCGAAAACCTCTTACTGCTCTTAGGGTCACAGCACCCAGTACTTATTGCAACTCTACATTGGGCCGAAATCCTTCCCGCGATTTTGGATTTAAACCACAGCTACCATGACGCTCCCACAAGGGGGCCTACCTCTAACAAGTCAGGCCCGGCCCGAGATCCAGGGGGCTCCTGACTCCCATGGTACCGTGATTTAAGTCCTGGTGGGGACTACCGGTGGTCCAGCTGCCAACAAGACCTATGACCGACAACTTGTGACTGATCGAATCGTAGCAACCTTCGGTAGCGTCATCTGAAGATGTTTACGATAAGACCAGTACTTTGCTCTGCCCCCGTTCATTATTAGACAATGTCATTAATGGGCGAAGCCTTGATAAATGGGCGGGGGCCCGAACGCCCGAACGCCTCGGACACCCCAACACATCAACAACCTATGACAACGGGAAAAAAATTAAAGAAACGGTTATGAGCGATCGCTGAATCACAATCAGAGAAGACGCTGATAATGTTGGCATATCGACTGGCTCATGTATGAGCATGAAACGCGTAGCAGCAAAATTTGTTCCAAAATTGTTGAACTGTGAAAAAAAAACAGCAGCGAATGAAAGTTGCTCAGGAGTCACTAAATGAAGTTAACGATGATGCAGAATTACCGAAACGTGTTATAACAGGTGACGAAACATGGGATTATGGATATGACGTCAAAACTAAGGCTCAATCGTCCCAGTGGAGGCATTCTGGCTCGCCAAGACCGCTAAAAAGCGCATCGCTGAAAGAGCTAAAGGCTATCCCAAAGATGGAGTTTGAGAAGACTATTTTGAAGGCGACAACATTAATATAGACGAACAAATAAATATTTTCAATATGACTTATATCTCGGCGTCTGCCAGAGTTAAATCTGACACTCGACAACAATATTCCAATTTATGAATTTTGACATTTAGGCCGCAAAGTTATGGAATCGAATGTCATTAGATCCTGTCCAAGAAGGACTTAAATCGCACTCAATGAACGTCAAAATGGAATTTGGTTAATACGAGTAGTTAATAGCGGAGACGAGGAATTCATAATCTAACTTACGGCTTTCTATTCTGAGATTCTGTTCTGTTCGTAGATGTTGTGAGTCCCTTCTGGGTGACAGTATACCCCTGATCTGGCTTTCATTCACAGCTTAATCAATTTATTGCCGAAGTTCAAAACATTTTTCTATAAGTTGCATGATAGAGCATCAACGTTGTCCAAACCGATATTTGACATCGAATGTCCCGATTGTGGAGTAAGAATGCTTCGATCAGGACTTCTTAGGTTTTCTCTAACATCTACCGTAGTGTGAACATATGTAGTTAATTGTTGATCTACCTGTTGCGGCTTTTTGGACGACTTCTTGACATTGATGCCATTCATATCCAGCATTTGATGCGAGTTGCATTGGACTTGTATGGAGGATGAAGGATATGTGCTCGATAAATTTTCTGACGATGTTTCTCCATTATCGTGGCATCTGAGATATCCATGGATGTACTTCATATTCTACTAGCTAGTGGGAGGAGTGCCTTGCGTGGACACAACATGATCAATTTGATTGACGGTTTTATGATCAGATTATCGCAGTATTATGGGAGTATTAAGATGAGGAAACCGTGTTCTACCTATACAGTGTCCAAGTAACACCACCTATTTTGAAATTTGAGAAAAAAAAGAGCAGTATTTAATTCAAAAATGTTGATGTTTTTCTTTTAATAAAGAGTGTAGACATAGCGGTTATGTATAGAATACGATAGATGGCCGCCTCGTAACTGATGGCACACCTTGGTTCTTTTAACGAAATTTTCAATGACATTTGGGCATAGTTTCGGCTCAATTCAAGAATTGTTCTTGGTTTATTGTTCTTGCTATTTTCTTGGCGTCAAATCGCATCATCTTTGTGACCCATTCACATGGCCACGGCCCAAGTTAATTCTCCCTTCAAATTTCGTCTTTAACAGTTCCATTGTTTCGATCACTATGTTACGCCGTCCTGTTGAAACCACATGTCTTCGGGATCCAATTCAGTACTTTGAGGCCAGTGGCTCGTGGTAGATGCATGGGACGTTGATGGATCATTCTTGGATTCTCAGCTACCCAAATGTGACAATTTTGTTTGTTGGCATAGGCCCTTATTGCGAGTGTGGTTTGTGGATCGAATCGACAATTGTTAATTGCGTCGATTGATTTTGAATTTGGTATTGTGTAACTCAATCGACAAAAAAATCAATTATTGTGATTTTGATTTTTATTTGGCATATTATTTGTTTACGAATTTATTTGTGAATTTGGTGTTTATTTGGCTATCCATCGGTTAAATTTTATAAATAACGTCAACGGAGTTGTGGTTTAGTGACTCTGATTCTGAAATCAATCAGAAAAAAGTCTTAGAATGGGCCAGACAAAGAAAAATTATCATATATACTTCTAATCCTTTGGAAATTGAAGAAAAATTGTAAGTATTGCTTACAAGAAACTGGCTTATGCTTATATTCTTTTAACTTGACTTTATTTTTTTTTTTTGAAACACTTCCGTTTATCCAAAGATGCATTTAAAGGTCTACTGACAGAAATACAACCTAAGTTTAAGGCAAGAGTGAGGAATACTTCTATTCCAGGTGTAGTAAAGCTTGCTCCCGTTTTACGATTCTGTGTCCATGGTTCCTACCAAACAAGTGTGAGCAATGAAAACTGTGTTGGGCTAGCGCAGTCTACCGTTTCTCTGCTCTTCAAAGAAGTATTTCAAGTGCTAGAAACGTACATACCATATAGTATATCCAAAATGGTTTCATTATTCGGAGAGTGAAGAACGAAGGGCTAAGGTACATTCCTTCGAGAAAAGCGGAATACCAGGCATAATTGCGTCTCCTAAAAAAGAACTGCAACATATTTATTATAATCGGAAAGGTTTTTATAGCATTAATGCTATAATAGTAGGTAAATAAACAAATTTATTTCCTTCCCAATTCATTTCGATTTCAGGTTTGTGATGAAAATATGATAATCCGTTGGATAAATGCGAGATATCCTGGATCGGCACAGAACTCTCATATTTTTAATATGTCAACGTTAGAAACAATTTTGGAAGAAAGGTACCATACTGGAAAAAGACATTGTACTTGGTTATTGGGTAATACGAAAAATCTCTTTTTTTATTCCTGATAAATAATTTCTCTTGATTACAGGAGATTCTAGATATGCTCTTAAATCGTATCTTATAACACCATTCAGAAATCCGCAAGAAACATCGCTGGAAAACATATTCAACAAGAAACCAACAAAGGCAAGGAACATTGTTGAACGGAAAATCGGTGTGTTAAAAAATAGGTTTAGGTGTCTATTAAGAGGGAGAGAACTGCACTACAGTCCCAGAAAAGCTACGCAGATTATAAATATTTGTGCAGCTTTACACAATATTTGTGTAAAATATAATATCCCCATAGTCGTAGAAGAGGTGCAACTTGATGAAGAGAGTGGAGCACACTACAGTGCTGATGATATAGAGGAAGAGCTTTCTGAAAGAGATGAAGCTATACAAATCAGAAACAATATACTTTTATCAATATAGTTACTATTTAATAAAAAAACAAAAGGTTTCTTAAAACTAATAAAAGTTTTTAATTCATAAATCACATTCTTGTTCCAAATAATAATAATAAATAACTGAAATTAATTCATTAATTAATAATCAAAAAGCATCTTATTTATCACTCTAATTTAATTTCTCTTTCTGCAACTCCAATGATTTGCAAAAATCATTTCCAGATGGGTCCTCCTCTAAAAATAATTTATAATAAGAAATTTTGAGAAAAATAATATATATGCATATCCTCTGGAGATAACTAACCCTGTTCTTTTCTAAATGCAATTCCAGGTGGTCTACTAGCTTCCAATGATGTGTCAACTGAATCTTGTAAGCATGCAAATGTCAATCTTTAGTCAAAATTCACTGTAAATTGATTCGTACGTGACAGTCTCAATTGCTGAGAATTGATGGTGGAATTGAGGTGGAATAATTCTAAATAAAACACAATGTTTTTATTAGACCAATCTACATGAACACAGACAGGTCTCTTCTGGGCCTGAACTGACCCAATCTCCTAAAATTTCTCGATTAACCGGATCATAGGTTAGGTTAGGTAAGAGTGGCTGTTGGAAATACCAACCCACTTAGGCCTATTGGCCCATTGTGATGCCACGTGGATCTATCATCCTCTTACTACTGGAACCAGTTTGAGCTTATAATAAAGCGTAGGAGACTGTTAGCGTCTAATTTTTCTAGATCGTTTAGGTCGTTGTAGAAGAAAGCTCCTAGATGAAGCTTTCTTCTCTGGGAGAGAGCTGGGCATGTGCAGAGTAGGTGGAGGATTGTCTCCTCCTCTTCCTCGTCCATGGAGCTTCTACAGATGTCATTAGTAAAAGCGCCAAGCCTTCTTGCGTGCTTGCCTATGAGGCAGTGTCCGGTAATGACACCTATTATGGCGCTGAGATGTTTCCTATCTTAAAGGATCAGACACTTAGATCGACTCAGATCCAGCCTTGGCCAGATCTGTTTGGTCTCTAGACATGTTTGTCCAGCAGTCCACCTAAGGTCTGTTCTTTTATTGGCATCCAGCTTTAGTGTTAGTTTGCTCGTAGCGATTGGTATACCTATACTACCTTTGTCCGGCAGGATAGGTGGAGTGGTTCCAATTTTGGCGAGTTCATCGGCTCTGCAGTTCTAACCGGATCATTGTACGGCAAGAAAATCCGGAAAATCCACGAACCGTCTGCGCAAAAATCTCACCAATTCGATAGTAGATTTTTACAAATTCTATGTGTTGTGCATCCCCAGGACTAAGCCTCAATGTTCACACATGACAGCTGTCAAACAATAACGCTTTACGACTAACACAAAAAAATGGCACAAAATTAAACACAGGCGGTCTAAATGGGACACCTTTAAAACCAGTTAACTTAGGTCTGTTTTCAGACGATGCTTTCAGTTATACCATAATAAGAATACGAGTGGTTTTCCTATTATTGTCTTAAAATCACTTAAATCAACCTTAACACCATAGTTAGGACATTACGTGCAGGGCATCGTCTATCTCTTCTGTGATAACTCATGTTGCCGAATTATACCTTGAAAAGGATTATTACAAGCCTCACGATTTCTTGCCTTTATTTTCCACTAACTACAAATCTCAAATAGACGCTATTTCTGTTGTCTGTTGTACAATAGTCGAACGTCACTGTCTTTTATTTAATTTTCTAAGGTTATCAACAATGATTCCTCTATATCTGAGAATCTTGGCCATTGGAGTTATACTAGTGAAACACGTCTAAACATACAGAATCAGTTGAGACTATGTTAGCCGGTTGCGTATTGCATTACAAAGGGTTATAAGCTTGAATATCTGCTGGAAATGACAGACCAAACAATATAAGTCTTATTATTTTGAGGGTGTCCTTAAGTGCAAGTCGTTCGAATATAGCGGTGACCCCAATTTGATTATAAGTCGTATTTTAGCAATTTTTTTTGTTTTCTGCCAAATTTGTTCTCTTTTATGCCTATTCTATGAATCATTAGAGGTAAACTCGAATGCTAAAATCTGGAATAAATAAAAGCCAAGACATTCCATCTGGGAAAAAAAAATCATTACCATCGACTGCTATGTTTCTAGGGAAATAAATTCAGTCGCCGGACTTAAAGTTAATCTTGCCTCCATCGAACATTAAGTTCACCATATTACAAACTTTAGTCAGTTCTTATTTGTGGGTATGTCCCGAAGATGATTCTCCGTAGTTTTGAAACTAAATCAAGTCTGCAAGAAATGCATAAATAGGGAAGCAGATACTCTTACCTTTCTACGATATTGTATAAAGATGTATAATCATAGAAAATTAACAGTTCATCAGTCTACAGTAATATGATGATGGGTTATAGAAAAGTAAACTAAAAGATCATCTCTCTTCTAACACAAATATTCAAAAATTCTATAGGGTATAGTGCAATCCTTCCTAATAGACGTATGCATGCCTATCTTCATCTTTGATATGGTAATACAGTTTCCCTTTCTTAAAGAAGAAGTAAAGAAGCAGCGGTGAGTCAAAAGTAGAACTAGTTTTCGTAATCCAAGACGATTTGGCAACATTGTGGCGATATTTACGAGTATATGCATTACACAATTTAAAAGATAAGCCTTGGAATCTGAAATGCAGTTATTTTGCACTCAAAGCTACATCATAACGTGTCATTATTGGGGGGGAAAAAAACTATTGAGATGTTGCCAATTATGAGAACACACTTCCTTGACGGGTAATCATTTTTAAAAATAAAAATATAAAATGTATTATGCCATTGTGAAAGGATTTCAATAGCTGCTGTAGATTTTGCTAAGACAAGTTTTGGGCCCAGAGAATATGTTATGTGTGTATAAATATAATCAGCCAAAATATCAGAGATTATATGTTTCGAAATGGAATAGAAGAAAACAAACCGAAAGCAGGGTTAAACCAAATTCACTTAGAAATCCTAATAATTACACAACTATATCATCTATTTTTCTTGTAATTAGCGCGTGCTTAAGGGATCTGTGTACACTTAAAATGTTAGTACACAGCACGTTCGAAGGAGATTTAGGGAGGAAGAAAAGAGAGGTACCGAAGTATATTGTTCTTAAATATTTGCTAGTTATAACGACTAGAAAATAGAGAGCTCTACAGCGCATTCCATTAGCGAGTTGTACGGCTTAGGAAGGAATCACGATATTTTAAAATACGTCTGAAAGTTTGCTTTAGGATATACTGATGAGCATTCATAGCGAGACGGGTATTACGGTTGAAAGCTTGAAGGGTTTCAATGCCACTGGTGATTTCAATGTAGCACTGGTGGTGGAAATAGCGATAAAACAAAGTGAGACAGGAGACATTACGTCGATGTTCGAGGGTGTCAATAGACTGGCTGATACTGGTATCACTTATGAGTTTTATTGCGCGGTTTTGAATCCTATCTAGGAGGTGCAGACATGTTTCACGAGCACCTGACGAGATGTGGGGATTGTACTCCAATTTTGGGCAGATGAATGCCTTATATATCGATGCAAGATCAGGGGGGGTGGAATATTTTTTACATCGCTTGAGGAAACTTTGTCATTTCGCAGCTTTTTTGATGAAATCGAATATGTGGTCATTGACACACATACCGAGAATGGACAGTTTTTCGGTTTCAACGATGCAAGTGCTATTCATTGATAATGGCTGGGTGATTAAATTTCACTTTAACGACAGCAGACAGCATTGTGTTTTGGAAGCATTAAATTCTACTCTGTTAGTGGTTCCCCTATTAACTACTCGTATGCTGTTAATATCAGAATTTAATGAGCTTAATATTCGCTGGCATTCCCGTTCTACAGTGGAAGAGCAGGGACGTGAGTCAAGAAACGAATATGGAAAGCAGAGTATACTGTCATCAGTAAAAGAATATATTGAATTAAAAGTAGCAGACAAGAGACCGTTGATGAAAATGAAAATGAAAAAGAGTGCTGAAACAGAACAAAGCACTGGGGCACACCAGCAATTATTTTGTGAATATCAAACTTGAAACCACCCAAGAACCCAAGGGTAGTTTCTAATCCATTGAGCCTGATGCCCAACTCTGTAAAATGAATTAGAAATATCAAGTGCAACTATCTTGCTTTTGCAAAATTGATTTACGCTTTGGTTCCACTTTTCGGTAAGACATATCACCAAATCACCTGTTGCTACGAAAACCGTTCTGCCGGTTATTGAGAAGTTTTCGTGTTTCGAGATATCTCATGAACTGACATTTTATCAGCGTTTCCATGACTTTGGAAGGAAGGAACGGAAGTGCAATGTTTCTGTAGGAGAAGAGAGAAGAAAGAAGAAGATTCGCGTATTTTAGGGACAGACTGTACAAATACTGTCCTCCATCTACTCGGAAGCAATATTAAAGAGTAGCATTGATGAAAAAGCTTACGCAATGCTTTTGGCAGCGTTGAAGGACATCTCCTCAGAAGAAAGAGAGGTATACGAGGGGCGTTCAATATATTCTCGGTATCGATATGAAGGAAAATGCGAATTCAATTTAAATTGTTTTTATTTTTCAATATAATCTCCCCTAACATCAATGCATTTGTTACATCTTGAGATAAGCTTTTTTAAACCCTCAAAAAAATAAATTTCCCCTTTCTCAATAAATACCCATTTACTGCCGACATGAGTTCTTCATCATCCGAAAATCTTTTTCCACGAAGACATTTTTTCAAATCCGGAAACAGGAAATAATCACTAGGGGCAAGGTCTGGACTATAGGGTGGGTGTTGGATTTCTTCGAAACCACAATCTCGCGCAGCAGCCTTGGAAACTCGCGCCGTGTGAACAGGAGCGTTGTCATGAAGAAGCAACACACCCGCTGCGAGTTTACCCCGTCTTTTCTTTTTAATTTCCTCCCGCAAATTATGCAAAGTGGAAGCGTAGGATGTGGCGTTGATGGTTTCACCTTTTTTTTGTACTCAATGAGCAAGATTCCCTTTGAGTCCCAAAAAACTGTGGCCATGAGCTTCCCGGCAGACGGAGTGACTTTGAACTTCTTCGGGGGGTCTGTTCCTTTTGTATGCCACTGCATGGACTCTTGTTTGCTTTCAGGGTCATAGTGGTGGACCCATGTTTCGTCCCCAGTAACAATTCGATCCATAACACCGTCCGCGTTCTCACTACACATCTCCCAAAAGCTCTTTACAGCATGCGATTCTCACTTTTTTCTGAGGCGCTGTGAGCATTCTTGGCACCCACCTTGCACTGACCTTTGAAAGGTTAAGATGGTCATGAAGAATGGTGTGAATGGTAGCAATTGAAAGCTTGGTGATCTCTGCCATCATTTTCACCTTTATTCGGGCATCCTCAAGAACAAGTTTTTCGACTTCTTTGATGCTTTCTCCCGAACAAGCCAGTAGCCGGCGCGCCGGGAGCGGGGGTCGTCTTCAATGCTCTCTCTGCCTCTCTTAAACGCACTTGACCAATTTTGCACAGTTGATAATGAAGATAAAACGCGAATTAATAATCACATTTACATGAAATTTTACATGAATGCACTAAAATAATAGTATTACTTGATAAATAAGTCAATTTATATATACAACCACAGCTTCACCCCGATACCGAGAATTATTGAACGCCCATCGTACTATCTAAACCAGCGGATTCATATATTTTAAGATCATTAAGTACTGTTTCTACTACACGTGTGGCGAAAATGGATTCGTCCCATTGAAGATTCAACGCACTCAAATGTAAGCGGAGACAGAGTATGATCTGTAAGTGTTAATTTCGTCGCAAAGTATGCAGAAAAGCAGATTGACCTTGTCCAAAAAGCTAACAGCTGGAATGTCATTGTAAATGAGCGTTGGAATGGAAGATGAGGCAGAATTTCTAATGTTTTTGACGAACGACCAAAAAGTGTTACTACCTTTGGGACATTGTCCCACACGCTTGAGAAAGACGTTGCTTTCGTTTCTGGCTCTTCTGAACTTTTTCCGGTTTTCTGTTGTCGGGTTAGTCTGGTAAGGCCGAAAAAACATTTCTCTAACCCTGACAGTCTCTTTACAGCTCGAGTCGTACCCTACCTTTTCTTTTGATTTGTGATCAGATCGGCAGCGTTATCCACGTCGTTATCAAGGAAACATAACGACCAGTTCAAATTCCTAAAGAGATGTTAGGTCCGCTCCAATATTCGTTCTCGTATTGCCATACGGTTTTTTTTAGGAATTTTTGTTAGCTGATATAACACAATGGTCCGACGATCCTATAGGGGATAGCGCATTGACATTGTATTTGTCGGGGTCAGAAGATAAAAGCGAGTCCAGGGTGTTGGCGCATGACCATCAATGTCTGGAATTCGCGTGGGCTCATTTACAAGCTGCGCCAAGCTGTAGTTTCAATAAATGTAATAATTATGTACATTGATGGTTTAAAATGAAATATGTATTGTATGATGTATTTCTTAACAGGAAATAGATAAAGAAACTTGTGAATTAGTCTGAGGGACACTAGAGAAAAATTGTCCAGAAAAGTCATTAAATTGTCCATTAACACAATACGATGTCATTTGGCAGAATCTATAGCTACAATACTGGCCCAAAGACATATTGAAAAAAAGTCTAAGTTGGGCGACACATGTTTACGGATCAGTCATATTTTTTTGTTTATAATTATTGGAAGAAAGCATAGACAAAATAAGACAAAAATTTCTGCACCGTAAAACATCCAGCTAAGGTTCATGGTTATGGATGCTTCTCGGCCAAAGGATTCAGAAAGATAATAGTATTCACGCAAAACCTCGATACATAATTTATGGTATAATTATACAACAATGGAAGGGTTTGCTAAAGACTGCCGAATCTATATACGTACCAAACTATTACGCCTGGATTTTGCAAGAGTATAACGATCCAAAACATTGGAGTTACCTCTGCATGCGTTGGAAACAGGAAAATGGTATAAAGATGTTAGATTGGCCGTGCCAAAGTTCTAATCAGAATCCAAAAGAAAGTGTGTAGTATTTAACGATAAAACAACTTATGCGGGTCTTGGAGCAAATTTGAAAAGACCTAAGTTTAGAATATACGCAAAATTTGAGTGAAACGAAGTCAAGCAGTTATAAATAATAATGGTGACTGAATTCCCTACTAATATAATCGTGCAATTCTTTTTGACATATACTATAATAAAAACAATATGGTGGTCAGGTGCGGACTTGTAGGTTAAAATCATAGGATGATCCCTAAGATCAACCGATAAAAGAAGACTTATTGCCTCCAAGGCGCTACCGCCGAACAACGGTGGTTATTTCTCGACTAATGAGTTTCCTTTTATATGACAGGTGAAGCATACGCGTGAATTCGCAGCCGTTAATATTGAAAGGTTTCTCTCTGTACACGCGTCCTAACACCGGCAAAAATGCAAAAATTAGCGACGAATAGTGGATAAGGTCTTTTAAAAAAAAACTCTACCTCCAGGGTAGGACAGCAAGGCCGAACGATGCATGGCTAAGAGGGTGAACTTCGGATACACGGCTACCTCCGACTTAAATCCCCAGCCCTCCTCTCAGGAAACGGGCTCTACTGTAATGTGACCTTCATATCCCGGTTATTCGTGGAAATCAATGCTGATCCAACAAAAGTTTCAACTTTAGTGACTGATGCCTCTTTCAAAGCATCAACTTCTGGGGTCATACCTACGTTGCCTGCAGCAGAAGCTGTCGATCGGACGTCTACTTCCAACTCTGATGCTGAACGGAGAATTGAGAAAAAGAATTCGTGTGAAGACATAGTTAGCATGCTATCGGATGTGTTGTGCGTACCATCCGTTAGTACAGAAAAATTCTGTGCACATTTCACAAAAATCTGCACAATCGGAGAACAGACGGTGCAAACAAGTCTTAAAATACGGTAACTCTAGGGAACGTTGTCTAGAGATTGCTTCTCCAAAGCAAAGAGAGCCCGAACAGGTTCCAGGCTACAGTCGACAAGGTTCCATACAGCAATATACTGGACCGTATCAGGTTGGGTGTAATCCCGGAAGATATCAATCTCAACCCTCTCAGTACTGAGCGAATGTCTCAATCGATGCTTCGATTGAGCTTCGTTACTAAGAGGTGAAGCCGTCTTTTGACAGCTCACAATTAGGGCTGGCTGGGTTGTGTTTGTCTGCTCAAATGAAGCTACCGTAAATTGGCTGATAAGTAATTTATCAAAAATTAGGGAGATCGGAACCTTGGGCTATTGAGGGTAATATATTTGACCTCAACAATAGCGAGCGAATTTTAGAATTTTCCCGAGAAGATTTTATACGGAGGGCTGATTTACTGATCAAATCCAAAATTAGATGCTTTCTAATTGTAGAGTTTAACACCAGAGATCTAATGGTAGCAAAAATTCGTGTGCGCCTTAGTGCCACCGTCGCAATTGGCAGCCCGTTCTTGGATGTGATGCTAACACCCACAACAACATCTGAGGTAGCAGCGACAACAACACAAGGAGTGAAGTTACTGTCAAATTATATTTATAGCAAATATTTTTTTTCAATTTTGTAAGAGAGGAGGAACTTAACCTTACGTGAATGAGGCAGTGGATCAACTAAGCGGAGCCATTATCTTATCATTTGAATGCAATCTGCAAATTGAAATGTAATATGGCCAAAACCTGTGAACCATGGTGGAACCCATTGAAAAATTGCGTAAAATGTTAACAAAAATTGTTAAAAATCCAAATATATCGGAAATTGGGACCTACAAAATTTCGCTTTAACCACCTGCAATAAAGAACTGAGAAGGTCCAGGAGAGCTTCCTAGAAAAACTGCAAGCAAACTCGCGTTTCCAAAAAGTTCCATGAAAAGACTCTTCAAATAGCTTAGGTCTGTTACAAAAAGAAGATGGTACTTTCACAACTAGTCGAGACTACCCCTTTTCAACAACAATTCTGAAGCCACAAGCTTTCTCTAAAGCAACAAACTTAACAGCCTACCTGGAAATACGAGTATGTTCCATATTTCATTTCATATTCAAAAAGGTCTGGTCCAGATTATTCCCACTCAATCCGCCTTATTTTAGCGCCTCCTGGGGATACATCTCACAAGACTTATCGATTTACACGATTTATCGTTTCTCAACAGAAATTCACCTCTGCACCTTCGCCAATATGCAAACTGGAAAGAAAGTCCAGTAACACAGATTAAAGACGTGTACCAACCGAATCCATTGACCATATTGACCATCCCACTAACTGATAGGCTAGAGCGATACTCGCAAACCAGAAAATTTTCTACAACTTCCGGTGAGACTAAAATCTCTGTCTCAGCTGTCAAATATTGTCCACCAGGAGGTGATCTCTCACCGCTCTTGTGGTCAGTGGTCATTGATAACCTACTAGGAAAACTTTGTGATCTGGGCTATCATACAATAGGATAGCCGACGAGTTAGTCATAATAGTGAAGGGTAAACACTCTAGATACTTTTGCTATAAGATGCAGACTGCTTTAAAGACAGTAGAAGGCTGGTGTGTTGTAGAAAATATCTCAATCAACCTCATTATCACTTACTCATCAGTAGTATGGTGGAACAAAACAAAAGAGAAAACCTCGATACAAAACCACAACGGCTAAAAACACTTGCATGCCTCAGCATCGCCGGCGTAATGCACGCATGCCCCAAGAAGCTACAGAAGCTTTCATTGGTTTAAAGCCACTGCATCTCTTAATAAAAATGGTGGCAATTCGCAGAATGGTCAGGTTTCTAGATATCGGAAAGATTATTCACTTCATACGGATCAAATGGATCTTTTCTCCGAAATCCTCGAACTTGACATGATCTCCACGGCAAACGATCGCCTAACTAAGACTTTATACTTCAGCAGAAGGTTCAATATAGTGATCCCAAGCCGTGGCGAATAGGACTACAAAAACCCCACCTCAAACCTTAAAGGTATCAAGTGGTATATGATGGACAAAAGATGGACACCGGGGTGGGTGCTGGTATATTTGGTCCAAACACTAGAATTTCACAAACAGTGGGAAAAGATCACAGTGTATTTCAAGTGGAAATATGAATACATGACATTCAGGTGTGGGACAATTTCATCCTCGATAAAGGAATGAAGGTCGTTCCCATCCATATACCAACAGACAGTGAAGCAGCTATTAAAGCATTAGGTTCTAATCTAATTGACTGCAATACACTACAAGATAAAAACAGGGTAATACTTTGCTCATACATGTATTGGCGGAAATGAAATAACATAGACGACGATCTGACTAGAAACAGCACTGCTGATTGTTTCATTGGCCCTGAGCCGTTCTAAAATATTCCGAATTCAGAAATTAACTCAGCAATAATGAGTTGGGAGAACAAAATGTGTTTATAACGTTGGAAAAGCATCCCAGGGCTTCGCCAGTCTAAAAGAGCCATCAAACCTTTTCATATAATATCAAAAGAATTCCTACAACTCGAAATGAATGATATCAGAAGACTGACTGGATTTCTAACCGGACTCTGTCATCTTCGATTTCACCTGCACAAAATAGGTCTACGAGTAATTCAGGAAATTGAATGTCGTCTTTGCATGGAAGACGACGCAATTGCTGAACACATTTTATAAGAAAAATCTTTCAAGTCACAGTGCCCCCTCAATTGGCGGATCAATTCCTTTAAAAAATAAATACAAATTTCATCGATATTAGCAAAGTGTTTGACATGATAAATCATGAAATCCTGCTGCGGAAGGCTGAAAATGCTGTGTATAAAACCTCGAACACACTCAAGTGGTTTATATTTTCAGGATAGATCTCATAGAGTCAAGACTAAAGATATTAGGAGTGGAATAAAATTTAGAAATCTAAGAGTACCCCAGGGAATTGTTCTGGGCCCGGTTCTCTTTCTGATCTTTATTGACTCAAAATTTAACCTACCTTTCAAAGGATGTCTCACAGTTTTTTGCAGATGATGTAGTCTTACCCTACGGTTCGGTAAGTCCTCTAAATTTAATTACTGTTGTATATTCGGATCTGCGCCTAATTAGGACATGGTTTGCCGTGCACAAACTGATAATTAGTTTCAAAAACAAAAATTGATCCCAACATTTCTTCCATGCACTTGAATGCCAAAAATTTACGCTCTTGAGCAATTTCAACTGCAACGAAAAGTGAAATTGAAATCGATAAATAATTTAAATAACCTGGGCTTATTACTGATTCTAAAATGTATTTCCATAACCACCTAGACAACTTAAGGCAATATTTTCGCGCAAAACTTAGGAATTTCTTTTATCTTAGGAATGTCTGCTGTCACTCAATTTTCTCTAGATACAGGTACTCGTACTCTGTAATTTTTGAATTTAACCTGACATAAGTTAAATAATTCTATTATTATTATTATTACTATAGTTATTACTTTATTAACATAAAAATTAATTTTGTAAGCTAATACAAAGGTGAGCCCTAGCTGCTGAGACTAAAAAACTAGGTACATAGTTATAATTGCTTCACATGTCTCCATAACTATTTGACTGGTTGATACAGCGGATATTGGAGTTAGAAATTTTGAGTCTTCGAAAGTATACATACTTATCACAGTATAATAGAAAATCGTTGGTTTGCTTCACGCATTGAAGTATCTTTCTTCTCAATCAGAGAGCGTATCAACATCCGTTCAGAGAAAAGTGTAAAAATCAGGCTCTGCTAATGTTTCCAGTTCCTTGAAAAGAAGTTCGTGCGTGAAATGATTTCTTTTTGATAGCCACTCCTTTATTTTTTTCTTTTTTTTAATTTTCCTTTCACTTTTAACGCTACAGCCAGACACGCAAGGCAATTGTCCATGTCACTCATCGCACGTCTGTACTGCACGAAAACCCTGAATAAACTAAACTAAATCATCATGCCATGCCACATGATGGGTTACCGTCAATCCTCACGTACGTTATGTATGATATCAAATGACTGATCGTCTAAGGGCACTATTTGGAAGAAGATAATCTTAAATCCTAAAAGTGAGAATGGTTTGCTTTCAGAAATGATTTTCATGTTTGCAGGGCGTAATGACCAAAACTGACTTAACTAACAAACGTATATATACAAACGCATCTGAAACTATTGTGTACAAAAAAAACTGCAAATTCTAAAATAATATAACCGTATGTTATACACTTATAGATTGCCCCAATTCAGATATCATTTCTCTTGATTAGGAAGTAGGTATATCTGAATTCTTTAGTGCTCTAGCTCAGAGAAGAAGAACGTTACGTACATATGTATGTTTTGGAAGACCTACAAAAATCAACATCTACTGGTACTTGGTGTGAAATGCATGCAATGCAATATTGCAACCACAAGGTTGCCAAAACCCATAATAAGTGACCTCATTAGTTAAGGACATATTTTCCATTATCGTGTAAGCATGTGTGGATACAAATTCTGCTGTTTAATTTTGCGACATCACATAAATTTAACAAGTCAAACCGCTAAGGTCCATGTATTGATTCTGCCAACCACGAAGTTGAAATGTCCTGTGGTTAATGCCTCTACCACAGGCAACTATTCCTACATTTTGAATCATTTAGTTGTTCAGCTGATTTATTATCAGGATTACAATTTAAACAGCAATTTTGCCTTAAATTTATAGTCCAAAGTGATTATGTTTGTTCCGCAAAAGGCAGTGGTTTAACGGCCAAAATATGTTAAGTTAACCTGAAAGAGAATATAAAGCAAAAATTGTTCTATTACAAGCCAAAATCCATCCAACTGGGACCAAGGATT
The DNA here is from genome assembly GCA_949129095.1 of Volucella bombylans. Taxonomy (NCBI): domain Eukaryota; kingdom Metazoa; phylum Arthropoda; class Insecta; order Diptera; family Syrphidae; genus Volucella; species Volucella bombylans. The sequence continues at coordinate 97,891,657 of OX422141.1, read as the reverse complement.
TAAATACTTCTACAAGTTACATTTGTCCTTGAAAGAAAAAGATTTATCGCCACACTTAGTACTTAAGTAGCACGGCGGAGGTCTCACTCATTTCTAGTTGGCTGTATCCTTAGTACACAACAATAACACTCTATTAATTTCCTTGAAGGTTGTCATTTGTATTGGCATTTCTTTAAACCCCCTGACACCCCAACTTCAGGGGACTATTGGAAACTAATTCTGCTAATACAAAGTATACTCGTATTCTGTAGAAACCGCCTCCTACGGATGTTGTTGTAAATCAATATCCTTATGAGAAATTCTGCCTAGGTAGGGGAGGCTTGGGTACGTTGAAAATAGTGTGCCTGTTGCACTTGCATGTCGGGACTTGTAGAAGAAGAAGAAGAATGGCGAACGAAAAGGAGGCAGCAGAAGTTCTCGCAGAACAACTAAAGTTCATGTTAGTTAAGAATTGGCCCTTACTTTGGATGCATAGGCGTGACTTACCCATAGTACACGCAGATAGATTTTAGTAGACTACGAAATGTTAAAGGACAGAATTAAAGAAGAATTTACTCTAGTTATAAACTTTGTAGAGTTGAATGTGGTTTTTCAATTGGTATTATTGATGGAATGGACTAGATGTCCAGTTTACATCGCAAAATTTCTGAGGCTTAACACCGATAGAGCAGTAATAGTAATAGTAATCACAGATGGCGTAACCCTGCAAAAAATGTGGCTGCTAATTGTGAGCCACAATGAAACAATTGTTGTTTTTATTAATTAAAAACTTTATTTAGTGAGGACTGAATACTATATACATAGTACAAAAAATGTGTAGCAAAAGAGTGTTGTTAAATTGACTGCGCAAAAATCAAGCTGCTATTTTTTTAGCGATGGTGCTGCTGACTAGTGGGAAATAAAAATATGACACAGATAAGTGATGCCACAGTTGCCCCTCCTAAGTGTCTCGAGTTTGAAGATGAGACACGAACTGAACTTTTTTCTTATGTTAGTGATTGATTTGATGTCCTGTTTATTGATTGAAGATCTTGGTGATTTTCAATGAAAGCAGGTTTCAAGCGTTCAGTGCTGGCAGTTGAATGGTTTCTGTTGACGTTGACGATAAAGACATAATCGGACTGTCTGTCGATTATTTCGTATGGTCCGCGATAGGCCTGCTCCAAAGGCTTCTTGACCTCGTCGACGCGTATGAAAACATGCGAACAGGTGTAAAGTGTTTTGTGATCGAAAGCCCTTGCCTTGTTATGATGTGCCGTGGGAGCTGAACGTACCTCTCTGATAAAAACGCTAAATTTCTCGCTAAATATCTGTGGGTTAAGATTAAGTTCTTCATCAATGAATAATTCACCTGGTAAGCGAGGAATAGTTCCATACAACATCTCAGCCGCACTTGCTTTTATATCTTCTTTTAAGCTGTTGCGGAGTCCTAGAAGAACTACAAGTAAATTGGCTGTCCAGTCACCAGAGCTGTGGCACATGATCGCTGACTTATTCCGTTTGATGCTGGATGGTAAGCGGTAGTTCGAATATGATTGCATCCCAATAATTTGGTTAGCGAGTCGAAAATTTCGATTCGAACTGAGTACCTCTGTCACTGGTTATAAAGGATTTTCCAATAGGGACTTGACAACTTTGAATTTAATTTGTGAATTTGTGAACTAATCATCAAACTGTCACTGTCAATTTATTCAGTAAACTCAACATTTTCACCCTGGTAAAGTACACGAACGAGTAACGTCTGCAAATTATAAAATTTTTTTACCGAAATTCGGAGTCCGTGACTTCAACCTTAAGAGCGTTAACTCCAACTTTCGGTCGTAATTCTCGCCCTAGTAGACAGGCAATAACAAGTTTAGTGCAAAAATTTGAGTCTACATATTCGTTGTGTGATGTTGCCGTGTCAGTGAGACAATGGGTTGGTGGAAGTGTCGAAAATATCGCTGCCGTTCAGGCGTCCGTAGCAAACGATCCAAATCAGTCAATTCTACGGCATTCTCAAGAATTGGGCATCGGTCAGATCACAATATGGCGTATATTGCGTAAGGATCTTGGGTTGCACCCATACAAGATCAAGCTGACTCAAGAATTGAATCGTTATTGGGCCATATTTTTTCGTCGACGATAACGATCGTCACGTTACTGTGAATCGTCAGCGTTGTCGCGCCATGATCACCGATTATTTTTGGCCTGAATTGGAAGATATGGACTTGGGCGATATGTAATTTCAAAAGGATGGTGCAACAAGCCACACAGCACACGCTACAATCGATTTATTGAAGAGTAGGTATGGTGACCGTGTTATCTCAAGGCATGGGCCAGTCGATTGGCCGTTAAGTCCGTTAAGTCATTGGTTTATGCCAACACGCCGACGACGTTGCCAACATTGAACGCGAAATAGAGGCCGTTTCGGCCAAAATGTGTGGCCGAGTCGTTGTGTCCAACGAATCGACGGCTGCAAACGTGCCCGCGGTGGCCATATGAACGAAGTCGAGTTCCATTCATATATGTTTTGATTGTACTTCAAGCCGATAATAAAGTTTTTGAAATATATCAAATGGTTTGCGTTTTATTTAAAAATAAAGTTGTCAAGTCATTATTGGAAGACCCTATAATAATCGTGAATCGAATCGACTCAGCCTGTGAAGAAGGCGTCGGCGAATTTATAGCCAGTGGTGTCTTTTAGTGGTATTGCTTCAGGCCAACGACTAAAGCGATCGATGATCGTCAGATAATATCTGTATCCTTTTGAGAGTGGCATGGCAATTATGTCGGTGTGGACATGTTTAAAGCGCTCACTGAAGATCTCAATACGCTGTGGAATGTTCTTCACGTATCGATTTACTTTACTGCGTTGGCACTGCAGGCAGGATTTTACCCATCTAGTGACGTCTCGATTCATATGTGGCTACACATAGTGCTGATTCACCGAATTCCTGGTGGTGCGTCCATTTAGATGAGATGGGTTGTGGATGGCGTCAAAGAGGTTGCGGAATTTAGAGGCAAATGCTGTCTTTTGATGTGTCACAGTAAACACATGGTCCGTGCGTCTGCAATGTCTTTGCAATGTCGGCAAAGTGATTGTGCTAATTTGTGACAATGCATCTGCAATAACATTTGATTTCCCAGGCACATGTTTGATGTCGGTGCTAAACTGGCTGATGTACTGAAGTTGCCGTTGGTGCCTCGAAGATGCTGTATCTGAGTGTTGTAAAAATGCGAATGACAATGGTCGATGATCAGTTAAAATAGTAATACTTCGTCCTTCTAGTTGGTGTTTGAAAAACTTAATATCTTTATAAATGGCAAGAAGTTCACGATCATAAGCACTATAATTTGATTCGGTTTTAATCAGCTTTTGAATGAAAAATTCTAGTGGTTGTCTTCTTCCATCAACGAATTGGTCAAGAGCACCACCAATTAATTTATCAGGTGCGTCATATCTAGGGTTTAAAGTTGCGTCTGATGAAGGGAATGCAAGTTGAAGTGCATCGGTGAGACTTTTTTTGCATTTTTCAAAGAGCACTGTCAGCTTCACTGGTCCATGGCACTGGGCGATTGTCGTTTTTTGTTGCATCAAGAATTAAATTAATTAATAGTGCATGAATCTCGGCTGCATCTGACATATTTAGGCGATAAAAGATCCAAGCACCCAACAATCTACGAAGATATGCGATTGTTTCAGGCTTGGGATAGCTACGGATGGCTTCTGATTTTTCTGCAGGTGGTTTTATTCCATTTTTACGGACGGAGTAACCATGATAAAAAAGATATTGACAAACCGTGTTCCTGCAGCTTGACGAAAACTAACTGTAGATGTTCATCGTGCTCCTGCACTGTCGCTGATGCGATTAGAATGTCGTCGATATATTCTTGGCAAAAGTTGAATCCTCTCAAGGTCGAATCACCGTCGGTTTTCTTCTTTACGATGTGCAACGCTCCTATATAAAGTTTCGTCTGAGAATCGAGCAATCTTTTGCGATGAAGATCGACGAGTAATCCGTGATGCTTAATGAAATCAGCTCCGAGTATAGCATTTGTTACGTCAGCAACGATGAAGTTCCAAAAGAATGAACGTCTGAGACCAATGTCGATTTTGATTGCCTTTGAACCATATGTCTTAATCACAGAACCATTTGCTGCAAAAAGATTAGTTTTAAGATCTGATTTTTTAATATTGTGGATAATACTAAACTTGGAAATAACTGAAATATCAGCGCCAGTGTCTACCAAGAACTTGAGACCAGTTTTTGAATCTTTCAGTGTACCCTTAGTGCTACGTATCGCCATGATGTTAGGACGTTGTATATCAAGGATTTTATCGGCTTGCTTTGCTAGTTTCGCCAGGTCTGTGACTTCACTTATTGCAAGAATTCCACGGACTTGCTCGGGTAATTGCTACAAATCGTCAGTCGTTCGCAAATCTCCGGTGAGAATAGACGTGTTTTGGGTTTTCGTAAAGTAAAAAAAATAATAATAATTCAGTTTCCTACTAAATATAATCAGTTGCAATTTAGTTAATTGACTCGGTAGCCCAGCGATTAGCAGCGCCAGTCATTCATTGATCTCTGTTGAATATAAACGTGTTTCAGGTTGTGTTTGACTTAGTAATTCCAATAAAAAAGATATTTGACAAAGTTCATATAGGGCTAGAATTAGCCCAGTGGTAGTGCGTCCGGTTGCTAAGTAAAAAAAGATCGTGGGTTCGACTCCGGGTCGATTAGATCTGTTTTTTGTTTTTTTTTTAATAAAAATCAAATAAAGTGTAATCAACAACACGTGATGAATTCTGGAGAGCGGACCACTATGCCAATAGCGGGACCAGCTGACAAATCAGGCGATTCACTGGCAAGTACATCAAGCCAAACAGCAATAGTACGCGAACCAATGATGAAGAGAAGGAGGAAGCTAAGGCCGACTCTTAACTTAGTAAAGCATCCCTCCCTTTCAACTTCCACTGAAAAGCTGCCAGTTGGGGTGGGGGAAGGGGCGTACTCAACGACATCAACAGCAGCAGCTATGAAACGTCCGGATCTAGATGGTGACGACTACCCATACGTCTCAGACAATGTTGAAGGTCACTACATGGGAGAAGAAAATATCTTCGCATCCCTAGCTGCTTCTGAGTCAGATGACGAAGAGAACGAGGTCGAAGCTATTAAAAACAGCATCAAGCAGCTATAAGAGCAAAGCAAGTGGCAAGGAGGGAGATCTACCACAAAAACAAACACAGAAACAGCCGCTAAAATAACAACAAATGCAAAAACAGGCACAGGAACTAACAAAAAAAGATGCACAGCTACAGCAAAAGCATAAACAGCAACAACAACAGCAGAAAACAACTAAGATACGAGTACCTTCAAACAACACATTTAAGATGGAGATGAAAGATACTACGAGTATACTGTGTGAGTTGTTTAACTTGAGACATCCAAATTACTCGAAAAATACGCGATATCGCGAAAAATGTTTTAGACAAAAGTCACAATGTTCTGAAGGGGACATAAGATGGTGACCATGAGTTCTGATTTTCATTGTTCAGTCGTATTCCTCTGACGGGAAAAGAACGCATTTTTGAAAAAAAGTGTTTCATGTAAAAGAATTGTAATTTTTCACGCAGATTACGAATCTGTCAAAAAAATAGGGGTTCCCATTAAAAAATCAAAAGTGACCTCCGTTTGACCTTGAAAATGGGGCTAAAGCTCAAACTCGTGGTCACCGTCTTATGTCCCCTTCAGAACCTTGTGACTTTTGTCTGAAACATTTTTCGCGATATCGCGTATTTTTCGAGTATTTTGGATGTCTCAAGATAACAAAAACTCATCCAGTAGAATTATGGAAGTCTATTTTTTTATAAAAAGTTTGTCATTAGATAGGTATGCGATCCACTGTAATGCAGTGGAGAAACTATTGACGCACTGCACCGACATAAAAGTAGACTGCTGTCAATACTAAAATCCTTGTACAGACAGTTTACTGACAGACATAACCCGGAGATCATGACACTGAAGTCGTCGATTAAAAACCTCCAAACATTAATAACGGAAAATTACAGAAATTCTGTAAGTTTGTTGGGAACAATAAAATTCGGGCTGTAAACACCAGCAACCCGAATATGTTCCCGCAAATAAACAAAATATTTCAGAGAAATAATCAGAACGACCTTCCATGTCTTAAAATCGACCAAGCGACGACCAGCGAACAAATACTGGTAGCAGCGGGCATAGATCCAAATGAGGCTGTTGATGATGGCAACTTCTTTGTGATCGAGGATCCGCAGGAACAGGTAGAAGCTATAGGAGCGACTTTCCAAGAAGTGTACAAGGCGAATGTTATCATTGGCCCGAACCAAGATCTGGAGAATCGAGTCCTTGTGCACAATTTCTACCTTCGAAATGAAATTGTGAATTGGCGATTCGAGAGCTCGGGTTTCACCCAGTTCAGTGACGAGAATATAGCAAATAATGTCATCACCAATGAAATGGTACTACCACCGTTCATTTCGAAGGCAGAGCTCCAAACGATCTTCAAATCGCTTAGAAGTAGTACTCGTAAATCAGTGAGAACCGATGAAATACCGAACATTGTGCTTCGACATCTCCCTGTAGGAGCAGTGGACATTTATACCACCCTGTTTAATAATGCAATGAATAATGTACATTATCCAGCGCATTGGAAAACTGCAGTGGTACATCCCATCCCCAAAAGGGATAAAGACACTTCCAATCATTCATGCTGCGTCTAAACTGGTTTCTGATATCCAATGGAACAAAGGCAAGAACCAGTGCACTGGTGCTGAACTCTATTTTGAGTATCCTCTCTAATACGCCACTGAGTAATGGTCCTTGTAAGTGTCGCTCAATAAGATAAGGCATTCCTTCAGTGTCTTGATTCCAATGATCGTGTTCAAATTAAATATTTCTTTTAAAATTTTTATAAGTTCTTGTTGATTCCAGTTTTGAATGCTAGTCTTTATGCAATATCTATTGTAGAAAGGGTGTGGTTATTTATGGGTGTTTACCTGACCTTTTCCAAAGATTATGTGGGTTCTAAATACGTTTATTAGTGCCTCACAATGAGGTATTAACTTAGTGCGATCCTCATCCTGTGCTTTCAGTTAGGATATTACATTCGGCTTTCAACCTTTTTTTCTAATTTTTCCCTAGTTTCCAAACTATTTACCTAAATAGATTCCTTTGAGTTAAGTTGTGTTTTGATTTCTGGGTCTATCGTTAAGGTGTTATTTTTTCGATCTACTATGGCTCCTAAATCTCGAAGAATATCATCACCAATAATACCGTCAAATGATGAAGGATAGAAAAAAAATGTAACTGAATCGATGCCAATACAGGCAAAGAACTTCCCACTTATTTTACGTTTAATTACCGATTCACCGCTAGCTAATTGGATTTTAAAATGCTTTTCTGTTGGTATAGAGTTGGATCAACTCACAAGAAATTTCAAGACTTTTCCGACCTTGGTTTTATATGGTAAGCAAAGGATTCTAGAGAGGTATCCGCCATAAAAATTTGCTTTTTGGATCTCCTCTCCGGGAATATTATTAATTTTGATCTCGTGATTTAATCTCTGTTAATACTCTTTGTATGATTCTGTATTTTTGCCAACAGCTTGAGTTTCTAAATAATACATTCTTTGTTGTGTTTTGTTTGTTTAAAGATTCATTTTCTCGTTTTTCTAAATTGAACTGATGTGGATTGTTCATGTAATTAACTTGTTTCGTTTGAATGGATGGATCTATTTCCACTGGATCTATTTCGTTGTGCTGAATATTATGGGCTGCATTGTTTTGCTGCACGGTCTGTGGTGGTCTGCAATGTGGTGACCTCAGTAGTGGAGGTACATATATCTAAAACTGATTAATTGATTTGGTGATTTGACATACTACGACAACTCATGTTTTTTGTTTCGACAATTCAGACACATAGCGTATGCTTATGGAAGTGTCCCCATTAAGACTTCGTATAAAGACGTTTAATGCTCTGTTAGGTACGTTTCTGTAACACCATTCGTTGTTTCAATTGAATACTAATCCGTCTTCAATTTATTGATGACCAACGAGAACTAATTATTCACACTGACCTAGAACACGTTTACCTAAGGTTGCTTAGCTGGTATACGAGGGTTCTTATATCCCTCTTATCAGCGTAGTGCACGGAGGCATTTTCCTTATCGATATCCAGTCCTCTTGGAAGATATTATGGGAATCAAGGCCGAGTTTGCTGCACCTCTAACCTCTTGCGGTATACTTTGTAATATAGCTCTATGATTGTTATAATCTCTAAGGATACTTTCAACATTATGGACCCAGGACAAGCATTCCACTGGTTTGCCATTAAACATTAGTAACTCTTTGACGCAGTCTGGGAGTT